>JAAIXJ010001853.1:284665-734680 GCA_013403705.1 Heliconius hermathena
CATTCCGTCCTTTCTTCATCTCTTTCAAAAATCAGAACCTTTGTCTTATTCACATTGAGGCTTAGACCATTATATTCACACCCTTCTTTCAGAGTGGTGACCAATGCCTGCAACTCGCATTCTGATGATGCAATAAGCACTGCATCATCTGCGTACAGCAGGCAACTCACATTCAGGTCACCTACTTTCACTCCCATATCACTTGTTTCACTCTTTAGAGACAGCTATCCAAATACAAATTGAACAACCAAGCTGACATGGTGCCTTGATTTACATCCGATCAGATGTCAAACCAGGGCGACATGCCAGGTCCTACTCGCACGCAGGCTGAGTGATCTCTGTAAAGAGACTTTACAGTATGCAGCAAGGGTCCGCTCACATTGTACCGGAGTAGTATCTCCCATAATCTCTTACAACTCTGTCAAACGTTTTCCAAGTCCACAAAAGCACAGAAAACTTTTTGGTTAACGGCCAAAAATTTTTCCGTGATCATGCGGAGGGAAAAGATCTGATCCATATCATATCTCTTTTCCAGGTCTAAAGCCTCCTTGGGCCTCCCACAACACCCTTTAAGATCTCTCTTGCATTCTTCTCGCTAATACTTTAGCATAAACTGTACTACCTAAACTAACCAAATTGATAGTCCTATGGCTTGCGCAGTCTACCTGTGAACCTTTGCCTTTATACAAAGGCACGATGACTGCACCTCGCCAATCGTCTGGGACCTCCCCTGATTTCCAGCATAAATTGCACAAAAACCAGAACAAGTCCAAGACGCGTGGCCCACCATATTTGATCATCTCGGCAGTATTTCCATCTGGTTCCGCTGACTTACCATATTTCAGACTTCGTATTGCACTCTCAACTTCTTTTATACTTCGCCATCAGCTACATCAAGACTCAGCGTTTCGCTGTCACTTGAGACTGAGGCGTCATCACAATCATACATCTCCTTCTAAAATTCCGCAAAAAAAAATACATTAATACGGATTTCTCGCTTGTATTATTATAATTCGGGATAAATGTTTGTTTTGTTTATTTTAATTTATGTATTTGTATGTTAAAACTAATAGTTATATAACGTCTACAAAATATAACGATTGTAATTTGCGAACACTACTGTAAAAAATATTATAACTTCTGCCGGTGAGTACTTCATCATCGTCTAGACCACTGGTTCTCAAGTAGTAAACTAAAGAAAAAGAACCTAAGAAAAAAAACTAAGGCTTCGTTACCATTCACCACCAATTCTTCAGGCATTGTGCGTTAAGTGGTAGAATTCAACCCTGCGCTTTACGTTCTTACCAGAGCCAGAAAATGAAAATATCAAATATTTTATTCCCCCAAGTGGGATTCGAGCCCACAACCGTTACGTTTACAGTCACACGCCAATCGGCCTTGTTTTGAGCCAGACTAAGTCTCATTTGGAATTCTGTTTTCATCTCTGGCCTTCATTCTGGTATCAATTTGAGCCCTTTGATCGCAAACAACGTGAAGCCGTTTGAATCATTAGAAATAGAAACCCAATAATCCATGAAAAGTTAGGCAGTTTTATTAGGTTATATTAGGCTTTACGTCGGAACATTTCCTAGTTGGGGAATTTTACCACATATATATAAAAATGTGGGAGATGATTCCTACCACAGATTTTTCTAACGACATAGTACGTCACAATCTCTTATCATCTGGTTACGAGGAAATTAAACTTTTTTCCCCACTCCACACTCCTATGGAACGTCCTATAAATTATTTCTACTCTAGAAATTATTTCTTTACATGGTGGGTATATAAGATTTATTACTGTATAAAATATTCACTAAGTATGCATATACAGAGGTAGGTAATTATCAATTAGTTTGATTTACTTAATAGAAGGAGCGTTTTCTTTAAGGATGTTAGTTAGAAAGGTCATGTGTTCCTCTCATTTTCAATTTGTGTACCGTGCAGGCAACATTTTGTCAATTTACAAAAAGTTGTGCTCTGAGTAAATAAAAATCTTAAGTTGCACCTATAGATTTTTTTCAGCATCACACTGTATCCCTAGCAGGATATCTAGAAAAAAAGGAGCGCCAAATGCTGTGGTTTCTGCGTACCTCTTTCGCCTCGTCCACTATCATCAACCTCTTCATTCAAACATGTCTTCAATTCATGTCCTATCTAGTGGAGGGTGGAGATAGCTCCTCCACATATCGATATACCTGCACTTATAGACACTAAGCTTTTATAGAGATATAGTTAATCAAAACACGTGTCAATAACCTACAAATTGACAAATCACAATCGTGGTTTAATGTTATTATTTTTTTTCCATATCATTATTTTTAGAACCATCGTGGCGCAGTGCGAGTTTGATTTAAGATGATTAAAATGCAATTTCTTGTCATTAATTACATTTAAATCATTTTAATTCTTGAAGGAATGAGCGATTACATATATGATATTATTTTAGGAGAAAAAAGAGCACAGAGTGCTTTACTAATTTCTCCCGATCTATGAATGCGAAAATATACGTGAAGCTGCTTATTCTTTATAATAATAGGTATGAACAGCCCGCGCAGTTTTAGCTAAGCTTTGTATTTGTGAATATGTTAATATAGAGTGTAAGTGTAATGCCACTTGCTCACTAGCGACATCATATATTTAACTTTTATATTTATTTTGTAAAAGTAACAGATAAAACGTTGGCAATAGTACAATTTTTTTTATTAAAAAAAAATTGTGGACCCAACGCTATTGATGACATAACGGGACGATTCATTAATAACTGAAACGACACATAAGACAAAAGTAAAAATTATGAGGATTCAATGTACGACGTAAACGAATTGATATATTTTTATGACTTTCTAATAAAAAAAAAAAATTCTGGTTCTATATTTATCATCACTCGCGCAAATGCAAAGCACAGCTTTAAGCCTCGCGAATTTGTGTGCATAATTTTATATCATATTTAAATAATTTATTATCACATAGATGGAGCTATATTGGAAAAACATCTACAGTAGTTCTCAAGTACGTGAATATGCAACTGAAGGAGAAAATCTATCCTTAGGTAAGATGAGCGCTTTTTACTTCTATAGTAGTTAATTAACATAACAACAGATGGCGCTTTACAATTTGAGGAAAACTAAAATATTCTATCATAACATTCTGAGTACTTTACTTTTTATAAGACATAATCATTTTGATATTAGCAGTTCTTTCTTAAATATAAATCTAAAATATCAATAATTTAAATATATGTTTTGTTAACATTCGCTACGAAACATGCTAGAATATTATTAATAAGTTCACTAAGAGATGTCGCACCTAAGTATGCACATTTAAAAAAGTTTCCATTTAAATATCTAGATGGCTCTGTTTTAATGTACGAGCTTTTAAGTGTTTCATCCATATTTTATGTTCCACGATATTTTCTAGTAATCATTTAAAAACAACAATAAAATATTGGTAACAAAATACTTAATAAGAAATTTACGAGAATTAATATAACACACTATCTATACCTAAATCAAGTTTAGCATTTATGGGACATAAGTTTCTTTAGCTATTATTCATATAATTTAAGTATTAATTCAAAGTTAACTTTAGTTGGTTCAATTTAATTTCTTTTATTTATTTCACCTACTTATATTATGATTGTTCATACATTTTCCCTTCCGTTTCTTTTTCTCGAAGTCGTTAATAGACAAATCTTACTTAAGTTTTCGTTCATTTGTTTTTTTTACATGGCATGGTAAGAAAACCCAGAGAAATACGCTGTGTTTTGTACTAATAGACCGAGGAAATACTAATTAAAAATATATTTCGAGATGGGGCTTGAACCTGCAATTATCGTAATCAGTATCTTTTTTGCAAATTAGAAAGAAGGATAAAAAATCAGGAACCATTCTTTAACCAATTTAATTTTCTTAAAGAAGAAATCACTCTATAAAATATAAATAGATCTGTTAAGATTTCTATTTTGCAAAAAAAATGTGTACGCATTGACGAAAAAAACATTTCAATAGTATCATAAGAATCTTTTATGACACAATTGTATGCTATTGGGCTTGTTTCTTTTTAAAGTTTATAAAACTACATTTTTGTTTTTTTTTTTATAAAATAAATAAAATAAAACTAAGTTACAAACTTTGAAGTTCTAACTTACAAATACAAGTACCTACTGTAGATAGGTACATATGAGATCCATTACGCTCCGGCCATTACTGCGGCCGTAACTTGGCGGTAGGTCGAACATAATTACACGGCTGAAAGTAATCATTAAATCCCTCTAGTGCTTGCTAATCAACGGAGATGGGACTTTGCGAGCTCCGGGCACTTCCCATCGTCCGCGGCGGCGATAAAACTGTAAAATTCTATTTCTCTTTATAATATATAGTTTGGGTACTTAGGTAGGTGTGTCTTTTATATATTTGGTGTGGGTGTAGGTTTATAGTATACTAAATTATATTCAGTTTTCTTTTGTTAAAGTAATAAAAATAAAATATAAATTATTAATAATCAGCTTCACGTTGTATTCCGCACACAACAGGGTAGACACAAGGAAACTAGTGTTAAGTCACACCGTTACCCACTTTCCATCGAATTCTGACACTGCGTACTGAGTGGCGGAACTCAACGCCGCGACACCAGAAAGGAAAGTATAAATTTAAATAAATATTTCATTTCCTCGAGTAGGGTTCGAACGCACAATCAGTAGCGTTTACATTCACATTTTGTGTCCCTGCGCCACGACTGGCCTCAAAAATAAATATAAAATAATAATACATTTTATTGGAAGAAAAAAAAACAAGGGCAAATGTGGATTTGTGTATTTGAATATTTTTATATTTATACTTAATGTAATCAGGCTATTACTTTATTTATGTGATAAAATGGTAAAAGCTTGATTTAAAAAAAACACGCAACGCCTTTAATTTATTAAATTGATTATAATAAAAGTTAATCTCAAATGTAACTTTTTAGTTTATTTATGTAATGACCAATTACCCAATTATTATAGATACTTATCATTTAGGTATAAACAGGGAAAGAAGGAGTGAAGGATGCAGAAATAAATTTTTATTCATTATTTTTTTATTATTTTGGCCAATTTAGGTGATTAATATTAAAAAACAAAACAGCTTCACGCTGTATCCCGCACATAGCAGGGTAGGCAAAAGGAACCTAGTGTTAAGGTGATTAATATTTTTACAATAAAAGTTATGAAATTAATAATCATAAAAGTCATAGATATAACTAAAATTTTATTAATTATATATAGTATGTAATAGTTACTTATACGACTTACCACTAACAACATAGGTACCTATAGCTTAGACACAATCATTTATTTATTTTAACCAAATTTACATAATATTTATGGATTATACATATTATAAATAAATAAATGGGTAAGTATATCAGTTTATAGTACATTTAACTTATTACTCAGCCAGATTTTGGATGTTTAGTTAATACGCCTGCTTATTGATTATCTCCCTTCTAAGTTTGCCCCGTAAGTCGTCGTATTTCACTCGAACGAGCACCCTTCCCCTTCAAACTTTCGTCCCCACCGTTGTTTTTCTTACAGCATCCGCCATTGCAGGAAGAAATGTGACAGGAAATACTACTCCTCTAAGAGGAAGTGAGATAAAATATAAGGGTTGAATTACACTTGGAATACAAATTTAGAAAAGGCACAAGGGTAGTTCTTTATATCGCTGCCTTTAGGCTATTTCTTCGACGATTTCTGTAAAGCCGGCTTTTCAGATGAATCTGGAAAAAAGAAAAAAGAAATGAAATATATAATTTTATTTAAATTGTCGTATAGAATTATTATACAAAGTATGGAGCTTATGCCATAGTAATAAAATTAATTTATGTGTAATTATTTACTTTTATAGCGAAGAACGAATCGAATTAAAATTCTTTCATGAAAGCTCATGTTACCTTAACGATAGGTAAATATAAGCGTAAAGGCATTTTGATGACTACTAATTTGAATAAATAACACTCTTATATGTTAATATTTCTTACTCATACTATTATGGGCAAGGGTGAATCCTATATCTATCTATCTACATTTATTTTCTTGTTGTTTATGGTTTTAATGTTTAGTTCATTAATTTTGTAAAACATATTTAAAATACGGAGTGTCTAAGCACTTGATTTTCTTCTACCTGCCCTGCTTTATGCTGAAAAAGGTTTCAAACTGCTGTTTAATTAATAAAGTACATTCGTCTTTTTTATCTTGCAATGTATCCAATTGTAAATATATTTAACTTAAAATAAAGATAATAACAATTTTAAGGAGCTTTTATTTATATTATAGTTATACATTAATTTTATTAAGTATATTAAATAAAATGAAACATGCTACATTGTTTAATATCGTTTGACTGTTCATGCCGCATATAATCCATATTCCATATTCCTTATCAAATCGCACCCCAAAGCACTCAAGTGACTCCCCGATTTTATAGTCCTCGTTATCAAGACCGTTACTTTCGTCATTCGATCGCATTAGGGTATGACGCACTAATATATACTGGAATTTATTGCTTGAATTCCTCTGCTAGCTATTGATAACTTCGGTTGCTTACAACACTTATCTATATATAGGTATATATTTTAGGGTTCCGTATCTTGAAAGGTAAAAACTAGGATACCTTTGTTATACGTCTGTCCGTCTGTCAAGGCCACTTGTCTCGAGGTTGCGTTGAGGTATCAAGCTGAAATTAATATCAAATATTTAGGTTTATGATTTCTAGAAACAAACAAAAATTTTTGCTTCTAAGTCATCACAATCAAAAGATACGAGCATTTATGCATCGATTGTGCTCCATTTTGTATGAAATTCGCCGCGTAAACAAAATTTATTAGAGAGAAAAATCTAGAGTATTTTTTGTGGATCTCCCGTTATGAAATTTGGTATGAAATGAGAACTTAAAGGAAAAAAATCTGAAAAATATATAGGTATTCCATGGAAAAATATCAAGCTTATAATTCTGGCCGATTTCTACAAAATGTTCGCTAACTTAATTTTGTCAATTTTTATCCAATATTATCTCATTGACCTACAATCTTGAAATTGTTACGGAAGCCGTGGTGGGTGAGTACGTTTTTTAAATATATTATCTATATAAAAACCCTCTTAGATATTAATCTAGTTCTAATTTCTATGTAGCAATTATAAAAATGGTATAAAGATATATTTATATAAGTATATTTTCTTATGATAAGTATCAAGTAGGATAATATAATTACTTTAATGATAAGGACACTAAATCATCTATACTAATATAATAAAGCGGAAGAGTTTGTTTGTTTGTTTAAACGTTAAGATCTCTGGATCTACTGGTCCGATTCACTTATTTTTGGTTTTGTATGAAATCTATATTCCTCAGGAGTGCATATGCATATGGTGTAACACTTAGTTAGCCTTAAATAACGAAATAACAGTAATAATGAACGCCATCGAATTGTTTTAAGCTCGTGCGCTGCAAAAATAGTAAATAAGAACATAATGTATCTGTCAGTACATTGTATGGAAGAAATTTTCTATTTTATTAGTTCTAAAAAAAAGTCCGCGGTACCATGTATCCATCTCTTACAAATAAGTCACAATAAGGCATTTTGTGACAAAAAATATTTGAAAATGTCAAGGTGATATTTCAATTTTTTTGATTTGATAAAGATATTGAAATTTACGAAAATTATTGCATCATCAAGAAAATTTTATGAAGATATGCTTTGGCTTTTAAAGCATGTGATTTGAACGTATAATTTTTGAGAAAAGGTAAATTTAAGATAATTCAACGCTCCGTTTACGGCCGCAAGCATAGGCACGAGTTCTGCGGGGGGCGCCCTTGCCGCCGATTTCGTCCTCTCAAGCCATGTAGAGTTTGGCCTTTCTCAAAATTATTGAATGTATGAATTATATTAATTATATAATTGAGTTGATATTGATTATCTTATGACAAACGCGGACCAAGTGTCTGTTGTGTCATAGTATGGACTAAATATTAATAATTAAGTAGATATTAAATAATAATAATAATATATATTTTTTTAATTCTGTGAATACAGACTAAATTGAAGTTTAAGTTAATATGTATTTATGGCATGAAATTAAATTTTAAAAGATTGTTTAAAACAAGACGCCCTAGAAATTGTCCGAAGTAGTCGGTGTCCCTACTAGTATATGTACCTACTTTTAGGCTATATTTATGTAAAAAATTGAGTCTCATAGTTTTTATGTTTACAGTATGAGTAGTAAGAGTTCCTTTAATGTTTATTTGAACGACACGTGCACTTAATTACTATGAGAGACAGTTCGCGGGGGACGTGGCTGGTTTGAATTATCTTTATCATCTCTGAGATGCGGGCTTGAAATGAAGTCATTATCAACGCCTAGTACAATAAAAAAGTTATTAAATACATTTAAAATAGGCCTAATATACCTAAATACATGCCTGTATACAATTACATCTTGTTTAGATTAATATGGGTAACTAAACACAATATCTTTCTTCATAATTATTTAAGTAATAAGTATTTTTAAGTATTTTTTTTTTCAGTATGCCTGTCCTATTAGGTATTAATCTTAGGAATATATTGAATATTTTTGTGCAATAGATTCCTAAGATTTTTGATCAATTAATAACGGATGACCAAGGCCTTGGAAGGAATTTGAGGCCAGTCGCTGCGCAGCGGCAAGAAGTGTGACTGTTAAACCGACTGGTTGTGTGTTCGATCCCCACTCGAGGAGATGAAATATTTACTTAAATTTATATTTCCATTTCTTCGCTCCGGTGTCGAGGCAAAGCGCGGCGCTGAAGTTCTGCTACTCAACGCGCAATGCCTCCAGAATTCGGCAGAAAATGGGGAATGGAGTGTCTTAACACTAGGTTCATACCCTGCTGTGTGCGATATACAGCGTGAAGCTAATTTGATTTGATTTTCTGTGTCGAAAGTGAATTAATTATTATTGGTTAATTTACAAAACGCATTTTATAATTAATTTAATTTAATTAATTGTTAAATGTCAAATTATGTTTATAGAGCACCTACCTATACCTATAGGGTAGGTAGGGTAGGCTAGGCATTTCTTTTTATCACTTAACGCCTTTGGCAAGTTGTAGCTTTTAAGTTTCACATTGCAGTTTACGATGCCGTCGGCTAAGTGCAATAATGGACTACACGATCATAACGTTTATTTACCTACTTTATATCTAATTATCTAGTATAAGAATTTTTTTCTATCAAAAAGAAATGTATTTAATTTGGTGGACAAGGAGTTTTTACAACAATATTGAAAGCAGCCTTTTAAACGATACGTAATTCGTTGAAGGTTCATATCGAAAACAGTTTTTCTATAATGAAATTGACGGGTTTTTTTTTTATTTTGAGTTTCACATTGTAAAGGTATCCTGAGAATCCAGTGTTAAGACACTCTCTTCTGTTCCCTACTTTCCGCTTAATTCTTAGGGCATTGCGCGTTGAGTGGCGGAACTCAACGCAACGTTTTGAAATTAGTACTATTTAATAAGACGTATCAGACTGCAAACCTAAGGTTATGTTAACCATAGATATACAATTGGAATAGCTATAATATATTATTTTTTTCTAAATATTTATCTTTTAAACTAAGTAAGGTAATACTAAGTACCAAGGCATAGAAAATGTGAAGGTAATGTAATAGCCCTGTCGAGAAGCAGCCGCCCTTTTACAGCCTCGTAATTGCGAGCTAAAATTAAGTGTTATTTTTATGGTGATTTCTCTACTACTTCTAAGTTGCTTTAAATGAACGTAAAGAGTTTTATTAATTGGAAATAGTGGAGTGTAGGTTTATATTGAAGTGATAAGTAAAATTATATTGGGTTTATAAATCAATATTTATATATAGATCGGAANGCAGCAGCAGAAAGTGTGACTGTAAAACGGACTGGTTGTAGGTTCGATACACACTCGAAGAGATGAAATATTTACTTAAATTTATATTTTCATTTCTTCGCTCTGGTGTCGAGGTAAAGCGCGGCGTTGAGTTCTGCCACCCAACACGCAATGCCTCCAGAATTCGGCAGAAAGTGGGGAAAGGATTGTCTTAACACTAGGTTCCTTCTGCCTACCATACAGTGTGCGGGATACAGCGTAAAGCTAAAAAAAAATTGATGTTATCAATTTGTGTAGTATAATATAAATTCTAAATGACAATGATACTGGCTGTCCTCGCGATGGTTTTTGATTTCTATTGCTTATATTATCGCTTATGTTTATTTAGCTATAGGTGAATTATTTTCATTATATTAGTTAGGTAACACACAGCGCTTCGGTTGAGTATTTCATATAATGTTTCTACAAAGAGCAAAAACTGAAGAACAAAGTTAATCTAACTCGTTAAGCATAAGGGAAGCCCAATGTGGCCTAAAGGTCAAACGAATATAAAATTCAATTAAATTATACTTTCAAATCTTTTTATTTGTGTATACAGGGTGGAAGCGTCTGCGCTCCTTTTACGGGATGTAAAGTAAGTGTAACTATATTTCTGAAATAAATAAAATTTATAAATAAAAGCTATGTGTATCTTTTTTTAGCTTCACGCTATAGCAGAGCGGGGTAGGCAGAGGGAACCTAGTCGTAAGGCACTCCAGCCCCCACTTTCCGTCGAATTCTGGAGGCATTGAGTAGCAGGACTCAATGCCGCACTTTGTTTCGACGCCAGAGCAAAAATTTTTTTAATATTAAATACTTTCACATTTACATTTCCTCGAGTGGGAACCGAACCCACAACCTGTCGCGTTTACAGTCACATCCCTGTGCCTCTGCACCACGACTATATTTATATTAATCTCGGGTACTCATTACCTACTTAAACGAGTTCGGCGTCGGCCATGTGTGAACTTGCCCATGCCCATAAACTGACCCGTCATAAATTACTGCAACTTTGTTACTGTAGTTGATCACATTATGTGTGTTTGTATTTATATGTGTGTGCATATAGCACATATACTTGTTTTGATGTTATTATATTGTGTTTTATTTTTAAAGTACCTATACCCTATTAGAATAGTTAAATTTAAAATTAGATATATAGTACATTTAATTAAAAAGACGAATTGAAAACTATGTTTAAATTAGATAATGTATTAATTAATGTCATCAGTTATATAGATAATTTTCAATTTTGTTGTATTAAGAAGTGAAAGATACAATCAAATCAAACCTTTTGTAGACCACAGAATTTGTAAATGCTTATATGGACAATAATAACTATTAACATAATATTGCCATACAGCTATAAACATAGGGTTCAGCAATATTTTTTTATAATACTGTTATCTGTCCATGTACAGCCAGTGTAGAGGATATAAACCAAAACGTTATCTATTATAACAGCGCACCAGACCGCGTACAATTCCACTCTTACATTAAAAAGGACATTATCCTTTCTTCCAAGCGACCGTAAAATCTTATCTCCGAGAAAGCAAGGCAAGCGAGCGTCGCAATCTACATAGAGCTGATAATAACAAACCAATATAACTTGACCCACAAACTTTCCTAAAGTCTACGCTAGTATCGCTTACCATAATGAAAACGGAGTCTATATTTCACTGGTCGAGATATAAGTAATCTTTGCGGAGTGTGGTGGGAGGTTTACGAGCGGGCGGGGAAGGCTTTATATTTATTAAGTAAGTTGGGCTTTTGGCTGTATTAAGCCACCTTTAGTGAGGGGTTCCATGCCTGTTCTGGATGTGGACCTATCAGGGTAATGCGCAATTTGCAAGTCTTTACTTCCTACCCTTGTAGTAAGTGTCTACTTACATTCCAGATCACGTTGCCAAGTATTTTAGGAGCCGCCATTTGTTTAATTAGTATAATGGCTTTATGCTTTTGAATTTAATAAAAAATTTTGCCTTTTAAGTCGCAAATAATAATGAAATAACGAAAAAATATAGTTTATATAAAAACACTTCGCGTGCAACTAATCCGACGGTTGGGTTGTCACAAGACTCTGGTCTCTGGAAAATGAAAATGAATGCTATTAAATTATAAATTAAAATTTATTATCTGAATAGAAGAATATTTAATTTATTTAAGTGTTATAATATATATTTTTTTAAGAATAAATTGTATAGTTCATTGTAGAAATGTTATTTTACACATACCTACAGATTGTGCGTGGCTACAAGGTAGGTGTATAGGTATATACCGTTGTTGGTTAACATAGATATAATAGTAGATAGATAGGTACTATTTATTTTTATTAAAAAAAAAACAGCTTCACGCTGTATCCCGCACACAACAGGGTAGGCAGAGGGTAGTGTTAAGACATTCCGTTCCCCGAATTCTGGAGGCATTGCGTGCTGAGTGGCGGAACTCAACGCCGCGCTTAGCCTCGACACCAGAGTGAAGAAATAGAAATATTAATTTAAATAAATATTTCATTTCCTCGAGTGGGGATCGAACCCACAACCAGTCGATTTTACAGTCACACTTTGTGCCCCTGCGCCACGACTGGCCTCAATTATTAATATTATGTATTAATTTATTATTATTCTCGTTTCAAAATTTTTATTTCAATAAAAGCTGTAAAATACTGTAAAATTAGTATAGTATGGTAATACAGGTATGATATTAGGTAGATATAATAAGAAGTAGGCAGCTACGTGAACGTTATCATATTTTTACAAGCTACGTGAAAATGCGCACTTTTATTACAGCGCGTTTTATTACATTCTAGATTAGAAACCCGAAAGGCCAGGTTTTGGTATGTCTGATATTTGCCCTTCCAAAGCACCTTTATGTTTCGCTGGTTGTTATACGTTTTGATTGATTTTATAAGCAAGCTTAGCTAAGAAAAAGCTATTTAAAACCTATACCTATACCGAATCTTCTCTACCTATAACGCGTTTTAAAATGTAACTTTTTTACTAGTCGATTTTATCTCCTAAGATTGTAGTTTCTTTATATTTAATAAACTATGGACATTTTACTCACTAGTAATAATAAAACTAATATATTATCTGCATTAAATTTATTGCAATAAGTACAAGTAAGCACAGATATGAAGGAAATGGATATAGTAAAGTAAAAACCGGGGCTATGACGCGTGAAGAAATCGGGTCCGTATTTATGGGCAGAGTTATTGTTTGAAACGTCTAAGTCGTAATTCCGCGGCATAAAGCAGCCTTCACTTTGGGCACACCCCCATCCCACCCCGCCCGGGATGCTGTTTCCCTGTGAAATGGCCCGTTCGAAATTGTTGTTTTATGGAAGTTTTTACTAGTTGACTTCGTTCTGGAGAAATATATATTATATTATATCTATAGCCCTCTTTTAATGTCCAACTTTTTACCAGCACCTTCTAGTTTTGATATAAATAAGTTATATAAGTTATATGGTTTATCTGAAAAGCCCACTTATTTAATACGATATGAAGAATGGAAAATATAAATTACAACAGCTTCAACAAAAAAAAACACCGGACAAATGCTAGTCGGGCTCGCCCACCGAGGGTTCCGTAAAAACTGGAGGTCTCGAGGTTTTTCTGAAAATCAAGCTTAGCTCAGCCAGAGCCCTTTCATTTGATACCTTACTTGAACTTGCGGCCTTAATATCAAATTTTGCCCCCTTATAAGGCTATTATTTTTTGGAATTTAACCACAAATGTATATATATAATAGTTTTCAGATTGTTTCCTGAAATAATTCTAGAATAAGTTCCCCAAATATGAACTAGTCGTATAATATGGACCACTGTCCTCTTTCGACATATGTCGCTGCTAGCGAAGTGAAGTTAGTCGTATTAGTGACCCCACACCGTCTTTTAACCTACCCGCAATATTGCAAACGTACCGCCGTGTCAGTGTCAGTGGCAGCCATTTTTTGATTTTTTACAAATTTGATGAAGATTTTTCGTAAGGTATCTAAGAATATTATAATGATGTTGTTATTTATTTAATTATAATGATGCATATACGTCAAATATTATAATATAATAAAAATCCCGCACACAGGAGGGTAGGCAGAGGTAACCTAGTATTAAGACACTCCGTTCCCCACTTTCTGCCGAATTCTAGAGGCATTGCATGGCAGAACTCAATGCCGCGCTTTGCCTTAGACTACTACTAAGTAAATGAAATTAAATTAAAGACTACTAAGTAATTAAAAATATGGACTAGTGGTCCGTATTATAAGTACATGGTCCACATTGCTAACTGTTTATTCTTTATAGATAATTGCGTCTTAATCAAAGTAGTTACCTACTAGATAAAAGTAGACCATTACTATCGAGTAATACTACGCCCATAGTACACATACAACGCAGGGTAGGCAGAGGGAACCTAGTGTTAAGACACTCCGTTCCCCACTTTCTGCCGAATTCTGGAGGCATTGCGTGTTGAGTGGCAGAACTCAACGCCGCGCTTAACCTCGACACCAGAGCGAAGAAATGGAAATATAAATTTAAGTAAATATTTCATCTCCTCGAGTNCCGCTGTGCCACGACTGGCCTCTATTATTATTACTATTAATTAGTAAATTTGTTATAAAAATTGTATCTTTATTACTTTTTGATGTAAAATTGTTATTCTTGTATAGTTAACCTAATTATTTAAATAAAAACAGTTTAATTATCTTCATACGTTTGGTTTTTGTTAAAAGAAAACGCTACGATGGTCCATATTTAGGGAAGTTACTCTACTTGTAGATGCTAGTAGTCAGCAATTTTGATTCCCTTTATAGTGTCGTAATACGTTAGATACGTATTTTGCGTAGTAAATGGCTATATATTTTTTTAAGTAAATATGAAAATATGATTTTTTTGGGAAATCAAAGTACCTACTGTAGATCTGAGTAAATGATTTGAATTTCAACTCAATATCTCCAGGCGTTCCTGGGATAAAGGCTCTTGACAGACAGACACGCAGACGGACGGACAACAAAGTGATCTTATAAAGATTCTTTTTTTTCCTTAAAAGCTACGGAACCCTAAAAATAAGTTTAATAATAACATAAGACTGAGTAGGTCGATGATCTCGGAAAATATGGAGCGGGGGCCGATAAAAAGTTAAAATAACGACCTGTCACAAAATAATATACAATGGTATTATCTTCACCATTTAAAAGTTGGACCGACCGACCGTAGCTCGATTTCGATTGGTGAGAGTTTGACAGCCGGTTGAAATACGCAGGGCCGGCCGCCCCGGTGCGGCGCAGCGGGTGACAACATGGCTTCTCTAAAATACTCTAATGAAATTAAATTCCTCACATTTTAGCTTTGATCGTAAATAAAATTTGTATCTAATCCGCCGATTAATGGAGACTAAAGATAATTTAGTTTAAAAAATCATAAGATATTAAGTTTTATGTTTGTTTGATCTTTGCAGTAAATAATATTTACGTACACTTACGTATTTAATTTTGATCATTCATATTTAGTTTCATTATTAGATTAAATTTTTAGTTGTTTATACTTGTATTTATTACAAGTAAGTTAAAAAAAATTTAATAAAAATATAAAAAATGTAATAAAATAAAATTGAATAACATAAAAAATAATAATTATTATATTATAATAAGAGGCCAGTCGTGGTGCAGCGGTACGAAGTGTGACTGTAAAACCGACTGGTTGGGGGTTCGATCCCCACTCGAGGAGATGAAATATTTACTTAAATTTATATTTCCATTTCTTCGCACTGGTGTCGAGCCGCGCTCTGGTGTCGAACTCTGTCTAGTGTTGAGTTCTGCCACTCAACACGCAATGTCTCCAGAATTCGGCAGAAAGTGGGGAACGGAGCGTCTTAACACTAGGTTCCCTTTGCCTACCCTACTGTGTGCGGGATACAGCGTGAAGCTGAATAATAATTATTTTACGGATTGCGTTAACAGTTAACGAATGTATTTTAATACATATATTTGTAAATTAAATATAATTTAGTTAATAGAATATCGAATAAATGAAAATAGGATGCAACAAAAAAATTTGAAATAGACATGCTACATAGCTACATACATACATTGAAAAACATAACATAATAATATTAAAATCTTGTTTTTGATTTTCAAAATACAGATTCTGGTTGTTGGAAATAATTAAAGAACCATAAATTGTATAGATTGTTACAACACTAAAAATAAGAAAGGGTAATGATAAATATAACCTATATCGGATGAATATAAAATACATATCGAATACGTTCACAGCAACAATAAATCCTATAGACGATCCCTCAGACACTTTTATGATACCTATACCTACAGATAACAAAACATAGTCGTATATTTGTTTCAAAATGCCTCTATATAGTCCTAGATCTAATGTCAAGGATAACTTTAGCGTTTTAAAGGCGTTTTAGATAACTGTATGAGATAGATCCGTGGATTTAGTTACAACAAAATTACAATTTTACGAGGAACAATATAGCCGTATAGCGGCTTATGGCTTACGGCACCACTCATGTGGAGCACTAAAAAACTGGTTTACTACCCTACTGATGATTTACTGGGTGCATTCCTTGGTGACGTCGTCTTCCATAACTTTATCCATAGCTTCTTTAGAATGCATATTTTAATATTGATGCAATATTTAATTCAATACGAAATTAAACATATAGATTAATTATGTAAATAGACTAACTCTAAATTTAATTAATGACTGGTACGAAGGAAACTGAATGCCCGTGGGGAAGGGGCAGGTTCCTCACGAACCCCTTATAAATTAATACTAAGCGTGGCTCCATAAATTACCCGTTCGTGTTACGATCGACTTAATCTACATTTACTTAGTAGTTACCTATATCTATAGGTAAATGTAGGATATGTTGAATATACGAATATGTGTAGGTAATAAGTGAAACAACACGATATTAAATATGAAAAAAAATCTTTTCTTAGCATAAATTTTAAGAAAGGTACATTAATTTATAAAAATAAAGCACAAAAAGGGTTTCTTTAACTTTGCCAGTTCTAAATTATTAGGCTTTCTTTGATCATGTAGAAATAGAAAAACTACTCGTTGGGTATGACACGTGGGTCATAGGTACCTATAGTCTATAACTCTTTCCCCGATAAATAACAAATCATTTTTCAATTCTAAGCAGTAGTAGCTTCTGATGTTAGCACGTGCAAACAAACAAACTCCTATTATACCTATAGGTATATATTATATTTTATTAAAATAATTTACTTTCTGCTGGCCATATCTACCTATACCTATAAAAGAGCTTAACGTAAATCGTTAATACATTTTTGTAGGAAAGTTTATTATGAAAATCATTTACTTGTAATTTATGATAGCTCACAAGAAATATCGATTTTCTTTGCCGTAATTTATTCCTGTCACTTCATATGACTTGGTTTTTATTATTTAAGTGCTTGGGTGGGCCGAAAGTAGTTTTATGTGTTTAATTTATTAATTAGCGCGTTTAAATTAGAATTTGTGTTTAAATCGTGAAATTATACATGGACGATGTATGGAAGGAAAAAGTAACTGACTTATTACCATGTTTAGATTTGAATCGGAGAGAAATTGAAAAATCGTATTATAAAACGTAATTTTGGTTTATTGGAGTATGAAAAATATTTTAGTGGGTTCATAAATTGTTAACATAAGTTTTGTGTTAATAAGTTTTAAATCTGCTACAATGTAGAGATTTGTAAATTTAGTATCTACGAGTATGTAATGAGTATGTACCATGATTAGCTTCACGCTGTATCCCGCATATAGCAGGATAGGCAGAGGGAAGCTGGGAACCTAGTGTAAAAACACTTCGTTGCCATTGAGATAGCTTTTGAAAGCTTTGTATGTTGAGTGGCGGATCTCAACGCCATGTTTTACTTCGTCTTCAGAACGAGAAAAATGAAAATATTAAATACTAGAGGGCGCGCGCGGCTTCGCCCGCTTATTAGGAGCGAATTTTAAAAAAACCACGAAACATGTGTTCAATAAAATATTTTTAACAGTCTGAATTAAATTTTTTATAAAAGTCGGTGGCAATTTAAAGATTTTCCCATATAAACTTTCAACTCCTTATTTGAACCCTTAAGAGGGGAATTCTTAAAAACCATGAAACACGTGTTCAATGAAATATTTTTAAGAGTCTGAATTTTAAATTTTATAAAAATCGGTACAGATAAAATTTTTTTTCCATACAAACTTTCAACCCCTATTTCATCCCTTTAGGGTTAAAATTTTTCAAATTCCCTTCTTAGTGGATGTCCAGAATATGAAAATAAACATCTGACTAAATTTCACGTTTCTACCATCAGCAGTTACGGCTCTGCGTGCGTCTTACCTCAGTCAGTCAGCACAAGTCCCTTTATATATATAGATTTCGTTCAAATTGTCAAGTTTATAGTCGCACGCTTGTGCCCTATACACGACAGATCTGAAAATGATATCATTTAATTATTACGAAAAATTGAATATATATAACTTATATTGTCGTATCTTATTTAACTAACAAAAAGAAATTGCCTCAAACGCCAGGTGTCAATAATATGTCAATTCGCGCACATATTATTGTCACATAAAATAAATCCTATTTCAATATGATTTTAATATTTATTTTGCCACACATGCGCCCCTATTTCGTAAGACGTTGGATTTACGATCCGATATATTTATGCAAAGTGCGTCGCCAAATGTGCCGAGTCGAAACGAAAATGAAACGAACGAAAAAACAGCCACGTCCTTTTGCACGTAAAAAGGATGCGACAGAATAAATATACATGGAGCCACCCTTTTTGTCCATTAAACGACCCGAACTTTTTCCGTTGCCCCCATAAAATGTGCCCCAATAAATATGTAAATTTACCGAAAAAAAAAACTCTCGAAGCTGCCACGCCGCCTGCTTTGTGAGTTTCCCTTTCTGATGAGAATAGTAATCTAGTATTGTATAGCACGATTGAGAACTAGTTAGTTAGTCGTAGTAGTCGCTGCGGGCTTTTGAATGAATAAATTAGATATTTAATTTTAATGTTTTTGTAGTTACGATATCTAGCTACCTGAGTTGCAGTAATTGTAATTACATTTTTTTGTATAACGTTACGAACCTTGAACGTGAGGAACTAACGAATTTTCGAACTTTATGCAAAATCTTGTTATTAGAATTAGGTATCGACATTTATCGACATTTTCAGCGCTTGCCGGATTTAAAATATAATTTTTGACAATATAAACATTGTAACTGCCAGAAAATTGCGAGAAATCTCCTGAACCATACCAATACATACTGAACTAACAAGTTGCAAGTATATAGACAAAAAAATATTTTTTTAAGGAAGTCATACGCAGACTTAAAGAATTATAAAAGTAGAATTACACAAGGGAATATACCTATAAATGTTTTAAAATTTACTTATACGTAAGAAATACAATTTATGTTATAAACTATAAGTGATTTAATGTGATTTCCGTGAGTAGAAACGTAGAAGCGGAGCGAGGGAGCT
Source organism: Heliconius hermathena (assembly GCA_013403705.1). NCBI lineage: Eukaryota > Metazoa > Arthropoda > Insecta > Lepidoptera > Nymphalidae > Heliconius > Heliconius hermathena. Next base: position 304,102 of record JAAIXJ010001853.1, read on the forward strand.
GCATCGATCCGCCCGGGCGAGGGTCCCGGACGCCCCATCTGCCTCTTGTAGGTATAATTAGAATTGGGTACCTATACCTACACTTATATAAATATTTTAACAAATAATAAGTTTAGTTTAATTAATGTTATATGGCTGTTTGGTTTTGGACTATATAACATCTATTCGATTTAAATAATTACATAATGTCAGTTTTAGATAAGTTATTTATTATTTTACCAGTGCTTATAAGTATTTATAAATATATTAGCTTCACGCTGTATCTCTCTCAGAGCAGGGTAGGCAGAGGGAACCCAGTATTAAGACACTCCGTTCCCCACTTTCGTATTTCTAATTTCGTATTACCTTTTGTAAAGGAAATATAAATTTTAAGTTACTATTTCATCTCCTCGATCGAGCAGTCGGTTTTACAGTCACACTTCGTGCCACTGCGCCCCGACAGGCCTCAAGTATTTATAAAACAATATACTATATAGCTGTGTATCTTTCAAATATTTATTGAACATAAAAATATAAAATATAGTATACCTGTACACAGAAACTTATCTCAACGCATCTTTAAATGGAACCAGTCGCATTATCATCGCCATAATTTATGTTGCAAAAAAGTAAACCGCGAACGGTCGACATGTAAAATCTTTAAAAGATACATTTTTCCCTAATGAATGGTATTGATCGGTCGAAGCTATAAGCGTATAATTTACGACTACCTATACCCTCTGGCTCCGTTGCGTGCTCCGAAGGTGTGTAGTTTATACCCCCTTTTTTATTTATGCCCCCTTTTTTCGCAGCTCGTAACGTCTGGCCGTAAAAGAGACTTAATTTTAATTTCATGATTGGAAAGCTCGATTGGTCGGTTATGTGGTTTAATGAGTTTATGGCGCTAATGAGTAAATGATAAGTCGTGGGACAAAGCTTTATGTGACTCTCTCCGTTGGTCTCATTTTTGAAAAAAATATTTTATTATTTCGTAGATTTATTTATAGGGTTTTACGTAAATTTAGCAGATTATAATAATTTCAATGTTTAAAATGGTTTTTTATTGCTTGCTAAATAGCTATGTACTTTTGTAGAAGATTGCCGTTACCACATAAATAACAGTCCACTTTAAAATGGCTATTTAAAAAAAATACGTCTTCTACGATTCGTTTAGGTTCTTACATTCCCACACCATATTGAAAAAGATAAATCTCTGTCTCATCCGCCCTGTTTCGATTCATTTATTTATTTGAGACGTTTTTGCCCAAAGGCAGTTAAGTATAGATAACTACGTACGTATTTCGTTTATGCCTATAAAATACCTAAAATCCTCTTACTCTTAGGTATTGAAAAATGATTTTTTATATGCTCTGGCATATAAAAACTGATTTTAGAACTGTTTTAAACGAATGCTCTCAACTTTAACACTATGAAGACGGCATACAATGTATTCCCCTTCATGTTCATAAAGAATATTTTAACTCGTGTTGAATTTTAATAAATCCGATAATAAAATATATATAGTTACAGTAAAAACGTTCGAACGATGCAAAAAAGCCGAGTCAGTTGATTTATATCTACCGACCGAACGGGGATTATGTTCGCACTTACAACTTATATTCTTTACTCTCTTTTTATACAACATTGTAGCGTAGTCCTGGAGTCACTTAACGAATATATGACATATTAAAGCGCATAAAGAAAACACTGTTTTGAGAAAATAGTTGAGGACAAAAGAAAGTTGTAAGAACGTCGTAACTTTGAACATAAATTTTGTGAATGGCATGAAAAGAATCTATGGCGATAGAATTGTTAATAAAGATATACAGTGACGTATTACGGGATATTAGCGGATTTTATGAAGCAATGATGGCGGGTCGGTGAATGCACCCGCGCTGTGATACTATTACAGAGCAATTTATCAAAGCGAAATGACTTGTGAACATTGCCAATGTGGTTCTGAATACGAAGTTGAAAACTGTCCCCTTATATCTATATTACATTGTAACATAATTCATACTGTTTTTTTTATTACGTAAAAAATATTATGTAAATTGTAGCAAATTACTTTTTTTTATAAACCTAAGGGATAAAGGGTAGTGATTGTAATTTTGATGGTTGAAATTCATCTTAATATATTTGATTAAATATAAAATTTTATAATATAGGTAATTTTATAATATTAATATATACATAATAGTAAATATGCATAGATATTACAAACAGTATTTAACGAGCGCAAATTTTTTACTCGTTCCATTACTTGAAGCAAAATCTGTTCGCCGAAAGATAAGACTCTACTTAACTTAAAGTGGGTTAATTAAAACGCCCGTAGTGCAATTAAAACTGGTTGGCGCCGCCAAATTTTGTTTTAATTATATTATATGTATATATGAGTCCATATATAAGTAACATATTTACATATGTAAGTGGTATATAGGAAAATATAGGTGAACCTCAAAATTATTGCAGTTTTATAGTATTGAAAATTATGAAGTCGTATATATTTTTATATTTACACATATAAAAATAGAGAATTTTGAAGCAATTAGGAATCAATTTCAAAACGAATTTGTATTTAAAAGTAGCTAATATTTCAGAAGAACTAGTCAGATATACTTGGCGTCATTATTATCAGCAAAATCGAATTCGATAAATAAAGAAATCATAGTGTTTCATATATGTATTATTTATCTATAACATATAAAACATACCTGTATATATTATATAAGTTCATATTAAAAAGTAAATTATGTTTTGACATAAGACGATATTTAAGCTGACATTAAAAAAATTCCATCGAGCAACAGACTGAGCTTATCTCCATATACCAGTACCTATACGTAATATTTTAGAAATGCTTCCACGGTACCTATTTCAAACCGGCCATAAATGTCTCGGCCAGGATAATATTTTACGACGCGACGTCGAGAGGCGGGGAGCTGCCCTAATCTACCTACACATGTGGAGTGACATCCAAATTTATTGACTTAAAAATATATACATACAGATTAAAAAGATACCACTCTACAGTCGAAACCTGATAAAATATTGTTTTAAATACTAAAATGGTTTTTATCTCTTAGTGTTGATCTATATCTATTTATATATGTGTAAGTACATATAGATATGTGATAAAGAATAAGGCCAGGCGAGGCAAGACGAGGTGCAGGGGCTCAAGCATTTCTTACTCGGGGAAATTAAATATTTAATATTTTCATTTCTTTGCTCTGGTGTAGAGACAAAGGGCGGTGTTGAATTACGCCACTTACAGAATTCGGCGGAAAGTGGGAAGTGGAGTGTCTTAACACTAGGCTGCCTCTGCCTATTTTGCGATATACAGCGTGAAGCTGAAATCTAAATAAGAATAAGTTTTAGACATTTGTTTCTGTAAGAAAAAAAAATAGCTTCTTCAGAATTTTCCGACTAATACTATCTAATTTTGTTCTAAATTATTGGACGTACATATAAGAAGGTTCTATAACGGCCCAGAGGTAAACCTAAATTTTATTTGATCAGCGGTGTCTTTTGTATATGTATAAAATAAACAATCAGAGTACGCCTTCTGTTTGAAGATGAACGTTCAAATAAGTAAATATGAAATGTATTTACATAGCGCTGCTTGTTTTTAAGCTCTGCTAAAATTGACACCGTTCGCGAAACTTTACTTCACGTGTCAATAATAAGCAGCTCGTTGAATACGAATGAAACGGTAAGTTATATATTTCAAGAATAGTTATTTGAGGCCAGTCGTGGCGCAGTGGCACGAGTGTGTAATTGTTAACGCGACTGGTTGTGGGTTCGATCGCCACACGAGGAAGTGAAATATTTATTTAAATTTATATTTTAATTTCTTCGCTCTGGTGTCTAGGCAAAGCTCGGCGTTGACTTTCATTACTCAATACGCAATGAATTCAGAATTTGGCGGAAAATGCTGAACGTAGTGTCTTAATACTAGATTCCTTCTGTCTACCCTTCTGTGTGCGAATATAGCCTGAAGCTGATTAGAATAGTTAAAACAAGAATAAAAAATACAATTTTAAATGTTAAAATAATACAGACGAATCAATACAACTTCTATTTTCATTACAACTTATATTACAATGAAAGCTTAGATTTCTGTCGCTATTTTTATGCAAAAGTAGCTTATTAACGCTATACACCTAGAGGTATTTAGTGCAACTGCGGTATTAATAGTTTATTTCAGGCCGTCGTCGTGGCCTCATAGATGAAATAAACTTCTACTACCGCAAGAGCACAATCGTGCGAATATAAATGTGACGGAGGTTCTGGGATCAATTCTGACTTTCTTGAAGGAAATTTTCTTTCATTTCCTTGCTCTAATAACGAAATACATCGCCACTCAATACTCACAGCCTCAAGAATTATTGAGAGTAGCGCATACACTTCCGGTGTTTAAAAGTAGGTTCCCAGGTTCCCTCTACCTATCCTGCTAAACTAAAAAAAACGTTTAGGTATATACATTTACAAAACCGCTCCACTACTAACAGACATGGCGCAGGCGAAATTACGCAGCGTAGAAAAAGTTTGATAATAACAGTCTTTGGGGAATGCAGTTAATACTCCACTCCATACTAAGACGAACGGTAGATCTCCCTAAATTGCTATGGGCATGGGAAACAGTGGGATTTTATATTTGAAGAACACGCAAATGACGTTGCAGGCTAGTGGTAACTAAAATAAACGATTGGGACCATTTTTCTATAATTAAATCTATTACGATCGATCTCTCTTGATACGAGTAGAAAAGTTATAGTATAGAATTGTGAAAGTGAATATAAAATGAAAACATCTGTATTGTCAACTTATTTATACTTATTGTATAGGTATTTTATCCTGAAGACGTATCTAGCTGATATTAATATCTTGTATAGTAAATTTTAAAGCACAAAAAAACATCAAGTCTTTAAGTCAACTAATTCAAAAGATACGAGCATTAATCGTCGAATCGTTGCATCGATTTTGCTATATTTTTTATGAAATTCGCCGTGTAATCAGAACCTATAGAAACTTTCCGTGGACATATCGTATTTGTATTGTAAGTTCTTATATAGTACCAAATTTCATAACGATATGTTATGAAATTTGGCACTATATAAGAACTTACAATATAAATAAAGGAAAAACCATGAAAAGTAATAAAAAATAGGTTAGATTTCTTAAAAAAAAGTATTAGAAAATTTAAATTTGTAGCTACGGCATACAAAATGAGTTCATATGACCGCAAGCTTAAATATATTAATTTTTATAATTTGTAATTTCTTGATCTACAATCCTGAAATTGATATGGAAGCCTCGGTGGGCGAGTCGGACTCGCACTAAATTGGTCTTAATCTTCTTATTGTGTATAGGGCATAGGACATTTTTATATAGAAAAAATAATTTTATTTTACTATAATTTTATGCCAAATACTAAATAATTCCAAAAAATATAAAACAACCGGACAAGTAAGAGTCGGGCAGATAGACAGACAGACAGACAGACGACAAAGTCACCCAAGGGTTCCTTTTGTCCTTAAAAGGTACGGAACCCTAAAATTACTAGTACAATAAAATATATAACATAAAGTATAGTTCAATAACTTGGAAAACTGGACTTTTCAGATCATTCTTTGAAAAGTTGACATAAATTAAGTAGAAATTAATAAGATAGATTAACTGGCACGCTCGAAACGCCATTAATTAAGAAATCAATCATTAAGATAGATTAAAGATCTTAAGCTTATATCTTACACCTAATCTAAAACTGAAGGTAATGTAATGTAAAATAAAATAAAGAAGTAGGTAGGTACCTAGGTACTACATAGGTATTGAATTTGAGTTAACGACTGATAGACACTTAAGTGAGTTCCCGTACAACACAGTAACAAAGTATTGTTACCGTTGTTGTTAGTAGTAACAACGCACTTAACAGAACCTATTACGTTGCACTTAACAAGGGAATTGAATTTTCTTTCTTTTGTGTTTGGTTCGCTTTTCTTAGTGTAGTCAAATATGCGAGTAGGTTCCTAAATGGATTATGGAATCGATTCTTTGAAAATCGTACTTTATTATTCGATTAAATTCAGACTGAGATAGTTTTTTATTATAAACTTAATAACGCGGGTATCTTTTATGTTTACATTAGCTTTTGCCTTCGTGATTAAATGAAAATACTAAGAGTTACACATGCCATTAGTGCCTGATGATACTATGTAGATACAGAGGCTTACAATAAAAGACGTTATACAGGAATGCTAAACTTTTCTCGATAAATGGACTAGCCAGTACAAAAACAAATTTTGAATTGGAACCAGTAGGTTCTGAGATTCTCAAATTCTTTACCTTTTTAGTATTAGATAGTAAAGGTAGAGAAGAAGAGGGGGGGATATATTATATTTTCAGCTATGATACATACGTTGTACCGAAAATAGTACAGACTTTGGTGCAAAAGAATCTGTAGATATTGAATGTTTGTCTTCTTTATTCGTTTTATCCTTGTATTAAAAAAAAACTCTACAACCACAACCATATGTAACTGTAACCGTACGTACCGTACCTACATCATTTAAAGAATTGTCTAATATTCTTTAAATTTCTTTCTTTAAATTTACCCAATCTGGTCAACAACGCTAAATTGTTACTAAAAATTTGCATTTAGCCTGCTTTGTGTAAATTTATTAAATAAGCGTTGGTCATATATTTAAAAAAAAGGTTACTTATACTTTACATTATTACTTTTATTTATAATCATTATATGTTTATATATAAACTATCAAAATCCTATAGAAAATATTTGTTATAATGAAAAATGTTTGTCCAAGTCACTGATTTACTTTGGTTTCAGATTAGTCTGAGTGACGTAAGCCGAGATTCCTCACGATACGAATTCTTGGCTGTAAGTTAAACCAGTTACTGAGGTCGCCGTCGAAATTTCTTACTATTAGAAAATGAATTTAGAACTGAACCTATTAGGATAAATGATTCCCGGTCGAAATCCAAAAGGAAGTTAAGTATTTTATTAGAAATTCGTTGCTGTAATATTATTTAGTTATGCGAGTTCAATATGGTGCCGTCATTTGTTTAATTATTTTGGTGTATGTTATATTTGGTATATGGTATACTACTTTTATATTTCCATTTCTTCGCTCTGGTGTCAAGGCAAAGCGCGGCCTTGAGTTCTGATACTCAATACACAATGCCTCCAGAATTCGGCAGAAAGTGGGGAACGGAGTGTCTTAACACTAGATTTCCTCTGCCTACCCTGCGGCCTTGAGTTCTGATACTCAATACGCAATGCCTCCAGAATTCGGCAGAAAGTGGGGAACGGAATGTCTTAACACTAGGTTCCCTCTCCCTACCCTGCTGTGTGTGGGATACAGCGTGAAGCTGGTATACTAGTATTTATGTTTTAAACACATTGCGTTTGTTAGTAAGTAGATATATCTTGGCAATTTCATAAAAAAAAATCCTAGAATAAACATAATATGATGTAATTATTAATAAGAATATAAGAAACCGTAGAATAGTAGTGTGAAAGGACTTACATAAAATGTTTAGCGATTGGCACTGTTTGGTTATTTTGTATCTTCAAGTTTACTCTGTATTTTAAGAATTTACATTTCTAACATTTCTAATTTAATATATTTAAACATTGACTTCCCTCGGTTGTGTTTCAAATTGGACTAACCGACGAACGTGAGCCCAACCAAGTTATATGAGGCTACAATAAACCAAACCGCATCTATTATTCCACTGGCCGAACTGCCTTCCAGCTGACTCGGACTTTTAAATACGCTTTATTGCCCAAATTATTTCGGCTATTGACCCAGTTCCCTGTCATAAATACGTTAATTTTTAATGAGAAAGCTGTTTATTTTACCTTACGAGCATCTCCACATATTATTTCTTTATAATTGTACTCAATTATCCAAAAATACCAATCGAAATCTCAAAATATAGAGTGAAACTAGCTATCAAATAATTTATTAATCAAAAAAAGTCATCAGAATGAAGTCACCGCTTAAAAATATAGCTAACAAATAAATATTTAATAGTAAACAAAGTCCTTAAAGTCCAATATGCACTAAATATTGATACGAGACCGTAACGTAGTGCCAACTGATGATGTAACGAAATGAGCAAACACGTCTTGTATATACGACTTATTAACAGATCTTCACTACACCTTGGTGTTAAAACGAAAGATAACAAGTGTTCAATATAAGCGCCTTCTATATTTATCTCTAATACCTTTGAATGTGGCTTAATTTTGTTAATTATTAGGATTTCAACTGCATTTTGTGATCAGAACAGCGTTTATTGCACCCACCAGCAATTTGTATAGAGTTAACGTTTGACTAATTTGTGAAGTAATATCGATGCATATAAATAGCTGGTGATGAATGGAGGTGATTGATAGTAAAATTTAAATGGGTGAAGATAGTGAGACAGTGATTCAAGCTTAAGTATGGTATAATTTGTAAAGTGGTGAAGTAGATACTTACGTTAAAGCGTATGGACGTAAATTTTCCTCAGCACTAGGCTACAATGTGGAATTTTACGCTGGTTAAACCAGCTACGTCACGAGCTGTTACTTTTGTTTTTAACTATCAATTTCAAAACAGACGTTCACGTGCAGTACAAGAGACACCGAAACGTAAACTAACCAATAACTCCTCATAGTCACCTTGAACCCTGTTTTCACTTTTCGCGTTCAAATAAACGCGCCTTTTATTGTTTCGTACAGTGTTATGCAAATGAATATAGCCGACAGTAGCGTTTATGGAAGGGTTTCCTAAAAATCGAAAAAATTGAAAGTGAAAGCCAACTGGGGGCATATTGTTGTTCTTTGACACGCTTCCTTTAGTCTATTGTTAAAATAAATATTTACGTTACGGCATGCAAAAGAGCTTTTTACAAGGCTACCGAATTGACCTTTTTTTTATCCAATCCTTTTGGCAGGTTCTGGTCTTGTTTGTTTGTTTTTTTTTGCTCCGTTCGTATTAACATACTTGGAATTATGGTTACAATTTCGATATTATGATACAAAAAAAAAATCAAATCAGCTTCACGCTGTATCCCGCACATAGTAGAGTAGGCAGAGGGAACCTAATGTTAAGACACTTCGTTCCCCATTTTCTACCGAATTCTGGAGGCATTGCGTGTTGAGTGGTAGAACTCAACGCCGCGCTTAACCTCGACACCAGAGCGAACAAATGGAAATATAAATTTAGGTAAATATTTCATCTCCTCGAGTGGAGATCGAACCCACAACCAGCCGGTTTTACAGTCACACTTCGTGCCGCTGCGCCACGACTGGCGCATTCTTTTGGCGATTTTGATACTAAGTTTCAAATTAAAGACGGATTCGTAAGAAAGTATAAATATCAAGAAGAAGGTCGCGGTAGCCGGTTGGGCTCGGTATAAACTTTACGACGGGGATGCGAGACGTCATAAAACTTGAAATAAATCCAATCGAGGGCCCCAAAAACAATTCACTTCGTTTCGAAATTGTTTGAGATAGAATTTTTAACTTAATTATATTTGATATGATTTCAAAAAAAAATCAGCTTCCCGCTGTATCCCGCACACAGCAGGGTAGGCAGAGGGAACTTAGTGTTAAAACACTCCGTTCTCCACTTTCTGCCGAATTCTGGAGGTATTGCGTGTTGAGTGGCAGAACTCAACGCCGCGCTTAGCCTCAACACCAGAGCGAAGAAATGGAAANCTACATGCATGGAAGAAATATCTAATAACGAATAACTATCACTTTTGGAGAAATCTGCTTAAGTAAAATCTATTAATATAACAACAATTAGGTATAAGAAGATTTAATATATTAAAAATCTGTGTGTTTAATTATATATTTTTATCCTTTGTTTAACTTGACACTTAAAAAACTTATATATTATCCGTGTCGGATGGTGGAACTCAACGCTGCGATTTGCCTCGTTGCCAGAGCGAGAAATAAAAAATATTAAATATTATCATGGGTCGAAATTAAACCCCCAACCAGTCGCGTTTATAGTCGTACGCTTGTGCCCCTGCGGCACGACTGGCCTCAAAATTATATGTCAAAATAAAATAAATCAGCTTCACACTGTATCCCGCACACTGCAGGATAGGAAGAGGGAACCTAGTGTTAAGACACTCCGTTCCCTACTTTCTGCCGAATTCTGGAGGCATTGCGTTTTGAATGGCAGAACTCAACGCCGCGCTTTTGCCTCGACACCATAGCAAATAAAAGGAAATGTAAATAAATATTTCATTTCCTCGAGTGGGGATCGAACCCACAACCAGTCGGTTTTGCAGTCATACTCTGTGCCCCTGCGCCACGACTGGCCTCAATATAAATTATTTATGTGAACTACTACTATAAGAGGTTCACGTTGTTTCACACTGTATCTCAAACATAGTAGGGAATGCAAGAGGAACCTGAGAACCTAGTGTGACGCTCCGTTCCCATTTCCGTTCCCTTGTCTTAACAAGGGCTCAGTTTCAAAAATTAATAAATATTAAAGTATAGTAAGCACCGTAAGATTAACAGCTAAACGAAGATAAAATAAATCAACTCTATTTGAACTTGCAGTTGACGTAGAGCGTTGTACGTTGAAGGTAGAAACAGCTGAAAGGCGCGACTCGGAGGCAATTAGCGCACTGCGCAAACGCGTTTCAACATACATGTACATACGAATATATGTATAATAGCTTTATTGTATAAATATACACGTAGGTGTAATGTAGTGGCAGCAGAAAAATATTTTAAATATAATTTTTAATTTAATACAATAGTCGGCACTACAGGTTGATCTAATAATCTAATGGATACTTTTGAAGGGAAACCATAAATAAAAAATAAGGTATATATTATAACTTAATTTTTGTTTGGATTAATGTTTCGAATCAGAATATAGATTAAATAACATGAATCTTATTTATATTTTTTTATTGAGTTGATGCTGTTGATGCTACGATCCAACTTCTATCGAAATAAGATTTTTTAGTTTATTTAAATATTTCGAAAAAGAATTTCAATGTTTGAATATGATAAATATATTTAATTTACATTTCTTAATGGGATATAATTTTTTTTAGTTTCCCGCTGTTTGCCGCATACAGCAAGGTGAAAAGAAATCTAGTGTTAAGACACTCCGTTCCCTCACTTTCTGCCGATTTTTTCAAGGCATTGCGTGTTCAGTGGCCGATCTAAACGCCGCAATTTTTTCGTGGTGCCAGAGCGAAGAAATTAAAATATTGATAAATAATAATTAATTCCCCCGAGTCGAACCAACAACCGTCGCGTTTCAGTGACACGCTTGTAGCCTTGCGTCACAACGGCCTTAACTGTGACAAAAATGCTCGCTGTAAAGCGACTAAATAAAACGTATTGTTTTTGGATTTTCACTACAATAGTATTTCTATTGTTATATACACACTATATTTTTACTTATGGCCTCAAGATACGTAATATACAGTTTATTTAATAGTTTGGCTTACACCTTTACTAAGGCACACATTTTATTTAAGCTTTAATATTTAGATTTTTTTAATGTATTTAAGTGTTATTCCACAATTGGGAAAGAAAAACATTTATTTTGAGCAAACATGGGCTCAAAATTTTTATATGTTTTCTAAATAAATCAGCTTCACGCAGTATCCCGCACACAGCAGGGTAGGCAGAGGGAACCTAGTGTTAAGTCACACCGTTCCCCACTTTCTGCCGAATTCTGGAGGCATTGCGTGTTGAGTGGCAGAACTCAACGCCGCGCTTAACCTCGACACCAGAGCGAAGAAATGGAAATATAAATTTAAGTAAATATTTCATCTCCTCGAGTGGGGATCGAACCCACAACCAGTCGGTTTTACAGTCACACCTCGTGCCGCTGCGCCACGACTGGCCTCATCTAAATAAATATTTAGGAAAATATATTTTTTTCCCAACTGTACGTGTTGTATAGTTTTGTTACATCGGAATCCGAGTCAATACACTGAGGAATGTGTGCGCGAGGGCCGCAATCCTGTGTTTAAGCAAACCCTCTGTTTACTTGCACTCTAACGGCTTTGATTGAGAATTGCGTAATGAAAAGGAATTGAAACCAATTTACAACTATAAGTTGGATTTAGTGAAGTAAAATTATATTTAATTATATTTAATAATAACAATAGAAGACAGTTATTGACTTTTCAATTATCTAGACTTGTTGTTTTTCTATTTGTAATTTGGTAGTTGCTGTTCATATAAATTAATATTTATTTTATTCTTTTTTTGTATTTTAATGACGAGTTATATTTTTAATTTATCTGGAAAATTTTTAAAATAAGTTAGTACTAACTGATCTACAGATGATCGATGTAGTAGATGCTTACTGTAGTTTAGACGAATAGACTTAGAAGTTACCACTGTCCGAGTATAGACAAATATGGTATTGGGGTTGTACTATTTAGTCCGCAGCATGCATGCTCGCTGTGTGCATTTTAGAAACTGATGATGTGTTATTTCTTATATGGTAAAATGTGGGTATATGAAATTAAATATATACATAATCAAATCAGCTTCACGCTGTACTCCGCACAAAGCAAGGTAGGGAGAGGGAACCTAGTGTTAAGACACTCCGTTCCCCACTTTTTGCTGAATTCTGGAGGCGTGTTGCGTGTTCAGTGGAAGAAGTCAACGCCGCGCTTTGCCTCGACACCAGAGTGAAGAAATGGAAATACATAATCGAAAGTCTAAAAACGAAACGTAACAACCTATTGGGATTATATTTAATTTAAATCTCATAATATTATTGATAAATAATAATATAAAGTGCAGTTATCTTGCATCACCCATGACAAAGGAAATCTTCGTGTCACAACCATAAATTGGTAATGAGTCGTATTTCTCAACCGACTGATTTGCGAGTTCAATTATTTGTTGTAATTTATTATAGGTGGTGTCCCACATCGAAATAGCAGTAAAAGTAAAATGTAAGAGTTGATTGCCTCGCTACAGTACCCTCAGAGTTATCAAGTATGAGAGTGGTCTTATTATTTTTGTTGACGTTAAAAGCATTCCTTTTGTAGATGGTCGAGAATCGACGTTCGCCTTCGACTTAATGTTAAATATTCCAATGTTATATACCTATTCGTTGAAAGTTTTTTTGCTTTTTTTTAGTTTAGCGCTGTATCCTGCATATAGCAGGGTAGACAGAGAGAACTTAGTGCTAAGACACTCCATTAAATTTTTCGAGGCATTGCGTGTTGAGTGACGGAACTCATCGCTGCGCTTTTGCCTTGATAGCAGAGCTAAGAAATTAAAATATTTATTATATATTAATAATTAATAATTCGTTCTGCGAGTGAGAATCGAATCTATAATCGTCGCGTTACAGTCAGTCATACGTGTGTGCCCCTGCTTCACGACGGTGGAAAGATTCGGATAAAAATATTAAATTCATACAAGGTTTTTCCTATAAATTATAAAGATATGTTTAACGAAAGAAAATAGTATCATACTCTTTGTTTCTTGTCTCTATTATGTTACTTAAATCATAGTAATATTATACTTATAATATTAATTAAAATGTTAAAAACTTTAATTTATAACTATATAATAATAGTCTTCCACTTATTTCACTTTTTCCATATCGATCATCGAAACTCATTACTGCATATATGCATTTATTTCAGTATCAAATATTCAGCTTTTCTTTTTTAGTTCAATATATGTAGATATTTATTTATTTAGAACCAAATCTTACCAAAAATGTTTGGAATATTCAAAATCTCAGTTTGATTTGGCTAATCTTTAATCGCCTGTGGTTGTCTTTGTTACCACAATCTTATCAGTTTCTTTATTCAGTTCTATAATTGCATTTTTATCATTATATTATTTTTAATAGTTTACCGCTATTTAACAGTTCTTTTTGTGAACAGAGTATCAGTTATTTTCAAATTACAGATAGCGCAACCCAGACACCTAATAAAGCTATGTACAGATAAAATATAAAAGCAATTAAGACATAATAAAGTATTGAAAATACCTTTCATTGTGCATAAAATATGATTTAATTAAAAAAGTTCACATGAAATGCCTAAATCACAATTTCTAAAGAAGTCTAAGCAATATACGAGTATGTATGTGATATATAACTGTATATAGATCTATTAGGCAAAATCTCTCATCATAAAATGATAAAAAAATTAAGTATCTACATGCATTAGGTAGATATTTTATTTAAAATAATAACATTCCATTATATATTTAGCGTAAAAGCTTATGCCTACATTATTAATAATTTTATTAAAATATTCTCACATAATAAACACTTTTAACAATAATACCATAAAGAATCAAACGCGGCGAAAATTACAATGAAAGGAGGCAACGTTCAAAAGAAATTCCGGTCATAGTTACGGTGGTAGAAGCTGTAGGTGGCCGAGCCAGTGGCTTTACACATATCATTATAATATTATTAGAGGCCAGTCGTGGTGCAGCGGCACAAAGTGTGACCGTAAAACCGACTGGTTGTGGGTTCGATCCCCACTCGAGGAGATGAAATATTTACTTAAATTTATATTTCCATTTCTTCGCTCTGGTATCGAGGTAAAGCGCGGCGTTGAGTTCTGCCACTCAACATGCAATGCTTCCTGAACTCGGCAGAAAGTGGGGAACGGAGTGTCTTAAAACTAGGTTCCCTCTGCCTACTCTGCAGTGTGCGGGATACAGCGTGAAACTAATTTATTTTATTTATTATTATATTATCAGATAGAATTAGGATAATATGATTATACAGAGTATGTAAACGGTGTTTACTGCTAACGGAACTCTACTCTACTGCTAATTACGATGGCCTTCTATAAAAGGTGATTCGATTTAATTGCTGGTACGGAAATAAATTTTATACGTCTCCCAGCGTATCCAACTAAACTCAGTAGTCAATTTTAATTTAATTTCAATGTAGGCATCAATTAGATTAAGTAATAAAATTATCGTAAAAGCTATTAATATGTATTTAAGTTGGTAGTTAAAATTGCATAAAAGTACCACTAAGAGAAAATATTGTTAAAATAATACTTGAAAAATGCATAATATTGCGAATTTATTATATAGAAAAATGTTTTGAATAATGTCAAGGAAAATAAAAAGTACTTTTTCTTCATATTGACGAAACTGACGAGTATGTCGACATTTAGAATTAAAAATGTACCCAATTTCTTTTTTAAATTATGTTTGCAGATGATAATAAATGCAGTCCATATGATTAAATATGTCGATTTATTAATTTGAAATGAACGTGTCTGTGGTGGCGCAGTGGCATAGGGTGTGACTGTGCACCTGTTGGTTATGAGTTGATTCTCACTCAGGGAAATATTTTTTTTATTATTATTTAATTTTATTATTTCTTCGTTCTTGTAAAAAGGCAATGTCTCAAAATTTAGGCGGAAAGAGAGGAACGGAGAATTAAGACATAATTCTAGGCCCTGCTTAACAAAAATCATATAGAGTACCAACTTATAAAAGTGACTTTTAAGCTTATATACATATCTACATCATCCGCATAGTTCACACATACATACCTACATTTTTATATACATACACCTGACCACTGACGCCTAACCCTCAGCTTGAAAAATCAAAGTAAATTGTAGAGATAGCGTCGAGGGATGTTCCCAGCGGCGCGCGCTTCGAGCCGATCCAACACGCTGAGACGCCCCGCCCGCCCATACTCGCATACCGCCGAAAGCCGTCGCCGCGACCGGCCGCGCCTGCACCGCGTCTAATAATATGTTGAGAAATATTAATTATTAATTTACAACACTAATAGTGATGATATATTGACTATAAATCAGTGTAGTGTTGTGATCGTATAGCAGGTAAGTGTTAATTGCTCTTTCGCTTGCCGCGCTGTTTACAGAACAAACAGTCAGTCGCTCTTGGAAAACAAGGCGTCGGTAACCCTTTGGGTGTCGTGTTCTTGTTGGTCTGTGACAATTCGACACTTTACGTTGAATTTTAGCGTGTGCTCGTACCGTTACGGATTATTTCTATTTTTCTTTTTGATTTGTTTTTTTCTTTGTGCTTACGTAATAGGATATATGGCGAATTTTGTAGAGCAACATTTACCTATCGCGGCGTTGAGTTCCGCCACTCAACACGCAATGCCTCCAGAACTTGGCGGAAAGTGGGGAACGGAGTGTCTTAACAGTAGGTTCCCTCTGCCTACCCTGCTGTGTGCGGGATACAGCGTGAAGCTGAAAAAAAAACATTTACCTATGTATGTGATAGAATACTATGTCTAATAAGAAGCTTTGTCTAAGTTAAATATTTTTTTCGAACGTTTATCTAACAAATCCTAATGCAATTATAAATGATAATTTACATGTCTATTTCTACAAACGTCGTTGTGGTTGCGTCGCTGTTGATATACCTAGGTATTTATTATGATAACAAAGTGTCGGTATGAATTACTTTTAAAGTAAACAAAATTAGTCTGACTAAATAGATCTGCTTCTTGGTAATAATAAAAAAACGTCCACTTTATATGTACATATAACTAAGTAATATTAAACAAAATAATAAAATAAATGAAACAAGTCACTTGCATAATTATTTAGAATTACATATAAACTTACACCTTATATAAAATGTTGCCACTATTATTAAAAGATAATTAATGTCTTTATGAGTACTAATTTTACTAAAATCTATAATATTCTTTAAAATATACTCTATACAATATTTTATTTTATTATTAAATTAAAATTTTAACAATGCTTCGGCATGCGAATATCTTAACTTTATTATACACAAAAAAAATGCAAATGGTCAAAATATGGTCATTATATTTTGTAATATTTGCAGATAGAAGTAAGATAAGAGTCTTTTTTTAAATAAAGAACATCGTTTAAGCATTAACTTTAAATAGATAAGAACTACAACCTTCATATTATGTAAATATATTCAATTAACGTATTTCCGGATGTATGCTTTTAAAGAATTAATGTTATTATGCATAGAATGTATATTAAAAGGTTATATTATTAATGAATTAAATGTTATATAGATTTATATGAGCATATTATATGAAAGTGGTATGTGATACGCTAGGCGTGGGTTTATATTGCACTCGGAATATTGTAGGTGTTGGTCACATGGATTGTTTATTTCTTTAGTCTTATTAATAGGTATGTAGACTTGGGTTAGTGCAAGGAACAAAGTTTTTGCTATCTTATAAATTGTTATTGATTAAAGCAATCTTAATTAATCTAAAAATATATTTTTATTTCATTATTTATAAATCGAGTGGTGGTGTTCCTTTTAACATTTACATATTACAATTATTTTTCTAATATTTTTCTTTTTTGCAGTATTTATTATATATAACATTATATCCAGTTTGCTAATAAATAATAAATGAATCGGTTTCACGCTGTATCCCGCATATATCAGAATAAGCAGAGGAAATCATGAGATAAGACACTGCATTGACCATTTTCCGTCGAACTTTTCGAGATATTACGTGTTGAATGGAGGAACTTAACGCCGAGCTTTTATCTTGGTGCACTTCACACTGTATCCCTAGCGAGAAAGTAAGAGAAAACGGAGCGCCAAACTCTACGGTCTCTTCATATGTAGGTACCTCTTTTCTCTTGTCCACTCTCAACCACTTCATACATACCCTCCGGAGAATCCTCATGTTTTTTACGTGATCTTCTTCCAGTATCTTTGATACTGTTTTCTTACATCTCTGAATGAATGAAAATTTTAATAAATAATAATACATTCTCCCAAGAGCGGATCGAATCCACAACCGTTGCGCACAGTCACATCCTGGTACCGCTGCGGCACGATGGCCTCAAATAATGAATAGTATATTTTTGAAATATTATTTACTACACGGGCTTCTAAGGGCGTTGTAATATTTAGATACCTACTTTATATTGACCAGCCCTACCAGTTTAACATAATTTGGTATATACTCATATGTATACCTTCAATGCAAAAGATTTTGAAGAATTCATGGGTACATCTATCATTAACATTGGATTAAATCCTTTTGAGGTTCACTCGGGAACCTGATTGAATTGATGATTAAAAGCAATTGTTGAGTATTTTGCCGGCTTATAATAATATCAATTAATAATAATAATAATAAAAAATGTTTCTTTCGCCTAGTAATTAGTATTCTAAAACACTGCTTAACCTCCTTTGTGAATGTGAACTTAGAAACAAATTCACTAAAATTTTAACATTTTATTCGAAAGCAAATTTGCAAATTCTTCTAAGTTCATCTTAAACAAAATAGATATAGCTATAGATATTTATAATCTTTACCATGGATCATCATCACCACCAGAGTCATTGGTATTGCGAGTTAAATGTAGGTTTTGCCAGCAATACCGTATACAAAAAAGAAAGACGCAATTTTACAAATAAAAACATATATTACATTCTTACTATAGCAACTAATAAAAATTACAATATCAATAGCTTTATTTAGTCACTAATATAATAAAAAAATCAATCTTTACTACATACAATCAAATTCAACCATATCATACAAATATAATAGAAACTGTTAGATAATAACAACAAATCGTAAAACGAGAGGAAGCTTAAAAATTGACCTCTGGCCGCTTCAAATTGCTTTACAGCTTACAGTTGCGCAAGAGACTACTTCTAATCCACTACTTGGGTGTCTAGTTTTATGTTGAGGTACATAAAGTGCAATAAACGTGTCTCAGCGTAAACTAATATGCTATAATAATTTGAGCTCTATTTACTAAATAATAAGGAGCATTTAAAGTCAAAATATCAACAGAACACGTGGGTGAATCGTAGGCCATTATAGTTTACGGCTCGTATCATTCATTTAGCGAAATGTGATAGATGAATTGGTGTGATTTATATACATATTTATATCGACAATTTTATGAAAGCACGCACTAGTTTTGATTTATACTTAATAGTTATTACCTAAGAGTTCTGTATGTTATAAGGTACTTATTTACTATATGAGATACTGATGTTTTCTTTCACAAAAATAGTCTGTAGTATACTTTATAAATTCAAAAATAGTATACTCCAAACAACAGACGATTCAAACCGATTTAACGCCATGTTTTATATAATCAGGAGCGCTCATAAAACTCACATAGGTAATTACATTCTCTAGTGAGTGTAAATTTGTGGTTGTACGATGTATTTCTAAAAGAAATGCTATTTACTAGTGAGACGATGGATTCTAATCAATATCCAATCAACGGGTGGCAGTAAAGTTAACTAAGCGGGAAATTAGCTCGGCTAGGGACTGTCTGTTAATGGTGTGGGCAAAGAATGAAAGCACCGTATGTGCAGCTAAGGTAGAGCTTAAAGAACAAAGGTAATATAATTTGCAGCGAGTTTTGTTCGTGTAGTTCGTGTAGTATAAGCGATACTGATCGTTATCATAAAATCTTGTTTGACAGCATTACACCTGTCGATACATGCTATAAATTATGTACCTACTTCATACAATATTTTAATTATTAGAATATATGATATTTTATAAACATTATTAGTATATTTATTGATTGTGGTTTAGTAAGTTATTTGTATATCTACTAAGATATAACTTGAATTATTTATAGAATTAGTTACTGTATGATCGTATGTCTATAATATTTAAGGCATTTTGATTTTTTTTTCGAATTGGCTTTAATGCTGTTAACCTGGACTGGTCTTGACAGCGTCACCGAGCGGGAAGGGGCGAGAGTAGTTTGCCCCTGAAGAAAATTTACGAGCTTTGATGGACGCTCGTGAAGTGTAGGCGATCACAGGGGAATGCCCTGCGTACTCTAATCGGGGGATTTTGACCGTTGGGCCCCGCCGCGCCGAGGCGCGGACGTGCCACGAGGCGGCGGAGAGTGTATCGTGAGGCTGAGGAGTGAATCCTGCCTATGTATTGGCGTTTGCGACTGTAATTGGGTCGTCGGGAAAGGCTTTTTGAATATATAGCTCATAGATATAGGTATACCTACCTATATATCAATGACATCGTTTTTTTCTATCATAGATATAGGATCGTACCATATATATCTCATTTTCACGTCACGTTATACCTCACGTTATACCATATCATACCATATCTCATTTTTTTTTGTAAAATTTACCTGTTTCAATTGTTATCATATGCCTCCATTTTTTAAGTCAAATACATTTATCTCACCCCAAATACTATTCCAAGTAAATTTGCACCCCGTCGTTTTTTTAAGATAGAATATATAGAAAATATTATAAACACATTCAACAAACGAAAGCTTGCTATTTTATCGTCTCAACAGCAGAATTGCTTCATTTAACAAGCGAACAACCAATTCAGAGCCAATAATTTCAAATGTTATGAACTTTTGAGTCAATAAATCGAGTGAACGACTCTAGAGGTTGTTGTTTGTCGTAAACGCTTACAAATGGACACTAAACTTGTAGCTGTTTGTGACGTAGATATTACAAATTATTATTAGTGCCCGCTTAGTGCCTTGTAAAGTGACGTCATTAAATTTACTTTTCAATGAGCGGTAATAATTTATTTTAAGTTCTCATTTAAATTTTATATTGATATATTTAGGTAAGTACGTTTATTTTTTCATATATTTACATATCTACCTTATATAACTATGGAACATTTTACCTGTAAGTATATATTTAGGAAGCAATATTGATTATACAAACTTTTTTTTCTTTGGACTTAATTAAGATCTATTTAACTTTCTTCCTTATTAAATTCATTTATCGTGGATTAAATGTTTTATTGAAAAAAATATATATATTTTTATTTTTTCAATAAGTACTGCAAACAAATTAAATATATTAAAAATATTTTCTGAAATTTAAATTTAATTTATAAATATAGATTGTACCTAATAATAAATGTAAAGTAAATGAACTTATTAACATAGAATACATGTAAGTTATCGCACATATACCTCCCTTCATTGTAATACAATGTTATCGGATAAGCTTTGGATTTTAATATCTCATTCTAAATGGAGAAGCTTATTTTAAAGATGGCAGAGCACAAAGGCGGTGTCAATTTCATTGGTATGTGGGCGTGGCCAGATCAGACTCTGCCCTTTGCAAATGGCGCCGAAATCGACCAATACCGTTACGGTTGAGGCTTCCATTTTTAAAAAGCAAGTGTTAGTGGCAAAATTTATTGACACCTTTCCCCATTCATTAGATTTTAAAAATGTATGGTGTACGGGTTTTTTTGTAGTAAAAATGCAGATGTTGCTTTTAAATTTTTACTAAATATGTTTTGTTTGAAAAAAAATAACATTTGAATAATATATATTTTTATAATTTATGTTGTTTAAAAAGTGAAGTTATTATTTTTGAACTCTCTTTTAATATTAAGTTTAAATATATTATATTCGTAAAGATCCTTTTTTAAGAAAAAAATATACAGTATGTACCTGTCACAAAAAATATATACCTATAATATGGTATGTTTATTTTTCTCTCTATGTCACAAAAAATATATGATAAATATAATTTGTTAATGGTTTTGATGTTTCTAACTACATTCTATTTCATTATTCAATATTTAAGGACATCTACACATTAAGGAATAATTTAAGATGCTTAAAAAGTTTCAGAAGCTTTACGAATGTTTGTAGTCTACACTATTTTGAAGAGATGGCGCTAGCATATCCAAATATGGCACTCGAGCTTTTGGGATATAAGTTTACGTAACTATTTGTAGATGGCGCTTTGTACAAATTATTATTTCTACAAAAAAAAATCTAAATCAAAATGTATATAAGAAAAGATATAAGAATTTACAACTTTATGAAAAAATATGCAATTTTTGTGACACTAAAGTATACCTACCTATAGGTATGGGATACCCTTTATAAGGAAATATCTTCTGAATAGTAGTACTGTTATTAACCGACTTCTGTAAAAGGAGGAGGTTTTTTTTATAATTCGATTGGATTTTTTTATGTTTGTTACCTCAAAATTTTTGACTGGGTGAACCGATTTTAATGATTCTTTTTTTATTTAAAAACTAGTGCTCCCCGTGTGGTCCTAGGTATTTTAATTTATTCCATTTCTGACAATGGCATCCATGAGAATATTACATACATAATGTTGACATCCCATTGAATTCTGCACCCTTAAATGTGAGGAGAACGAAATATCTTCAGCCAAGCTTACTACTGCTTCTGCTTCAAGCTGTATCCTGCATGTAGCAGGGTAGGCAGAGGGAGCTTAGTGTTAAGACATTCCGTTGCCCACTTTCCGCCGAATTCTGGAGACAGTGCGTTGAGTGGCGGAACTCAATGCAGCGTTTTGCTCGATCAGAGCGGAGAAATTAAAAAGTTAAGTAATTCCTCTACTTGAATGGGAATCGAACCCTCATCGTGTCTCACGCTTTTGCCTTTGCGCCACTATTGGCCTTAAGTTCACTCTTCATTCCCTCGAAAAAGGTGTTCAAGTAAATTGACGTACGTCACTACTAATGTATAATATTAAATAATAGAAGAATAATAGATACTGAAGATTGTAAGAAATATAAAAGACAAAATCAATAAGCATTCTGTTTTAACTCTATTGAAATGGAGAAAAGCATAATTGTATAAATTTTGTTACTAAAATTATTTAATAATATTTTTATATGTAGATATATATTATTAGGTTTAATGGTTAGGTTTTATATTATTTAAAGGACCAGTAGGAAATAAAAAAATAAGTAATTCTTGTTAAATAATATCATATAAAGCAAAAATAATTATATTTTTATTAAAAAAGGCACTATTTCTACTCTCTCTGGAGCTTATTTTTCAATATACCTATTCTAAACATCAAGGATAAAAATAAATATGTATTAGATTTTTGTAAGACTTATTGTCCTTTATCTCCAAAGTTGGGCAGAGGTCTTCCACAGTGCTCCGCCATCGCGCTCTGATCTGTTCTGGGCAATTCGCATCGAATGGGACCACGTCAGCCTAATTGCCTTCTGTTCCACAATTCCACTGTCACTGAACGCTTAGGTCTACCAAGTTTCCTTTTTCCTTGTGGTGTTGACAAGGGCTTGACTTAGACTATGATCGTGATATCATCTATGATAATTAGATAGGTGTGCCCAATCCAAGCTTACTTGCGGCGCTTTATTGGGAGATAGATCGAGATCTCGGAGCAGGATCACAGGATCGAAGAAAAACTGTAGTTTTTCGTTGGAGATCTTCGTTGACGACTACTGAGGATATGTCTAAGTCAACGGATCCTAAAAGTCTAGCACGTTGACGTTAGTACGAAATATTGACGTAAGAACGAAATATTTTTAATTTTAAAGTTCGGGTCAGTTTTCTGGATTGCCACACTGTCCACAGCTGCGTAAAATTCGCCGGGATTTTTATGTACATAAATCAAATCAGCTTCACGCTGTATCCCGCACAAAGCAGGGTAGGCAGAGAGAACCTAGTGTTAAGACACTCTGTTCCCCACTTTCTGCCGAATTCTGGAGGCATTGTGTGTTGAGTGGCAGAACTCAACGCCGCGCTTAACCTCGAAACCAGAACGAAGAAATGAAAATATAAATTTAAGTAAATATTTCAACTCCTCGAGTGGGGATCGAACCCACAACCAGTCGATTTTACAGTCACACCTCGTGCCGCTGCGCCACGACTGGCCTCAATATGTACATATCTACGTATATTTTCAAAAAGCTCGATAAAAAGTTCCATGTTCATTCATGTATGAAATATCTGTTTTTGGACGGAATATGGAGATTGAAAATCTGTATACTTATAGATTATTTTTATAACAAAGTCTAGATCTGAAATGATATGAATATATTATACTTTAACTACGCTATACATAACCACCACTCGCCAGCCCATATTTTAGATAGTAAGTGCTTATCGTAGAGCTAGTGCTTAGAAGTATAAATTTACAAAAGCTTTAAATGTCTAGTCAGCTACTTAACTATAACGTATAATATACAGATGCATATCTTATGATAGGTAGACGGACAAAAGATATCCAGTTATTAAGATTTCAATATCACCATTTAAATCAATTTCAAACTTATTCTCCAAGATTTAAGGTTTATTTTTAATAAAATGTGTGTTAAGTTGAGCTTCTAAGAAAAGGGGGAATAGGGTGGCGGTCACGTATTGATTGGCGGCCATTTTTGATTCGCGCTTGCGTTGTGGTGTTGTTTTGTCCGTTTAACCGGATTATTGTAGAGATGGCGCTGGTAAATTTATTCAATACTATTGTATTTAAATAAGAAAGTCTTATATTTAAATGAATATAAAAATGAGTTAATGTATATTTTAATGTATATCGAGACCGTAGTTGCGCATTGGTAGAAGAAAGTGACTCTAACGCAACGGTTGTGGGTTCGATGTTCCCTCGAGGGAATGAATTATTATTTATCAATATTTTCATTTCTTCGCTCTGGCACCTAGTCAAAAGCTCTGCGTTGAGTTCCACCATTCTACACACAATGTCTCAAAGAATCCGGCGGAAAGTGGGGAACTGACTACTGAGTGGGGTGTCTTGATATTAGGTTCCTTCTGTATACCCTGCTGTAATGCAGGATACAGCGTAAAGATAATTTATGAACATATTCGTATATAACAGTAAATAGATAATGACGAATTGGCATCAAATCGTCTTTATCTATTCATTCGTTCATCAAGTAGGTAGGTCTTATGACCTACCTACTTGATGAATGAAGAATATCATGATAGAATATTTTGCGGAAAATGAGTTCAACTTATGTAGTAGGTAGTACTTAGATTTAGAGTTGTTGTTTTTATAAAGGAGTAGCTAAGTAGGTAGATATCCCTTATAAAAAAATAGTCACTTTAATAAACGATGAACTTTATAAAGATAAAGAAACAACAAACAAGAGTCATTGACAAGTGACAAGATGAAATATTTTATTGTTGTAAATATATTACAGAAGTAGGTAGGTAGGTATGTAAGTTCTTAGATAACTATTTTTATAAAGAAAAGCTTCCATTTCTTCCAGCGTTAAAATAGATATTTGCCAGTTTAAAAGAAAAAAAATAATTACTATTTGTAATTTAGCTAAAATATTAAATATTTTTTCTTTATTTAACACGTACGTAGATGAATTGTGTGCTAGCGGTTGGAAGTTTTCTTACCCGTCGGCACATAACCGTCGGCTTATTGACTATGGATTCTAGTCACAAAATATGTAAACATACAAATTCAAAGGATTTATTTTTTACTTTGCTATAATATTAGATATGTTGTACGTATTTTTATTGTTATACTTATATAAATCTGGAGCAATAAAAATAAAAAAACAATTTGTTTACAAATTTTCCTACTTGAAATCATTTTATTTAAGATTTTAAACAAAATATATTGTTACTAGGTATCATTTAAAATTATTATGGTCCTCAAAATATATAATTTTGGCCAATTTACACCACCAATTTATAATAAATAGTGCATATCTAAGTAGGTATACCTAGATAGATAGGCATTTTGAAGGCGACAATGTCGAAATAACACTGAATAATTTTACTTATAAGTTGCTGAAACAAGAACTACTTGAATAGGGTAAACAAATCAAAAGATATGCTGTAAAAGAAATATTGCCTGGAATCGTAGGAGCCCCTTTTATGTGCGTTATGAATATGGCCCGAGGGACAGTATTCTCCCCAACCTCCGTTTTGTTTTGCATAATGTTACGTATACTAAAATATATGAAAAATAATATTTTTCTCAATGGCAGCCCTTACTGGGTAGACATATTATAAAAAAATCCAATTGAGGCCAGTCGTGGTTGTGGGTTCGATCCCCACTCGAGGAGATGAAATATTTACTTAAATTTATATTTCCATTTCTTCGAGCTCTGATGTAGAGGCTAAGCGCGGGGTTGAGTTCTGCCACTCAACACGCAATACCTCCAGAATTCAGCAAAAAGTGGGGAACGGAGTGTCTTAACACTAGGTTCCCTCTGCCTACCCTGCTGTGTGCGGGATACAGCGTGAAGCTGATTCCAATTAGATAATTTAATTTTAAAGTTTAATTGGTCAACCACTTTCAGCTCCTACAATAATGTAATATTATATATCAGATATTAATCTAAGATATCACATAACAGATTATTATTTACGAGTCATTAAAGTTGAAGATAACATTAATTTTGAAATAATTTCATAAAATATCTTTACGTCTCTAGAAACGGAATTTGATATGAAATATATTTACGATGAAAAAAAATCATAGGTTAAATTAAATGAATATTCATATTACACTTATTTTAAAATACATAAATATATATTAATAAAATATATACAATTTATCAATAATAATATATATTGATAAATAGTAAAATATACGTATATTTCATACCAACGGGAGCTTTAAGCTCGGATCGCGTTCACGTCACGTGCACGTCGTAATAAAAGCCAACGGTGCCACCCGAGAGAAACGCGCTGAGGGAAGTGACTTTCTTTATACTTTCTTTTTGCTTTATACACTTTTCTTTTTACGTCCCCACCGGGGTCGGCGACGTGACAAAGATATTTCTAACGAAATTCAAAGCATTCTCCAGTGTATACTGTTGTGTGTTTCAAATTTTCTTTTGATGTTGTTTTTAGAATAAAATATACCTACATAATGGTGTATAGATATATGGTTGACGGTATGGAAAAAAAAACTTCTATTATCTTAGATTATATTACCTGCATTTTTGTTTCTCCTAAATTAATATTTTTTGGTATTCACGTATAGTCTTCTTTTTTTTAGCTTCATGATGTATCCTGCACATAGCAGGGTAGGCAAATGGTACATGGGAACCTAGTATTAAAATATCTAATAATTCACTTTGGATCCCAACTTTTCTCCGAATTCTAGGAGGATTGCATGATGAGTGGCTGACGCCTCGCTTTGCGTCGTCGTTACCAGGCCGAGGAAATGAAAATATTAAATATCGAGGGGGATTCAAACCCAAATCCTGTGACATTTACAGCTGCCTGCTTATGCTCCTGCGCCACGAGTGGCCACAGTCGAGGTACTAAATCTCCTCATATGAGATGTGAACTCGTAACCATCGTGTTCAATCTGCCATATCAACTGCGCCACGACGCTTACTAATACTATAGATAATTAAAAATCAAGGCGACACTATTTACGATAAAAAGTAAATAGAATATAATCTACCAATGTCAATTATATCCATTTGTAGGGGGAAGTTTCCACATTAAGGGGCTTGGAGTTTTGTTTTATTCAAATGATGTAACCCTTTTACGAGAAGATCGAGCCGGCGGTGGGTCGGACTTGGATGATAATTAAAACCTTTACAACAGTGACATTTACGCTGATGCGAGGATCCCCGGGCTTAATGAAGGGCGGGCCCTTTGACTAAATCTACAGAATCCCTTAATTAACATTTTCCATGCGAAGGCATCGCTGACTTTAATATCGAACAGTAAATTTTAAGCAGACAGCGAGTAATCTCCATGTAATATTTTATTTAAATTCTATATGGTCGTTTTGGGCACTCTACGATTATTTTATGTAAATAGTGGATAGTAGAATATATGGAGTTATTTCGTTGTGAAATATAATACATATGCCTATGATTAGTATGTATGTATAAAATAACAAGTAAATGTACGAGATCAAATTCTGTTCTGCCCCTCCTTTTCCAGTGTCTGCGAAGACACTCAAAAAGGTACGATATGTGCCGAAAAAATAACATATTTTAAACAAACAGATCCTCTCGAATGGTAATTAAATTTACAAGTATTTAGACTGGATCCCAGGGCTCCCAGATCTACGTCATTTTGGCAAAGCTAGAACTTTGAGGATTAATAGTCTAATAAGAGTGTATGCGTGGGTACTTACTAACTTGAAAGATAACCCTTTTAAAAGTAGCGGCAAGTTAAGGTGCACACTCACCTACGTTAAAGTAGAAATGCCGGTATTTAAATATGTTTTTAAGAACAATGTAGAAATATATATATTTATTACCACTAGGCCTTTTACGTTGGCCTTTACTCCTGTCAGACGTCCTAAAGGGTGCTTAAAATTAGGGCAAACTACGTTGTACTAGCAAGCTTTAATTTCACCCTTTATAAGCACCCAAACCAATCCGATGGCTCAATGATCCTCACAGACAGAGATGTACCTTTAGTTGGCGTTATTTCTGAAAGGGCCCCACTTTCAAGTAGTAGTCTTAACTACATATTGAACTAATAGTCCTCAAAATTTCAACTTTTATATATGTATTATGGTATTACATATATCTTTTCTGTAAAATTTGAGCTCCTATAATTATTAGCCAGTGTTAATCGAATATATTTAAACTTTACCAAAATTATATTATATATTATTTATATTTCTTTAATTTTATTTTATTTTATTATTCTGTTCCTATTTATATGATTATAACATAGCAAGAGAAATGAAATGCGATGAGAGTCATAAATAAATGGTAATATCTACGGATAAGCTGCTATTTATAGGAGGAAAGGGTTTGGTATTCAATAGGAATATTATTATTTTTTGTTTAAAAATCCATCGTATGAAATATTTTAAAAGCATTTATAAATTAGGTGCCTAATAATGCTACATAATATTGTTTAAATTATATAATCATAGAATAAAATAAGCTTTACAAAATAATATTATTACAAATAATTCTAGTATTAATAGCAAGTATATGTTTTTTCTTTTACTCCATTTGCTCTTTAAAACTTCTTATTATTATCATAAAGTAGACCCAAACTGAAATCATATTGAAAGTATTTTAAAAAATAACATAAAATAGTATACAATTAATAAGCGGTTTTATCTATTTGAAATAACTATGAAAACTTCAAATCTATAGAGCCGATGGCTACAAGTGAATTACGGATGTATGTTCTTATGTATTTATTGTAATTATTGAATTTTTGTTTAGTTATTACCAATTGACATTAAAGCATTTGTCACGTCACTCCGTATTCCACATCTGCCTACTTCTTCTTTTAACTTTATGCTTATATTGTGGTGTAAATTTTACATATTTATCTATTTTTAAACGGTCGAGACATAGGATTGCTTTGAATCCTCGACCGGGGTTAAAATTTATAACGATCAAGTGTTTTATACAAAATAGTAAAATATTTGAGGCCAGTCGTGGCGCAGCGGCACGAAATGTGACTGTAAAATCGACTGGTTGTGGGTTCGATCCCCACTCGAGGAGATGAAATATTTACTTAAATTTATATTTCTATTTCTTCGCTCTGGTGTCGAGGTTAAGCGCGGCGTTGCGTTCTGCTACTCAACACGCAATGCCTCCAGAATTCGGCAGAAAGTGGGGAAAGGAGTGTGTTAACACTAGGTTCCCTCTGTCTACCCTGCTGTGTGCGGAATACAGCGTAAAGCTGATTTAATTTAATTTTAATTCAAAATATTACTTACGGAAAATCCGAATAAACACAGAAATTGGATAGCTGAACTGCTTACATGTATCATCTGTTGAAGAAACAACGAAACCTGCTATTGAATAAAATAAATACGCAAAAATCAATACGGTCATTGTTAATAGAAATAATTCTCCAGTAATTCGTCTTCGCTGAAAATATAAATTTATATGATCAATTTTTTTATAAATTAAATAAATATAATTTAAAATTCGGCGGTAAGTGGGAAAGTGGAAAGTGAGTTAACACCAGGTTCCCTCTGCCCACCCTGCTGTGTGCGGGATACAGCGTGAAGCTGAATTTTTAATATTTTTTTATATAGGAGTATCACATTTTGCGAGGTAAATATAACAAATAAACGCTATACTAGATCTATAAAATATATAATATTAACACTAACTATCAATATTCCAATTAGAAATATTACTGAACCAATCACTACACTGACATCTCCTGCGATTAAAATAATTTTTGCATATTTCATAACAGACGCCAGGCTGCTGTCATGTGAGCATATAGAGGGCTTTGTCATATAATAAGAGGACCATCCAAGACTAACCTAAAACATATAATGATAGCTAGTGTTCGTTTAATTGTAGACTAAACATTTATTTTAATGTCGCATATATTTTAGCTACTGATTGATATAGTCTTTTAACAATTAGTTCATTTTTAGGAATCAAAAATAAACCTGTAATAATTGAGGCCAGTCGTGGCGCAACGGCACGAAGTGTGACTGTAAAACCGACTGGTTGTGGGTTGGATCCCCGCTCGAGGAGATGAAATATTTACTTAAATTTATATTTCATTTCTTCGCTCTGGTGTCGAGGCTAAGCGCAGCATCGAGTTCTGCCACTCAACACGCAATGCCTCCAGAATTCGGCAGAAAGTGGGGAACGAAATGTCTTAACATTAGGTTCCCTCTGCCTACCCTGCTGTGTACGGGATACAGCGTGAAGCTGATTTTTTTTAAAAATAAACCGAAACAACTTACAATTCCGTAGACAGCAACAAGGATTGAGGCAAGTTTTAAAGGCAAGCAACAGCAACCATTATCAACGATTGGTAAAAAATTAAAAATTGACATGTTTCTGCTATAGAGCGTAAACAAATGATATTACTTTTTTTGATTCACTGACAAAATCATTAAAAAGACAAATTATTGACGCTTGGTTGTCATTTCGCTAAAAACCATTTTATGCTTCTTTTTCGAAAATAATTCGCTACATAACTAAATGATAAAAAATATGTATATCTATTAAAATTTGCCAAAATGTAAATCTTGATTAAAAAAAAAGATATAAATATAAATAAGACACTATAAAATAAAATAGTGATGTCAGTTTTATTATTAACTATTGCGACGAAATTGCTTCTGTAATGTAAAATTTATACCTACATCAAAATATATGTATGTGTATTTAAATAATTTGATGCGGTAGATGATTTCACTTTTGTTGGTGATCGTCACTGGCAAGCAATTTTGCTTAGCATTTTATAAGTAATACCAATTTTTTTTAATATATCAATCGGTCGGAATATTCGCTCTCTAAATGCACATATACTTATTAAATGAACGTTTCATTTATTTTATTTTCAATGTAACTACTTATTTATTCTTTACAGAGAACCATTTTTAGTCTTAAACACGCCAAAAAGTTTTACTTATCTCTTTTTAAAAACATGAATAAATGTTTTATAAACATTTTAATTAAAGTTGAAGGTGAGAAAAGAGGCACTTATCGTTTAAATTATCTCTACTAAGCATGATGCAAGAGATAGGTACCTACGTAAATATATTGATGTAATCGTGTTAAATTATGTAAAAATTAAATATAATTTTAGGAGTTGTAACAACTTTTTCCTATAATAATTACATGATAAATAAAATTTATTATCCTCTCAGTATACTGAGATCTCGGTATTGCGGGGCCCCGCATTATTTTTCAATCCCGTGAGTTGCGGGATTAAGGGTGCGGTATTCGCAGGATTTGCAGAACTGGAAAGAAGTATACACAGGACATCTCACGAGTTCGACAATCACTAATGTCGAATTTTCCAAATCTGCTTCCGACTTTACTTTGCTTTTTCCCAGAAGATTAAATTGATAATTCTATCAAAACTTTGGTTGAAATGTCTCTTTTGTTAAAATTGTTTCTTTCCCCTATTTGTCTCTTTTTTCTATTAAATTTAAGCAGTGTATTTTAATTCTTCTGATGTCAATTAAATGCTTATATAAAAGTAGAGTTATGTCAGTTAAATCGTAGATTTATTTACGTCAATATTACCATTTTCTATATGCGGAATCCCGCAAATATTGGAAACCCGTGGGATAGAAAATTCCCAGTTCCACAATACCGAAATTTAATTCTAGCTGCAGAATTAGAAGCCCCAAGTGGGACTAAAGTCCACGCTTTGCCTTGTTACCAGAACGAGGATTTCATAATAGGTATTATAATAAATGTTTCATTTCCCCGAGTGGGAATCGAACCCACAAGTGTAGCGTTTACAGTCTCACGCTCTCCCTGCGCAACAGCAGCCTTATTTTTGCTACATAATGTATTAAACTACATTTTTATTTTGTTCTAAATGGTCAAGTTTTTGCTGTTGTTGACGGAAATCTTTTGAATTTGTAGTCTTGAATATTTAATACAATTTAATGCATTATATTTTAAAAAATATATTTTTATTTTTTAATTTTAAGTATTAAATACCAGGTAAAGCATTATTGAATGATATTTAATATAAAATACACATTTAATATTAAAAATATATTTCTATACAAATATAAAAAAATAATAATTTTAATTATATAATTTAAAAAAAAACAGAGAAAGAAACACTATATATTTTCCTCCGCGTATGAGTTTATGACTATAACGAAATATATCCACACTGAAAATAGAAGTAAACATTAATAAAAGATATTATATGTAATACCTATACATATTTATACTTAATACCTACTTCACAACAAAATTGCAAATAAAATAATACATGCTTTAAATTTCATAGAAATTATAAATATTTATAACGATATTGCAAAAAATTTTTGAAAATCTTTAAAAAGAAAATTTTTATATTCAGATGTAAACAGTACTTACTAGGTATGAACCAGGACTAAGTTTATGTTGGTATATTTTATCATAAATATTACCATTTTAAGAAATAGTTGTGAAATCTATGCCTGGCATGGTTGTGGATTTGATTCCCACTCGTGGAAAACATACATTTAATTTTTTTTTACCTATAGCTTTACCTCCAGAAAGTGGGGAGCGGAGTGTCTTAATAAACATTTGTGTGTATAGGTAACTAGTTATGTACGCACTTTAGAATTTTTACTTTCTTGGCGTAACAAAATAAAAATCTTTCTAAAAATTTTATGTTCCGCGTTATTCTATGTTTGTAAAGAAAGCATAGAGAGAGGTCTTGAGATTAATAGTCTAATATGTAGGGCCTTATCAGATGTACCGCCAGCTTAAGGTACACGCTTACCTACGTTAAAGTAGAAACGCTCGTATTTATATATGTTCATCCTCCCAGATAGAGATGTACCTTTATTTGGCGCTACCTCTGAGAGGGCCCTACTTTTAAGTTAATGAGTAAGCATACTGTCTTGACTATATATTAGACAAATAGTCCTCTAGATTTCAGCTTTGCTAAAATTACTTAGGTTAGAGGGCCCTGGGATCTTGGACTATCATTTATAATAGAAAAAAAAATAATACATTGAAAGAAGGTTTTATTATAACGCATTATTTACTCAAAAAACTAGTTTTTAAAAATAATTAGGTAACAAAAAATATATATTTATTAGAATTGAATGCGTGCGCATCTTAAAAACTTACTCTTATCATTTATCCTAACGCGCCAAAAGAAGTATAACTATATTAAAAACAATATACATTTAAAAAAAAAAACATTGAGTTTTCTTACATATTGAAGTCAGGAACACAGCAAATACTTGTGTTTCATACCATTCACAAATAGTATGTCGTTGGTGAATGAGAATAACAATAAGGAACAATATTGATGCTACAAATTTGAATAGAGCACAGTATATCACAATGATTGCTGTTAGTTTTATGGACTGTAAAGAAAATAAAAAAAAATAATATAAATAATCAGCTTCACGCTGTATCCCGTACACAGCAGGGTAGACAGAGGGAACCTAGTGTTAAGACACTTCGTTCCCCACTTTCTGCCGAATTCTGGAGGCATGGCGTGTTGAGTAGCAGAATTCAACGCCGCGTTTTGCCTCAACACCAGAGCAAAGAAATGGAAATGTTAATAAATATTTCATCTCCTCAAGTGGGGATCGAACCCACAACCAGTAGATTTTGCAGTCACATTTTGTGGCCCTGAGCCACGACTGGCCTAAAAATAAAAGATTTTAAAATTCTTACCCAAAATAGACCAAAAATGAATGCGAATAAACTAGCCATTAAAGCAATTTCAGCTATAACTAAAATCCATCTCACAATATTAGTGGGAATTTTTGTGGGGGCCTCCACGATGAATAAGGATTCGCAAAAAGGAGCGCATAATTCCGCAGCAGTATCAACACCCAATAACTAAGAATTAATAAAATTATTTTTTTATGGAAGAGGATAAGGCAAACGAGCGTTCGGGTCACCTGATGGTAAGTGATTACCGCCCACGACCCCGCGCAACACCAGAGGTGGGTTGGGCGCCAGAGCCCGGCATTACCTGATGCGAAATGCAGTGGCATAAAGCCACTACTTCACGCCGGTTTTAAATGCCAGGAGTGGTAATGATCCGGTCGAGTCTGCCCATGCGTGTTGCCATTGCTGGCGATGTGACTCTACCACACGTACTTTAGTCGCCTCTTACGACACCACCAGTACCAGGGTGATCCTATTCTAGGCCTGGATCACACGGCGAAAATGAATTATATATTTTTGTTGATTACAATTTAATATCATATTTATAATTAAAATTTTTATTAATAATCTTATTGTATTGTACCCAATAGACATTTTAGTTTTTACTCACCAATCCTACGACTATTATAATAAAACACGCGCATTTCAAACTTTTTATGCAAAAGCAACACTTGTTCACTTTTGGAAGAAATTCAAATGCCATTGATGCGACTTTATACGACGTTTGCGAGAATAAACTAAATTAAAAATCCCGTTAAGAGTATCGCTTGAAATATAGTTTCCGAATGATTATATGACAGCGGTGAGCACAGATTTTTTTCATGACATACAATAAAGGTTTGTCAAAATTGAACTTTACCTTAAAAGGTGCCCAAAAAGAAAAACTAATAAGCTTATGTATAAAAAAACTTAATAAATATAAATATTCTATTTCCATGTCCAGTTTAAAGCTAATTTTGATTATATAATTAAATTTTAAATTTAATAAAAAAAATTGAAAGTTAGGAAAGTGTTGCTATTCCCAAGGCATTATGTTTCCGTCGTTATACGACATATAGAACTCTACATGTCGTCTAAGATGTCAAGTTGTTGAGAGAAGAAAAAATTGTATATATTTCTTTAAACAAGTATTAAATATAAAACTAAGCACTTTATATATAGGTATATATATAGAAGAAAGTGTGTGTGTGTGTGTGTGTGTGTGTGTAGTTACACCACCTATATGATATAAAATATAGTTTACATTAATTCCTTTCTATTATCCCAATTTAATATATTATATAATAATCAAAAACATACATACCTACTAAAAACATGAAATAAAACAACATGATGATTGATACAAACGAATATATTTACTAAAGATCCTATTCGAAAGAAAGAAAACATTATATTATAACTTACAAAGGTGTAAAGCTTATTACAAAAAAACGTTTTAAAATATATAATTTTCGTTCCATTTCTTTTATTATAATACTCCTTATACCCAAACGCTAGTGGCTTGATAGTGTTCTTCGGCTGTAGGAATACACCACTATTAAATAGTAGATCCACACTGAAAATTAAAAATACTTAAGAAATTTATCTAAGAATTTTTATACCTGAACCTGAAACAATCAGTTAAGTATGTAAAGTATCCATATAAGGTTAAAAAGGCAGACGTCACAAAATTGGTGAATTGATCCGTTAGAGATAGTGCAGGTGAGGTTAGTTTATAGTATGAATTAATCACAACAATAAAATAGAGCCATACTGAAACGTAACAATTTTATATTTAATGTTCTAATGTCTATTACTGGATGTTGACTTATTAAAGATATTCTGTATTCATTAAAACATTCATTTAAGTCTTGTATAATTTTAAAAAAAATCAGCTTCACGCTGTATCCTACACACTGCAGGGTAGGCAGAGGGAACCTAGTGTTAAGACACTCCTTTCCTCACTTTCTGCCGAATTCTGGAGGCATTGCGTGTTGACTGGCAGAACTCAACGCCGCGCTTGTCCTCGATACCAGAGCGAAGAAATGGAAATATAAATTTAAGTAAATATTTCATCTCCTCGAGTGGGGATCGAACCCACAACCAGCCGGTTTTATAGTCACACCTCGTGCCGCTGTGCCACGACCGGCCTCCGTACCGTACCGTACATTAGTTGTGTTTCTTATATAGGTATCTGTTAGAATATAGATCTCTATTGGAGTAAATTATAAACAATACATATAAATTTTAGATCTCTAATATTATACATAATGTTGTTGGTAAAGTGAAAAACGGTTTTATGAACTCACAGCGTTATTAAGATTGATGTCTACAACGTCGGGGCGCGATGTGTTCGTCGATACTACACATGTGACTCGTATAACATATGCGTGTCTCACTACGACCCATGATATAGCTGGACTTGTAACCTGTAATTAGATATTTTGAGAAAATTTTGATATTATTAATCAGCTTTACGCTGTATACAACATGGAAGCAGAGGGAACCTAGTGCCAAGATACTCCCTTCCCCATTTTCCGCCGATTTTTGCGGCGTTGTGTGTCGAATGGCGGAACTCAACGCGGGACTTTTGCCTTGTTGCCAATAGATATTATAATAAACAGTTTATTTTATTAAAAAAAAATATAGTCTCGACTTAGAGATTTGTTGTTTGTTGAAGGATTGTTTTGACTTAAAAGAAACTTACAATACCAAGAACCGCAATTATGGCCGCTGCAGTTTTTAAATCCGTAACGCATCCGCAACATTTATTCACATTCGGTATTTTGTCCAAAAGTGGCATGTTATCGAGATATTTAAATAATATTTTATAATAATATAATATAAGAAATCGAAAAGTCTGAATGTCAAGACGACAAGGCATCACAGATAGCAATTAGATTTTTTTGTCAATTAATAATATTATGGTATTAGAATATTTTTTTTCTGCATTCAATAAATTTGATATCCAAATCAAATTTAATGTAATCTTTTAAAATTTGAAACTATATTTTGAAACTTTTGAAGTGGTTATTTTAAAAACGTTTTTACTTCTACATAATCAAAATATAGAGTTAATACTCATTTGGCCTAAAATTTCATAATAATGGCGTGGCTTAGTTTAAGCTCCGAAAACCGGTGATTTCAGCATTATTGCTTCCACAGAAGGCAGCGGGTAGAGACGAAAGGGGGGCCTCTTAACAAGATTACATTGGAGATAAAACGGCTCAGATAATGGCGCCCAAGTAAGCCTGGAGTCGGCCTCTAAAACAAAATTAAATTTGAACCAAATACGCGAGCTTTGAGAAGTCTCTTTTCTTCGAATTCTAAATAAGATTTTTTTTTAAATTAATGAGATTATATTACATTAAAATAACTATTATATTGTATAAAAATACATTTTGTTTTACAAAATTGATTTTTGAAAATTATATTATACTATAAAATAATAGTGATTTTATTGTCAAAGAGAAACTTCGTTTTATATTTATACATGTTATGTATTGTATTAAATACATAACGTTTCACGTTACGTACATATTGATTTGAAAACTTTTGAGGAATTATGTATGATATAGACACGATATGATAAATTCTCAGACTTGCCACTTGAACAATTTAAAGCTAAAATAAAAAAATATATATTACTAAGCAAAGTTATAATGTTAACAGTTTGTGGAATTAAATACTGTTGATTTTCACTCGGAAAGTTAATGATGGCTGTACATTAATTTTAAATTATATTGCAAAAAGGGTAACTGTTGAGATTCTTGCTTATTCTTCTCAGTGGAACTGTCTTCCAAGACGATGATAGCTTCCTCTAGGACTGACACTACTGACATTTCTATATGACTTGACAATTCAAAAACGCTTAAAATGGTCTAAATAAATAAAAGATATTCCGATTGCAGCATGAAAGAGCGTGGTACGCTAGTATTCAAATGTATTAAACACAAATAACAAAATATAAAGTTAGTAAAGCAAATATATTTAAAAAAAAAAAACCAACCATGAATTTTCTTTACTTTTTTAATACTAATAACGAAACCTTATTAGTATATGCATAATGACAGTAGACTGTAATTGTCAATTTCCGGTGCCATTACAATCTCTTTACTCACAGCAGCCTTAAAGCCAGTAGTAAAACTGTAGGTAAATAGGGGTTTGCAGTAGTTCAGTATTGATCGCGGCGGTACCTACCTACTGTTTCAAATTCAATTCGTAGAGTGGAAATAACAATAAAACACGAACCGTTCTGTATTCTGTATCTCCACTCCGCATCACCTGGGCCCGAACGTGTATTGCATAAGTATTGGATTTTGTACCACCTTCGTGTTATTTACTGAATGTTGTATGAAACACAGAATATATCGCGTCATTTATTTTCAATATTCAATATTTATTTTGTTATCTTATTATAAGGAAGCAACATATTATGTGAAATAAGTTCTTAAAGTTTAAAATTTGATATCATATATTAAAATATAATATATTTTCTATACGTCTTTAAATTATCAGATATAGATTGTTGAAAATATAATTGCGATATTTGTTTATGCAAAAAAAGGGAAAACTTTGAAGGAAAAAAATATATAAATTGAGTGTAATAATTTACGAAATAAATATAATATAAATACTTATTCTCGTTATATATCCCTTATCCCATCCTAATCTAGATAAAAACTGTTTTTGCCATCTAATCGAAATACGAAGGTTGACGTCTTTATTACTAGAATGTTTCCTCGAAGGAACACCCGCGTCCCAGTCCGCCGCAATGCGGCACGTTTTCTACCTAGAAATGTCAAAATATTTCATATGGGCTCTTGTAAATATTAGAGGCGGTACGTTCCGTATGATATATATCTATTTTTGTATCTACGGCCTTATCCTCAACGTATGCGGTGAACGCCTCGGGCTTAAGACATGATACGCAATATAATTTTGTGATAAATCTTCACAAATGCTAGCTTTACTTATTAAGTTATGTGGCGTTTTTATGAGAATTCTCCACCTTCAATACTTCTCTACTGTAATGAAAAGAAAAACTTTGCTGATATCTTCCTACCAACATTACCTAATTGTAAAAGTTTTTGACTCCCTCTTAAATTTCTCGAGGCGGCTTTAATAATATATTTTACGATTTCGGGCCGGGGAAAAGAAATAAGAAAGACGTGATTCGCTTTGGACTGATAAGAATACTTACTTATATAGTAATATAGCTGGTGAAATACTGAAAATGTCACGTAATAGAAGAGACTACGGGTTTTATGTTGGCCATTCGGGTATTGTATGAAAGAATTGTGGACGCCGATATGGACGCCTGGGTGGAAAGATGGTTTTAAATTTGAAATGTTGTTATTTTTTAATTTATAAACCACGTAAAACATTTATATGGTATGAACGGTATAAAAAATCAGAGAAACATTAAAAACATCTCAGTGGACTTAATATTAAGTGTTTCAAATTTTCATTATTGCAGTTGACATGTTTATAAGAGTCTCGCGGACATTTTAACATTAACAGCACTGTCATAAAATGTATAAAATATAAGTATCTTCACTTTTGGTAATGTAGGTTGTGGTATTGCTTATAATATGTAGTTAAAATAACGTCATTTAATAATGAAATCACTAAGGATGTACATATATGGAGATAATCAAATGAAACAGGGTAATAATTTCTTGTAAAACATAATGGAAGTTTTGACAGGGTAGGTGATAGGGGTCCCGTAGGTGAATATTGCAAAGGGCGTATCACACGCTCTTAATTTATGTTACTATAACTCAGGCGGACAGCCGCCCAATAAGTAATTTAGATGTTCCACGCTACATTGTTGTAATGAGAACGAACCATTTTTGACTTTAGTTTATTCATGCGTAGGTACCTACTGTGAAAGGTATAGGTACCTACTTAAAGTGGGCGGTTTTACAGAAAATATAGTATTTATAAAACAATGAATTTTTTTCCATAGTAGGAAAAATATTTTGTGAATTTTCGCACGTTTTACTCTTGAAATAACTAGTCATTCGGTCAAGTTCCTAGCCATGCTGGGACATCTGAGAAGCCTTTTAACCTTTATATTTTTTTACAGAATCAATATTTTTAAAAGTGTACCTACTAATATTTCATATTTTAATTAACATTCTTATAAATTTGTCTTCTTAATTATATTATATATTTTTTACTTTTCGACGCTTACAACGTTGCTTTTTCTATCTCTCAGCGGAGATCTGTTGGAATTTCTAAACATAAAATGTTTATTTAGTGAAATAAGTCCGGTTTTATATCTATACCTTGGTATTATGAACTGTTAAGTAAAACATCCAAAGGGCGGTGAACGCCTTTGTTTTTCTTATTCTACTGCAAAATAGTATTGTTGCAAATTGAACCCTACTATATTGGACGAAAGTCTTTACTCATTTGTATCATATTTTATCATATAACATTTTACACATCCGACACAGATATTCCGGCTTAAACGAAAAAGCTCATAATGTACACAAGATATGGCTTCATGTGGCAGTTTGTTATGGAGTTTATAGTGTAGCCGGTTCTAGTTACAAGCTTATTGGAAGAAAAAAAATTGAAGGCGTGAATCTCGGGTATCATGTATAATAATTTAAAGATTCTATCGCTGCTTACGAAAAGAATATTATATATATTTTTTTCAGATTCACGCTGTATCCCGCATTTAACAGGATTAAATTAAAAGTAATGCAGTTAACCCCAGTTAAGTTAACCGCATTAGAAGGAACCAAGTGTTAAACCATTTCGTTAACTAATTTCCACCGAATTTTTAGAGGCATTGCGTGTTGAGTGACGGAAATCAACGCCACACTTTTGCCTTGGTACCAGATTGAAGAAATGAAAATATTAATAAATAATAATTATTTCCCCTTAGTGGAAATTGAACCCACAACCGTCGCGTTACTGTCACATGCTTGTGCTCACAACGCCACGGCCTACTTAAATTATAATAATCAAAGAAAACTGATATTTGTTGTTTACGATTTCGTAGGTGGAATGCTGTTATGAAACGTTAGAAGAAACAAGATGTCGGAATGTTATTAAAGATTTTTATTATAAAGCTTCTAGTCGTAAAGCTAACGGCTAACGTATGCGGAACAGTTTGACGTTAATTATATATTATCATAAAGAAATATGTATACGTAAGCAGATATGAGGCCAGTCGTGGCCCAGGGGCACAAAGTGTGATTGTAATCGCGAGTGGTGGCTGGTTCTACTTCCGCCCGAGGAAATGAATTATTGAATGTTAGAGGCCGGTCGTGGCGCAGCGGCACGAGGTGTGACTGCAAAATCGACTGGTTGTGGGTTCGATCCCCACTCGAGGAGATGAAATATTTACTTAAATTTATATTTCCATTTCTTCGCTCTGGTGTCGAGGTTAAGCGCGGCGTTGAGTTCTGCCACTCAACACGCAATGCCTCCAGAATTCGGCAGAAAGTGGGGAACGGAGTGTCTTAACACTAGGTTCCCTCTGCCTACCCTGCTGTGTGCGGGATACAGCGTGAAGCTAATTTTTTTTTTTAAATTTTTAATTTGAAATGAATTATTATTCCTTAATATTTTTATTTCTTCCCTCTGGCACCAAGACCCGCCCGCCGTTGAGATCTGCCACTCAGCACACAATGCCTACAGAATTCCATGGAAAGTGGGGAACGGAGTGTCTTAACACTAGCTTCCCTCTGCCTATCCTGCTGTATGCGGGATACAGCGTGAAGCCGATAAAGTATATATGTGTTTAAAATATATCATTTTACATAAAATATTTGCAAGATAGCAATCGAATCGAAAAATAAATCAATACCAATAAAATTTGCCAATAGGTACATAAAAAATAAGTCTCGTGCTTTGTGTGAAGCTAGAAGAAGGGTACCCAATTTTATTGCAAAGTATTTGCATATAAAGTAACCATTGAAGGAAAGCGATCTCCGTTCGATTTCCGCGCTTTTGTTCGTATTTATCGTTACGAAGGCCGAGTGTTCGTGTACATATCCCATTTTATAGCCCGCGATACTTTTGAATATATTAGGGAAGTGGTTGATTTTGTGCTTTAAAATTGGAAATGTAGATCATTATTTTTCTTGTTATGCCATGTTGTATTTTAAACTTTAAATTAGTATAATTTGACAATATTTTTTGTTTCAGATCCGCAGAACTAGTAAGCAACAAAGAATGGAGCGATAGAATAAGACAGGTACTTTTTATTATATGTATATAGTTATATTAGATTTACGCTGTAATCCCGCACACAGCAGGCTACGCAGAGGGAACCATGGTTACTTGTGTTAAGGGAACCAAGTGTTAAGACCCCACGTTCCCATTAACACAATTCTGTTTTCCACTTTCCGCCGAATTCTGGAGGCATTTCTCGTTGAGTGGCGGAACACCACCGCGCTTTGCCTTTACCAGAGCGAAGAAATGAATATATTAAATATTCGATTTCCCCAAATGAGAATCGAATCCACAGCCTGTCGAGTTTACAGCCTCACGCTTGTGCCCCTGCGCCACGACTGGACTCTATTTATTTTTATATATACTAATGAAATACTATTCATCAATTGTAGCAATACCTATACCTAACTACTACCTACTAAATAAAATAGTCACTATAACAAAGTGCCACTCCAAAAGTATTAAATAATATAAAATGTGTTTAATATTTAAATAAGAAAAAACATAAAATAGTGACCGCGGGATACTTAAGGAGTTTCTCAATAAAAATGATATTTAATTGGAGTCGATATAGCGTCATGTCGAAAAGCTTAATAAACTGTCTTTATTATTACTGTGTAAGGTCTTCGTGCTGGAAGATAAGCATTATCACTCTCTATATATAGTATATAACTAAAGATAATATATAAGCGTTGCATACTCTTATTTCATTACCCAAAACAGGTTGAACTAAAAAGATTTCAATGTTTCTTCAAAATGTTTACTGTAATTTGATGATAACAATATCTGTGGCGGCGTTTTATAACCTGTTCTAAATTTAAATTATTCTTTCTGTCAAATAAGGTTTTAATTTTTTTACGTTTAAGTATTTACAGTAATGATCCTATGACAAGGGAACTTATTTATTTTCAATATAATCTTGACTTTTAATTTTAAAAAAAATGTACAAATAGTTATTACTTTGTTGCAATTTAAAAATTCCACTGGAGTTGAAAATATGCAGGTGTAGCTTCGATAAGTAGGGTTTAATTTATTGATCATAGTAAAAGCAAACCCTTTTCTTGGTCCGTCTCTGTTCAACGTCGTTGCTATAAATTTATGCATTAATGCTCCTCAATGACATATTGAAAATATATTCTGCATAAGGATTTTTCGCATACTCTTAGCCGTATTACCTATACTTTGTTGCCACTGCATTTTGTCGGCAGAGGAGTTAAAAGAAGCCAAGGCACAATACCGTTTAAGTGATAGTTATGGCAGTTTTTATAGGCAGTTAGATTTATTTTTATTGCACTGTTTGTTTTAATGCGCTTTTCGCAAGTTGAGAGGTCGCGACAATTACTATTTTACTTAATACACTCTTCTTGTTCAGTTATTTTTTTAGGTAGAGAAGGCGAAATAAACATACGTAACTTAATATAAATAAT
Organism: Heliconius hermathena; assembly: GCA_013403705.1. Taxonomy (NCBI): domain Eukaryota; kingdom Metazoa; phylum Arthropoda; class Insecta; order Lepidoptera; family Nymphalidae; genus Heliconius; species Heliconius hermathena. The sequence goes on from JAAIXJ010001853.1 coordinate 347,516, forward strand.
AAGTTAAAATAAATTAATTCGATGTTTGAAATATTCTTCAATAAACATTAGTTATGGAATATTTCCTTGTAATTTACATCTAATTTAAATATATTAGGTACAATTATAATTCCATTAAATAAATTCATTTACATACAGGTATGTATTTATTAATAAACTTGTTTTATAAAATGTATTATTTGCATAGGTAGTACCTATCAATACAAAAAAAGGTTTTTTTTTGTATTTATTAAAATTTGATAGTAAAAATATTTGCAAAAACAAATAATGTGCTCATGGAAGACACCTGGTCCATCCTGTTGTTTATTATATACCTACCTAAGTATCTATAGCTAAGCCGACGAACTCAATCCCCATTTATTATAGAGCCGTGACAACATGGTCTGTACGAGCCTAATCAAGAAATATAGGCCAATAAAACCCGTGGTGAGCCGGCTTAATCAAATTGTCATAATGACCAATGGAGGTGACTAGTACGTGATGGGGGTTTGGATGATTGCACATCAAAATAAGGTTTTGTTATAAGATAAATTAGGTATTATTGTATACAATAATGATATAAATAGGTAAATATACTTTGATAGTCCTGCTATATTACTGTATTACTGTATTATGATAAGTCCCTAATAGGAATTAGATATTTAAGAGATTGACAGAAGATGTTACTGAAACTGTTTTTCGTGTATGTATATTTAAAACATTTATATTTTCAATATTATTTTAGACATAGATAGATCTATCTCGTCATATTTATCTTCACAAAAACCTCTTCAAAAATTCAGTATGTGACTTCGGGATGTGTCCAATAAATCAGTTTTACAGCATTCCCGTGTCATTTCAGTCGTCGAATGGCATAAAATGATAATTTTATTGCGCTCCCCTTCCGTCTATAGGAGTTTACGACAATTGTCAAATGTATCGACAGTTCGAATGTCATCTCCAAGGTGGACGATCATCGATCGAGGCAAACGTTGAAGCACCTGTGCTAATTCCGAATAGCTATCGCCTTAAGGTTCAAACTGGGACAATTTGAAACTTTTGAAAGGCAAAGCTTTCATTGTTACAGTGGTAACACATGGGAGCTCTTTCCCTCGTATTTCAGGTTCTAAAATAATGATATTTTTAGAAAATATTCAAGAACTCATCAATCTTTCACAGGATTTTACAGTTTGCTTTTAATGATATGGGGATTTCAGAGACTTATTTGAAACTATTTTTGGCATATATATCTACTATTTTTAATCAAATATAATATATGGTAAACTTTTAAATTCTTAAAAACCTAAATGATTTTAACAACAAAATTACTCACCAAATAGAAATATATTACTTTTACTTATTCATATAAAAGATCATTCAGTCATTTGACATATTCAAATCATCCTTAATTATCGTTTTGTTTGTATTCTTGTAACCGACTCTTGTCACGGGTATTTCTTACAATAGTAACCTATAATGACATTGTCATGTAAAATATGTAATTTCTACGTATTGTACTGTATAATAACACACGTTATTCTATGCGGTAGTTACAATTAGGTAAAGCAATTTTAAAATATTTAACAAACATTCTTTACTGCCTAAGAAACGTTCAAGCGTATATTTCTAACGATTATAGATGTATAATTATTTTGCTAGGATAATTTTAAATTCTAACCCTCAGAGTTATTTCGTAGGAAAGATAAATTTTAACGTTATATGTTAAATATAATGTACCTAGAGGCCTTAACAATCACTTATTTGTTTATTGGTTTTAAAGCAATAGTTTCATGATAATTATATAGAAGTCATATATTTTAGGTAAAATAAACGTTTCTTTTTTTTCACATTTTAGTATAAAAAGGTTTTATATAGTTAAATATACCTACATAATTGAAATAGATGATGAACGTATGAATGTGGTATAGTTAGGTATCAAAAAAAATATTTCCTTCAAATCTTAAATATACATGTACTTACTTGTAAAAATGAACTTCGAACGTAAACAAGGGTTGAGTGTCACGACAATAGTAATTTTATAACCATTTCACTTTTCATGCAAACTTGACAAATGTGCTGTTTTACTAGCTATATAGATTTTTATACTTAGGTTTGTTCAATATTTTTATTATGAAGTTTTATATTATATTTCAACAAGAAACGTAAAAGATGAGTCATTTAAAACGCCTCCACTATGTTTATCTAAATGTTATACATCTTACATTTAGATCATTAAAACCTCTCACTCCAAACATTACGTTTTAATGAGAAGGAGCCTAATGTGCAGCATCAGGATGTTAATGTATGACCATTCCACCCTACTATCCAGACCCTCATGCATTTATAGATGTTCATCTGGAGGGACACATAATGACAGTTTAATCTGAAATCATTAGAAATATCTATATATGTAGGTATTCGTACAACAAGATAATATATTTTCTTCGTTTATTAGTGATATGCAACAACCTAAGCATAAATTTAAGATTTCATGTTAATAACAAGTTATTAACATGAAACCTCTATCGAATTTTAATAAAAAAAATCTTTAAAATATAAGGAGGAGGCCAGTCGTGGCGCAGCGGCACGAGGTGTGACTGTAAAACCGACTGGTTGTGGGTTCGATCCCCACTCGAGGAGATGAAATATTTACTTAAATTTATATTTCCATTTCTTCGCTCTGGTGTCGAGGTTAAGCGCGGCGTTGAGTTCTGCCACTCAACACGCAATGCCTCCAGAATTCGGCAGAAAGTGGGGAACGGAGTGTCTTAACACTAGGTTCCCTCTGCCTACCCTGCTGTGTGCGGGATACAGTGTGAAGCTGATTTTTTTTTTAAATATAATAGAGATTTCAAACAATTAACTCAGATGAAAATGACATTTAAAAATTATTCAAATGTAAAAAGCAATTTAATTTTACATCTATATTGGTAGTAAATGTCATAATATTAGAACGTTAATACGGTTCATAATTTTTTTAAAAATTTTATTCAATGTCTAATAATTAATTAAAAAATAAATTGAACCCATAAGTTCCTAGAATCCGAACGCAATGCTGCCAACTGATATGATACAGCATAAAAAGCAAAACGCTGTCACGCACACAGCCACACGTACCGGTTTCTATAGAGCGAACGTCACAAAATGGCGGCCGTAAAAACAAGTGAAGAGTGAGTTAGTGTCGTGGGTAGGGGGCGAGGGGGCCAGGGTGGGGGAAGGGGTCACCAATGGCGTCGCGCTGAGCAAGCCGCATTCTCCCGCCAACTTTGCTATTTCTTTTATAGACGGTATTTTTCTCCGACGCGCTTTTTCCAGATTTTTTTGTTGGGAAACTGTTTTGTTTGCTTTGTAGGGCGACTACAATGTGTGTTTTTTAGTGTTTTCCCTCGGCCCGCCCGGGATATGGAGCTTTCTCTTTAATGCTTGGTTGACAGATAACTGCTGTTGTGAAGTCACCGCTATCATTACATTAGCGACATTGTATTGTTGTAATATCAATAAATCGTTTTTTTAGACTTCTTTTGTTAATATATTTACTTAAGTATATGTATAGGAAATAATTAAATTTTTGTATGATATTATTTTTTTATTATCATTATATAAATAAATCAATAAATCAGTTTCACGCTGTATCCCGCACACAGTAGGGTAGGCAGCGGGTACCTAGTGTTAAGACACTCCGTTCTCCACTTTCTGCCGAATTCTAGAGGCACTGCGTGTTGAGTGGTAGAAGTCAACGCCGCGCTTTGCCTCGACACCAGAGCGAAGAAATGGAAATATAAATTTAAATAAATTTTTCATCTCCTCGAGTAGGGATCGAACCTACAACCAGTCGGTCACACGTTGCGTTGGTCGTGGTCGGTCGGTTTTACAGTCACACTTTGTGCCCTTGCACCATGACTGGTCTCAATCAATGATCATTTATCCTGACAACATTATAGGATGGATGTTTCTTCCATTTTCTCGCATAAACTACAGAATCGATTTAGATTGAACTTTACAGTATTATACTTTATGCATCAAAATAACACATAGCCTACAATTTATTACGTAAAGACTTTCTATAATTTGGCTATAATGTAAGAATAAAGTAATTTAAATCGGTAGCTTTTTTTATAATAGGTACTTAGATATTTGAAAGTCATTTATATCTCTTTACTAAATTTATAAAGATGAAATGTTAGCTTAGTTAAAAGTGCTTATCTCAGGCATTACTCCTTTAAATTGTTAAACTCACTTCGTATTCCGTAGTCCATTTATAAAAGGCTTTAAACTACTGTAGCTGTAGTCTCATCAACATCGGACACCAGTATCATGTATCAAACGCAACTCTTAGTTATAAAAATTGAACCACGGGAGTGAAACTACATAATGAAAAAGAACAATGAAGAGTGAAACCTATAACTACATTAAGAACTAGTATATAATAAAACTAACCTAAGAGCTTTCAAGCTATACTGACAAAATTCTTTATTAATTTTATATAAATGTCTAGATCTTTATAAGGTATTATACATCTGTATAATATTTGCCTCCCTTAATTAACGGACAAGGCACGAAACTACGCTACCCTCAACAGTCGTAAAAAGTAAAAAGTTATTTAATATAAAAACTCATCAGAAACTTGCTGAGCATTATTTCACTTGTAAAGATGTACCGCCTTAACGTCTTGTAATATCTTCGCACTGACATATTTATTGTTTTCGTGGGGGAGGATGTTTCTTCGAAGGGGAAACCTTAAGATACCTACATAGATATATTATTAAACAAGGGATGCTCACAAAACATTGGGAATGACTAAAAATAAAATGGAGAATTCTTTTTTTTACACAATGGATCACATCTATTTAAAATATTGACCACTGAACTTTAAAAAAAAACAATGTATAATTTGTGACCGAAATTCCTATCTTAATTTAAAATCTTTTGGTTTTCTAGTTATTATTATAGAGACATAAAAATGTACGCCGTAACTTTTTAATTGAGATGTTCTTCTGTTTAGCTCTGTAATTATTTTGTGAAGTGTCAGATTTTTTAAATGATAATGTCTATCATATTGTTTATATTTTTGTATTTACTTGTAAACCACAGTTCGCTTAATTGCCGCTTTATAGACACCTGCAGCTACGGATATGTTGAAAATAAACGTTTTAATTTATATTTATGTTTTATAATTTTAAAATGCGATTTTATGTCCTATAATTTAGTCGTCTATACGTAAAGCTATAATGTTATGTCCATTCTTATATAATTATAGTAAATTGTCTTCAGAAACTTAATTTCAGTAGAAAATAAATCCAAAATTGCTTATATGACACCCGCTGTTTTACACATGTTCAAATTATTAATGGTCTACAGAAAGATATTTGAAAAGAATAAAGTTAAATCAAAAATCAAAAATCAATCAGCTTCACACTGTATCCCGCACACAGCAGGGTAGGCAGAGGGAACCTAGTGTTAAGACACTGCGTTCCCCACTTTCTGCCGAATTCTGGAGGCATTGCGTGTTGAGTGGCAGAACTCAACGCCGCGCTTAACCTCGACACCAGAGCGAAGAAATGGAAATATAAATTTAAGTAAATATTTCATCTCCTCGAGTGAGGATCGAACACACAACCAGTCGGTTTTACAGTCATATTTCGTGCCGCTGCGCCACGACTGGCCTCAAAAATAAAGTTATTGTTTTATATTTGTATATACTAACACATTTCTGTCTGATCACATTACAAAAGGAACTAGATAAGAGCATTTTTAAACATTTTTAAAGTGTTATTCCACACTTAGGAAAGAAAAATACTTATTTAGAAAACGTATAAAAATTTTGAACGCAGCGGGACTCGAAGGCAGAGCCAGGAGGCGCGGGTTCGAGTCCCGCTGCGTTCAAAATTTTTATACGTTTTCTAAATAAGTATTAGATAAGAGCAACTGTTAGTACTAACTTTTAATATATAATAGTTATAAAATAAAATTAATATCCATATATAAATAAATAATAATTTGCACTTCCTACACCTACTAATATTTAAAAATAATAATACCTAAGTCAAAATTTCTCATTATTTAAGGAAATTGCTTCTTTCAAAATACATAGGTTAAGATTTTAACTACATATTAGTCTAAGATAAACTGTCATTATATACTACATAAATACTTAGTGGTACTTGCATAGCATAGACTATTACATATTAAATTATTGAGTAAATATTCATATTAACTAATATGGATACTATAGTAATAAGTTAACTGACTATTATGGGAAAATATTTACTAAATATAACAATTATTTCTGCGTAATATCACTTAAATTTAAATTTTATTCTTGTTGTGAACAATTAAAATAAATTATATTTCAAAGTGAGTGTATTTTGTGTCTATTTACCAACCTTTTGACCAGATTGAATAATTTATTTTATTCGTACATTTAATATATATGCATATACGGCTAATTTATAGTATTATTTAACGATTTAATCATTATGTAGAAATTTCAACTACAAATTAGAATTGGCTTTAGGTGTTTATCTTCTTCATAGTAGGCGCTACCTACAATAATGTAGCAAAATATGACACAGAGCCTGAATATTTTAAAATTAAAATCAAATCAGCTTCATGCTGCACACAGCAGGGTAGGTAGTGGGAACTAATTTTCCGCCGAATTCTGGAGGATTGCGTGCTGAGTAACGGAACTCAATGCCGCGCTTTGCCTCGATACCAGACCGTAGACATGGAAATATAAATTTAAATAAATATTTCATTTCCTCGAGTGGGGATCGAACCCACAACCAGTCGAGCTTACAGTCACACCCTGTGTCACGACCAGCCTCACATATTTTCATTAAATATTGTGAAATAAATATTTTTGTTAATATGAATCACTTCATCTGCCGCCCAGCCCCGAGCAAGGCGTGGGGCGGCGGGTCGTCGACCGCTTTAGCATTGCTCTCCATTTCTCGTCTAACTTAGCTCCCTGTCGGCAAATTTTTTAATATATAAAATTTTGCTTTATTAAAGTGCACTTTTATGAAAAAAAATATGTTTACAAAATTATACTTTTGAAAGCTGCAGCATCTACTTTAAGGTGCTTTCGCAGCTTTAATGGCCTACTTTTAAAATTAAATGTAATTATTGTAAATATCTAAGTAAATACTGTGTATAAAGTGTTATAGTTGTTTTCGACTATCTTGTTGAGAACTACAATAAAATAATATTTTGTCTAGACGTAGAAAGAGTAATTTGACATGTATCATGTTTGTTTGCTTGTACGTTTTCATATATTTCTATAATTTTGATACAACATCTATAATTCTGGAAAATTAAGATCATGCGAAAAAATTAAACGAAAACTAAAATATTAAATTTATTTATTCTTTAAAGCCAAATATTTTTCTCTTAGATTATATATACCTAATTAAGTTTGCTTCATTTTTATTTTTACTCTAGTAATTAATTATATTTCCTTATTACCTATATAAGCGTAAAATAAGTATAAGCGTAAGAATGGAATAACTGAAAAAAATAAATTAAAAGATTTAAAATTTATTTCAATTAACGACGACATAAATACTTACTTATCCTATCATTGCAAAATATTTTAACAATGTATACTTATTATTGGTTAAATAGAATTAAGACGTTTCGCAAAACCTCAAGAAATAATGTTCAGGAGGTGGTCGTTCGCTAGTTTTACATGGCTACTAGCCTATAAATAAATACCGGCTCACACACACGCGCACAATATGACGTTGTTTTAGGTTTATTTTATTTTTATACGCGACGGTGGTGGTGCGCGTGTGGCCTGTAATTTCGCGCTGCTCGCGGCGCGCAGGCGCGTACGCACGGACCAAAATGGCCGCGAATTACTAAAACGAACATCAGTTTGTGTGATTTTAAATATTAAAAACGGTTTACGAACGAAGATTGATAAATTTAATTAAATGTAGATATAACTTTGTTTCATCAGAACATTTTTCTTCAGTGGTAAACTAAGGAATAATAATGTTGCAGCCTTGTAAGATTTTCTTCTATGATTATAGAGATTATTTTATTTAAGTAAGTATACATATATATATTTTATTATTTTTATATGCAGTAGAATTTTCTTTATTTAATGAGAATAAAATAAATTTGCCGCTAAAATACAAATACGTTTGAGTTAAAGTAAAACATGCTGATATAATTAGCTAATTACTAAGTTATTAAATTTTGAATCGTTGATCTTAATGTTTATCATTTCTCTAATAATTTTTATAAGAATTGATTTTTTTTTTAAATTTTCTTAATTTAACTGAAGAATAGAGTGAAAATTACATATTTTCTTGTTTTTCTTAAAGATTAACGTTAGTCATTTTCCCATTAGTCATTCAATGTTATTGAATTGTGTTTCATTGTACAGAGAAAACCAACTTGTTTATAAACGAGGCCGAATGGCCTTTGAAATAAATTTGTTTCATCCGTAGTCTGTTGGCTGTAGCTACTTATTAATACATGGTGTGTAGGATACATATAGTGTGTACCTACATATAGTATGACTTATAGTATGTACCTATATACTAAATACCTACCTACTACATGTACTTTTAGGTAGATGCCGTTGATTTTTAACTTTCAAAATATGTTGCTATATATAATTTATTTCCTAAATAAAAAAGTTGCTCATCTATATATACAAAATTATATTATCTACAGTTAAATGAAAAGTTTGTTGTTGGTTCGATTCGCACTCGACGGAATGAATTAATTATTTATTAATATTTTACGTAGGTTAGGTACCGAGGCAAAAAGCGCCACGTTGAGTTCCGTCGCTCAAAATACAATCCCTCGGAAATTCGACGGAAAGTGGGGAACGGAGTGTCTTAACACTAGTTTTCCTCTGACTAGAAAAAAAAATAACATAAACACGTCTATCGTGACTAGAAAAATCTAAGAAACTTATTAATTGTTCTTTATTCACGATTTAACTTCGTGAGCGAGATACCGAAACAGACGTCGTGTAGCACGTTTGCATGAAAACTCGATTTTTTCACTGCATATCTTCTATACAGCCAATATAGTATATAGCGTTATAGCGACGTGCTCTTTTGTGGTAAAACAAAATTTTTATCGCAAGCCCGTTATCGTGGCCGATCATAAATCTGTTTTCAAATCGTGAGTCGCCATTTCTGGCTTAGCTTCGGTGCAAGCTCATGTACAATTTTTATTCAATACAATTCTAAACGTTATTAACACGGAATAAAGCTTAATTTACTATAGCGTCTAATATTTATTTGACACGTTCGGGAATTCAAAGGGTTTATTGTCGCATTGTACGTAAGTATTTGCCAATGCACGTTAAATTCGAGGCAAGGTTCTTAAAATGCCAGACTTATTTACGGCACAAGATTTTCGTTTAGTGAGGACTCGGGTGAAACTAACGATGATAAATTATCGATTAAGAAGATTATCAATGAAATTATTTAATATTGTTATATAATGTTTCACTCATATAATATATATTTTCAGATATTTAATCTATAAAATGTATGTGAAATACAAGGAATATTCTTTCTAATATACACAAATACTTACTAAAAAATTTTATTTCTTTACCTCCTAGCCATTTGATAAATTATTTATAAAAGATTTAAAAGAAATTTCTCATGCACAATGTAAACTGTATGGATTTGATATCATTCATCTACCTATATTTGTTATATCTATATTTGTTAATAAATTGAGGATGAGTAAGATTAATCGTCAAAGTTTATTAGTACAGCCAATAACAATTTATAGCTTTCAGTAAGAGTCAATTACGCACAAATAACTTTCTCAATTATGTTTGTATATTTGCACATTTTGTATGTGTTTGTATGAAGTTTTATCATTAAAATATTGTAAAAAAATTGTAAATGTATCATTTTAACATTAAAATTAAACAAAATCGTGCGGCGCGGCGTTTAGTTCTGCCACTCAACACACAATGCCTCTAGACTTCGGCAGAAAGTGGGGAATGAAGTGTCTTAACGCTAGGTTCTCTCTGCCTACCCTGCTGTATGGGGGATACAGCGTGAAGCTGATTTAATTTAATTAAACAAAAAAGTAAAAAAATAAAAAAAAATGAAATGATATTTAATTAAAATAATAAGCAATCAATATGGTTAGGTATATATTTGAAATGTTACTATTATTATTTTAAAATGATTTCTTATATTTTATAACACTGCTATAAATGTTAATTACAAACCACGCCCCAAAACCTATTTATTACACTGTAATTACAATATATAACAAGAAACAACTATACTAGTCATTTATATGCCAGGAACTGGATAGCCTTGGCCATAGGTACTTTAAAGAAGTCGCTTTATATACCTTATACCTTACGTAGATACCTTAAACGGCATATTTATTTAATTTAAAACGTTTATATGACGAATATATTTAAATATTTTCCATATTTATAAAAACCTAGTTGACCACAATGACAACAAAGGCACCTATTATCATATAATGAATACGTAATTAATTATTTCTAAAAGTTAAATACTTTACTAGCCGTGTCCGTGACATCGTTAGCATTGTTGTTTATGTAGATCTTCTTTAAAATATGAAAATTTCGATTTGCTGTTGTTTGTATGTTATACATGTAAAAGAAAGTGGCAACAAAACTTCTAAAAGTAACTGCTGAAAGCCATAGCATATTTATTATTTAATATTTTCAGAATTAATCATAGGTAGATAATATCCAATTTAAAATTTTGCGGTTTCTTCTTAACACTTCTGATTTGGAATATATAATGATAATTTACATAATTTAACATAAGCTTTTTATAATTGCTGTAATTTCAATAGATACCGTGACGAATATATAAATTTTTTGGTTTTTACACAATGAGTCTATGTACTACTAGTCCTATGGTAGGTACTCTACCTTAGGACTAGTAGACTTAGTACATAAACTTCGCTCTGACACCAAGACAAAAGCCTGGCGTTACGTTACGCCACTCTACACGCTATGCCTCGAAAAATTCGGTGGAAAATTTACGGAACGAAGTATATTAACACCAGGTTGCCTCTGTCTATCCAAATAAGGTGATAATATAAGGTGATTGATTCTGTAGGTCTTATATAATATCCTGTGTAAATTTTTAAAAACTAATCTATTTTAGTGGATAATATTGAATTTATACCATTTCTTACATGTTTGTATTCAAACAATTTTGTACTAACCACTCAAGTAAAGCCAAACATGTAGGTACCTACATAATACACAAAACGCTGATGTCATATTTCTCGCTCCAATATTTCCTACATACTAAGAATCGTAAATCATACCCGCAGTGCCCGCAGTACCTCTAATTACGCTAGACTTCTCAACAATAAATCAAATAATTCAGCTGCGGGCAGTTTCCATTTTATAATATACAACGGCATATCGTAAAATATGATCGAGACTTCGTTTAATAGTAAAAAGTCTATAAGTTACAAAGAAATTTAGCTATTAGATAAAAACTTTTTATGATATTGTAGATACAATTGTTAAATTCGGTAGGTATATAAAAAAAATGATACACGCTGTATCAAGCACACAGCAGGGTAGGCAGAGGGAACCTGTTGTTAAGACACTCCGTTCCCCACTTTCCGCCGAATTGTGGAGGCATTGCGTCTTGAGTGGCGGAATTCAACGCCGCACTTTGCTTCGACACCAGAGTGAAGAAATGAAAATATTCAGTTAAATAAATATTTCAAATCCTCGAATGGGGATCTAACCCGGCGGTTGTGGGTTTACAGCCGACACGACTGACCTCTACTTGGTTAACATATAATCTGTTCAAAGAGAAATATGTATGTAGATTTAAATGATAATTTAAAAACTTTGATTTTGTCATCTTAATAGATAAACCTACTTAATTTTCAACATTGTATGCAATGCTTTACTAAACCTAATAAATGATGGAGATGTAGAATGTGAGTTATTCAAAATTTATAACAAAAGTCATACAATTTTCCATTACAAATATATCTACATATGTACCGTGAATACTTTTTACACACACTACCATCATATCTGAGATTTTAAAATGCAGTTCTACTGTTTGAATTGTTATAAACGGTTGTACGACTAGCACGAAACATTTTTTCACGCAAGTTTTCTTTTATATTATTAGAGCTCTATGGATTCCGCTGTATGGATTGCAATAAGCCGTTTTTTTTCTCTATCAGAAAAAAACTGCTATGTTCTATGCCATTATTTTATTATATTTTATTATTTATTAGAGTGGGATAAATAATCGTTTTTAAGTTTGTAAGACATTTTGTATCAAGTAGTATACTATAGTAATATCAGTTTCACGGTGTATCCCGCTCATAGCAGGATAGGCAGAGGGAACCTAGTGTTAATACACTCCGTTCCTCATTTTCTTCTGAATTCTGGGGTGATTGCCTGTTTATGAAATGAAAATAAAAATATTTCATTTCCTCGAGTGGGGAACGAACCCACAATCAGTCACCTTTACAGAGACACTCGTGTGCCCCTGCGGCACGACTGGCCTCAACACCAGTATAGTGAAAAATTTATTTCATTTTTTACTATAATTTTCTCAATACCACAAAATATTTTCAATCAAACTGTCACACCTTCCAAGATTCCATGTTACCATTACCTCGAAGCAATAAACAAGATACTAAATGTGACACACATAAAGAGATCTACTTTACATGGCGCTGATACCGCGTCATCGCCTGTCATCGACATAACCGATAAACGAATCGTCGTCTACACTCAGCCCCATCACTATCGTGACCGTAAAACCGTAACTATCCGGCAACACGACACACCTGAATATAAATCACAACACTAGTAACGCACTTATCAAACTGTGTATGACACGATCGCGCTTTATGAATACCTTTCGTGCTAACGTTCCCGATAGTCGTTCGTTCGTTCTTGAAATATGCAAAACACACGCCATGACTGCTCAGCGATAACGTCAACTCAGAACTATTTAGATGCAAATATTTTGAGGCTTTCGAAACCGAAATCACTTTCATTTCCCACAAAATACCAAAATATTGTACCGAAAATACCATATTGGTGTTCAGGCAGTATTATGTTAATTTTGCCCTTTGAAATTAGACAGGCTGAATAATATAAGCAATGATGTTTCATTGTTTCTTCGAACCATTATTTATTTGTAAGTATAGAAAAGAAATAATTTGCCTAATGCGTATCGATAATTTATGAAAGGTTACGCAACTATTCATTCTTTTGTCATTCTTTTGGGACGAGGCTGCACTTTCGGTTTCAGGGTACTCATTTGCATAACCGGGCAAAGTCACAATACCTGGACACCCATTGAATAATCCTTTTCGTTTCACTTTTAAAATGGGTGCATTGTTGACATTTTGTACGAGCAATAAATAAATCAAGAGTTTATATGGTCCATAGTATGTATGTAGCTCGTATGTGGTGCCAACATTGTATAACAATGTAGTCTTATGTATTAGGTGGATCTTTTTTTGTGGTATACCTATTTATACGTTATAATATAACATTTTGACGCCGGTCGTGGCGCAGCGGCACGAAGTGTGACTGTAAAACTGACTGGTTGGGGGTTTGATCCCCACTCGAGGAGATGAAATATTTATTTAAATTATATTTCCATTTCTTCGCTCTGGTGTCGAGTTTAAGCGCGGCGTTGAGTTCTGCCACTCAACACGCAATGCCTCCAGAATTCGGCAGAAAGTGGGGAACGCAGTGTCTTAACACTAGGTTCCCTCTGCCTACCCTGCTGTGTGCGGGATACAGCGTGAAGCTGATTTTTTTATATAAAATTTTAAAGGTTTTGTATAGAGATTATAATTATTGCAATATTTATTTATTGAAATCAAATCATTTAGTCAGATATTTCAGTACTTTTGTCATTTTTAAATTGTTTTCCACGCTGATAGAGGTACCTATATGATAGAAGATATTTTTTTTAAAGAGTGCACAAAAATGTTAAATAGTGAGATTTGACGTGGTCTAATTGAATGATTTACAAGAGGCGCAGTTTCAAATCCTACTAAATTATTTTTTTTACATTTTTCAAAAGAAAATATTTGTTTAATTGATAAAAGGAAAAATATATTTTTCTTATAACACGTTCACTATATGTTTTTGTATCTGTATGAGATATATCTTCCCATAGGTATAACTGGCTCTTGCGATAAATCCAAAGTGAGGAGGCACTTGTTTTGTTTGTTATTAATGAAACTATTATAATAAACGACGAAGTGGTCATAGATGGTAAAATGGTTAAAATAAATGCCAATAACCACACATCATTATAGCGTGTAATATCGTTTTACAACTTTAAGGCAATAAATAAATTGACTGCCGCTTGTACATTTTATTACGATTTAAAAGTCGATGACTGTTTGAAACGAATAATTGATTTATGTCGGTTATTAATGTAAATTTGATGCTGTGTTAAGTAATAATTATTTCATTATTAAACATGTAGTAACCTATTATGTTTTAATAAAAAAAACAACCTCCTGTAAAAGCCTACAACATAATATTTAAAAAAAATCTGTCATAATATCATAATTCTATTTTTAAAAATTTCATAGTAATTCATAAAATATATTGTTGTATTGTAATTGTAAAGCTTTATAGTGCACCAATTAACAATCATAAATTAACATATAATATAATGAAACGATCAACGTATTACAGATTAAAATCTGAAACCACCTAAACAAAATGATCTTAATATATCATAAATTTTTGTTAATGTAAAATGCATTAAATTAAAATATGGCCACAATTACCTGGTGAACCATAATATAAACCGAAATATATGAATGGTAATACATCACACTCACATGTTAATGATCGGACTTTTCTACAAATGTTTTAGTCTTTTAGTCGTTGAACACGTGTTAATAACTAATAAAACAGTTTAGTGGTACATAAAAAGTTGGGATTTATATCGAATAACTTATGATTGCTCGACTCGTGCCCGCTTTACAATGTGATTAAATCTAGGCGTTTTGTATGGCTCGGGTTTCATTTACTTTCACTACTGTTTCGCGATTATTAAGTACTTCCGAAATCGATTAATCGAGTTTAATAAGTGTTTTGAGTGTTTTAATATCGATTTAGTTTTATGTTGGTTTAATATTTTATTTTATTGAATGCTTTCAACGCTGTTACGTACTAAGTTGATTTATATTAGCTTGCCTAATCGTAAAAGTATCTCCGTTTAGTTGACTGTAAAACTTTTGCCTTAAAGTAAATATATACAAAACTTTGTATTTTTTTACACCAATGTGGTAATATACTTAAAAAGCATCAGATTATAAAATCGATGTTACATTACGTGGTACAAGATTATGCACTCTCCTATATCGTATAAGTATTCTGTTGTCCAATCAGAGCGCGGTCCAAACGGGTTCGTGGTTCGAGCCGTATCGATAAATTTTATTCAGCTTTATTTTGATAATGTTTTGAACAGTATAGAGCGTAGGAGGTACATGGAAATACCTTAAGAACCTGTTCACTAACAGACTGTAAAGACTGTTTCTTTTTTAAATTTGTATGATTTCACAGAAGAATCTTTTACGATTACATGTTAAGCAAATGCGTTATACAATTATATGACGAATGAAACTTAATGAATCGATTTATATAAAAAATATAAGTCTAAAGAACAAATTAATCGACCATTTCTTGATAAGAGTCTTAATACTTTCTTTAAATATCGAATTAAGTATGTAATAAAAAATCTTGTTTATATAATATTTAAATTCATACATTTCGTCATAAAGTGCTTTTTTTTACATTTCAATAATTTCATAATTTTAATACGGCTTGGAAACGTTATACATTAATTTAATTACATTAAATAAATATTATTTAGGTTCGTCGCACTGTAAACTCTTAAACTCCTACACTCGTGTGAAGGGACATTTCGGTGGCGTGGGATTCTGAAACGGGTTGGTCTGGCGGACGAGTCGTAAACATTCAGAATTAGTGCTCGAAACTAACTGGCAACAAAAAACGTCGTTTAAATTTAGACGCCGGGTAATCTGTATCCGCTGCATATCTTCTTAGATTTTAAGCCGGTACTTTTAAGGTGATTGGCCTGAGACATGATACAGGCCTAAGA
The DNA here is from genome assembly GCA_013403705.1 of Heliconius hermathena. Lineage (NCBI taxonomy): Eukaryota > Metazoa > Arthropoda > Insecta > Lepidoptera > Nymphalidae > Heliconius > Heliconius hermathena. Next base: position 363,625 of record JAAIXJ010001853.1, read on the forward strand.
ATTTCAAATTAAGTGAGTAAAATTGAGAGGAATAACTGGTATTTATTCTTTTTAATTCTAGTATTATATAGAGGCCGTCGTGGGTACAAGATTGTGACTGTGTGTGATTGTGTATTCGATCCCCACTCGGGTTAATGAATTATTATTTATTAATATTTTAATTTCTTCGCTTAAACAACAATGGAAAAGCCCAGCATTGAGATACGCCAATCTTTAACACGTAATGCCCCGAAAAATATGGCAGAAAGTGGAGAACGGAGCGTCTTAACACTAAGCTCCCTATCTGCTAGCCTACCTTGCTGTTATATGCGTTTGTTTTAGTATACATTTATACATAGTAGTACATTTTTATTTATTTTAATTAATTATTATTTTTATTACTTATAATAATAATATTGTAATGTAAATCTGCATATTTATATAAGCTTGATACTGCCATTGGATCTATTTTATCATTCCCATTTGTATGCAAATTTTATTATATAGGAAGATTATAAAAAAAATGAATTGGTTATTTATTTCTTGATATGTGAGTTAATTTTATTTAATAGAAAATTATATTTGTGATCTAGATGCTTTAGATTTTACAAAATTTATACTTCACGCAACATATACAAAATCTTACAGTAGGTATGTATTTGAAAAAATATTGTATTTCTGATATTTCAAAATTTTACCAATTGACATCTATTTTGTGTAAAGTAGGTATTATTAATTTAAAAAAAATACCCTATTTATATTAAATATACATAACATTTTATGTAACATGTGTAACTATGTACATCTACATAGGATATTTTTTTTAATTAATAATAATAGAACCAAATATGTTTACAATGACTCATTCCCTTCATGGAATGTAAATGAAAATGATCGAATGACCAGTAACTCTAGAAATAGGCTCAGAATGAAGAATTAACGATATACCTACCATACTTTTATCCAAGTATAACGGTAATTTTAATTAAAATCCACAAAGCCACTAGCATATCGAGAAAAAGGTTAAATTTGAGATTAAATGATTTTGACGAATTGAGTTATAGTTAGAGTTTTTAAATTTCGAAATAGTTTACTCAATTGTCTGTCAGTAAAATTTAGAAGAAATAGTTTTAGATATTATATAACTACAGCTGGAAGAATGTCTATAAAATATATTTTCCAGTTTCGTTAGTCGTAACTAAAAGCTTCCCCTGCACTTTCCACCGTTTTACGTCTCTCGTGGCCAATTAGCTGCCGACTACAATTACATGGACACCAGGCTATTAAAACTTTTCCCATCAAACTATCACACTGAATTAAAACATAGAATACCCCTATCTATGATCCGGTTAGAATTTGATTTAATTTTTATGGAACCTATGAAAAAATAACGTCAAAAGGGTGAGAAAGTATGGCAAAACTGCGGGTTATTATACTATAGTGAAGGGACTGGCCTTATTTTATTTAGGGAAAAGTGAAAACCGGCTAAACCAATTATATTATTGTATCTATTTTAGGTTGTTATATGAAATTAAATTTCAAATGTATAACAAACAATATAATAACTAGTTTTACAATGATTTTAAAATAATAGTTTTACATAAGTGTGTATGAAAAATTTCGTTTAAATTCCAATTAAGAAACATAATTTCTTTTATTTTACTAAATCGAGATTATTTTGTACTATCGAAGAATTTTTGGAACGGAAAACTCAACTTCACATGGATACTTACATGCCAGCTATATTTAGGTACATAACATGAATTATGTATGATAGTAGATCTTGTTTCCATTACAGACCATTACTCCGGAACTATGCATCGACCAAAATTATCTCTAACAAAGAGAGCCGGGGGAGAGCGACTTTTTATTATTTATGTAATATTTTGTAATTTTTAAATCAGAAGGGTGGTTCCCCTCGCTAAAGGGTGGGCTTTGAATGAATTTATTGTCCTTTGTAGATAAACATATCAATTTGTTGGTGCTTTGTTAGTGGCATAAATATGTGATACAATTGTGGACGAGGATGGTCTCAGTGTCGTTGATGACTCTTCCTTGAGCGCTTGTTCTCGAATTGAGTGTGACTTTATGGGCGCGTGAAAATTTAATTTTATCATTACAAAGCATTGGATACAATATTGGATACTATTAAGGAGAAGAAAAAGCTTAAATTTTCATTGAGGTACGTTTACATTAGATTGTCTATTCTATTTTATTAATAGATGTTGGACATGTAATGATGTGGATATACTTGTAGTTAAACATTCTACTGTAGCTTATATATTTTTTAAGTTGTAAACTATTCTTAATTTTTTAAATAATATTTACAATGTGATATTATTAATATAAAAATTTTAATAGATGTCTGTTTGTTGTTAAGATATGTACAGGTAAATGCAGCTTTCGTTTGATTATTTTGAATAGGAGAATATATCTAAACGCAAATATATATGTAGAGAGCAGCTAAATAAACCAGCCTCAATGTTGTTTATACAGCCCCTGCACACAACCGTGCGTATCCGCCAACCACTTCCTCGTGTAAAAAATTGGAATACACAACTAATACTGAAACTACGAGCAATTTTATCCATGAATCGATTAGAAAGCAGGCGAATAAAATCGATTTTCCCCCAAATTGAATAGCCATAAAATGTAGGTAGCAGTTTTAACGTCCAAATTGTTTACATGGCGGCGTCACGAGTGTAAACGCTTGTCGATAATTGATGATTTGATTTACAACATCACTAAACAACCGGTGTTTAGACGAACGATGCTGTTGCCTTTGAATGGAACGAATCGCACGCCTTCCTTACGATATTGTATCTATTCCGCGTCTATTATGAGGTACGCGCTTGCTCTACGTATAGGTAGTTCCTTAATATTACAGGACTTATCGTCATTTTATTCCAGTTATATAATCTTTCTAAAGGATTTTTTTTCAGGTTCAAAGCAAAGGTATACTTGTAAAGCTTCTCATGAAACCTTGTAGATAATTCATGCAGTAACTTTGGTAACTAAAGGTTAAATATTTTTCGTGAAGTAAATGGATTTTACTAATATTAGCGCGCATAAGGAAATAAAACATTAATATTTATAAATTAAAATTACTTAAAATAACCAAATCACTTCACTTCATAGGTACTTCTATAATTTCGTTATATTACAGAGAAATTAAAAGTGTAGGTGTATTATAAGACAGTAGTGAGCCAGAGTAGTACTTACTTACACAAGTTCATATAAAAAATAACAAAACATGGTTTAATTTCTGGTTGCTGTTTTCATCAAATACATTTTAACCATTTTACTATACTTTTTATTTTAATATAAGGATTATTATCAAAAGTTTGTATGGCTTTCTTGTAAGAAAAATTTTAAAATAACTAAAACATATGTAACTTGTATTATATGTAACTCAATACTTAATATTGAATTTTACTTTGCTCCTATGATATTTGGCTAACGAAATTTAATATAATTTACTTATTTTTTATATTATATTTTTTAACTTACCTACAGTTATTTCATTTTATTAGAAAAGCGGTTACATAACACTGTCCGATTATACGCGACATTACAAAAACAATAAGCAGCAGCTCTTATCGGTCGCCGTATAAAATATCAACAAAATCCCGATCACCCATTAAAACTGCGTAATCAGGCAATTTAGAGGTCGTCGACCACGTTGCACTCGTAGCCTTAGGTACTATAAATTTTATTCGATAAACATTGAAACAATCGAGTAGTTGTAATGTCAAAGTTTTGCGGTAGGTTATGGACTATTGTGATTCCTTCCGTGTATTTAAATGGTCTTTTAATAGTGTGGGTAGCCCCATAATAATTAAGGTTCCTACTGTAATTGGTGGAAATGTGTAATAAACTTTTATCACTTGTTCTTTCGAGTATTATTTGACAGTGGTGATGCGTTAAACTCCGATTAATAGATGATTAGCCATCCAGGGCCGCGTTTATGGCGGTCTCGTAATAAATTTGGTTTATTGCGTATCAATCATAGCGAGTGAGGACGCGCGTGCCCTCTCCGCGATGTGACCTCCGCGACGCTGTCTACTAAATTACTTTTTATTATGCGATATAACTTCTTGCAACGTTGCTGGCAGATCGTGGTGTATTGTAATGCTAATTTAAAAAATAATATTTGTTTTTTTTTTGGTTTTTTAAGATATAATATGTGCTTGTCACTTGAAAGATGAAAATCGATATCTAAAAATGTGTATTTAGTACATATTCGTTACCAATTATTAATAAGGGCGGAAAGTGGGGAACGAACGTGTCTTAATGGGAACTGAGTGTCTTAGGGCTAGGTTTCCAGGTTCCCTCTGCCCACTCTGTTATATGCAGTGGATCCAGCGTGAAGCAATAAAAAATATAATATAATTATTTTTGTAAAATTGAAATTACCTCTTATCGTTTAAATATACTTGCCTACTAACTAGGCATAGTAACTTAATTATAATATAACTTAATTTGAAAATATGAATTTTTACGTAACATTTATCGTTACAAATAAAATATTACAGTACGTTTGTTAACGTAAAAACCCCACTCTAATCTAACATTAGAAATATGCTTGATAAAAGTCATGGAAGCTGACGTCACAAGGTAGGGTAGGTACTTGTAATACTTAGTCACTGGTTTATTGCGGGCATGTGTTTCTTAAAGAAAGCCCATCGTAATTTTCGAGTAAAGATAAATTTACCGCCGTTAATATTTGCTTAACTTACCATAAATTCAAGTGGCGGCCAAGGTAATGTTCGACGATGTGCACTTAGTTGAGATTATCGTATGTTGTAAATAACCATATTTAGTACACGAACAGGTTTATTTTATATGGAACCATAATATTTGTGATTATCTACCTATTTGAGTCAACAAAATGCATTTCGCTGAAAATATTGTATGCTTTCTTTGTTTTTAATATATCGGACTAATTGATTTGAACTAAAATTGAAAAATGGATAATAATTCGTCATTACTTCTTATTTATTTATTTAGATAATATTTCTCGGCAAATACAATGTCGATACATTTTACAAAAAAATTGTATAGGTATAACATCAAAATATTTTTTTTTCAGATCTCATCAAAATGGTTTAACCAGAGGACTCATACTGAAAATTTATAAGTCGTTGCCTAAAAGGTGTGTATCTCTATTATTTTTTCTTTAGATATTAATTTTGTAGTATAAGGCATCCTATATTCATGAATAAGTTTTTCATTAATTTTTGTTTATTTGTACATTTTCTTTTGGTTATTTTTGTTTTCTTGTATAATACTTTATTTTTTTATGTATACAATAAAGAGAATCGATCTATTTCTATTTAATATCTTAGAAATAATAGAATTTATAATGACATTTCTAAATTCAACGATCGACTATCAAAATTTTATTCCAACAAAAATATACAAATATTTCATACGAAATAAAGTTCCGCCATGCTTTAAATTTTTCATTCCCCTACTCAAATAAAGGAATCCAATCTGCTATCGATACTAGTATTCGTATGAAAGAGATAACAATATAATCTTGTATCCACAATCTCGTATAGTTTTCTACGGGAGAGAAAAAGATGGCAGATAAACAATCATGGCCGCGATCAGAACGGGTATGGCACCTTAATTTTTGTTCACACACATCAAGTTTATTTCGGTGTGTGTGTTTATGTGTGTGTAAAATTCCACTTGCACGAGGGAGGGTCTTAAAACCAGGTGTCATAAACTATTGGAATGTATTTTAGGATATTGTTATCTAATATATATATTTTTTTTTTCAAGGTAAAAAAATATAATATTAAATAAATTGGTTACAATGAAATAGGATAGTCTAATGATGTTTTTTTTCCAAACGTACTTTGAATATTCATTATCATGCTTAAGTAAAATGTATTTTTATTTTATTTAAATAAGTAAAATAGAAAAAAAAATATTACAGACTTGTTTACAGTTTTCCGTGCGTAGTTAAGTATATTTGGTTTCCCTGTGACAACAGGGACAAAACTGTAGGTAATCAAGCTTTTACCTCCGTCGCTATGTCCTCGTCGTCAAATGCAAAATTTCTAAATGTACAAGATATCTCTTATCGCAGTTAGAGTAGGTTATATCAAAAAGATTATTGTCGATATTATAAAAATATTTTATCCATCCAAACTAGTGCGTACTTTGCGAGAATAAGTGCTTTCAACCAAATCAACTTTCAAGCGAAATATAATTTTTGAATTATATGGGATAAAGCCCATAATTATTCCGCTTTAAAGATATTATTCATATAGATTTAATTAAGATTATTATCGTTTTTAGTAAAAAGTATTTTCATATAACCTAAACAATATATCTTCATGCGATGTATCTCTTACTTAAAGGTTAAGAACACCTGCCCTGTAGAGCCTTTAATGAAGTTCACCTTGTAATCGAAAGATGGCGCTGAAAAAGATTTTAATGTAGGACCAAAGTAGGTTCTTCTTGTAGTTCTTGTAGTAATTATAGATAAACATATGTCTTACCTCGTATCTCGTATCGGTAGTACTTTTTCGGAGAAAAAGAAATAAAAAAAAATTAAAAAATTTACTCTCCGCAATAAATAACAAGAAACTATCTACGAAATGGGGAGATATATTGTTAAGCTTTTAAAAATTATGTAACAATTCAGTTTATTGTAATATAATTAAAATACTATTAACTTATGCTCGAAATAGATATTTGTTTCGGTTTATGAAAAAAATAAATGGCCAAAAAACCTTTTTAACTTTAGGACACATAAAATAATATATAATGGAATGGAAAACTTATTGCAGTATATATATATACACACACATAAAAAATATTACCTATTATATATAACTTATTACATACATATATATTTTTTTTAGATACGTAAAGAAATATTTGCTCAAAAAGCAAAGTTTATATAGAAAGCTTAAATCTTTCACTGCAAAAAGCATTGTAAAAGCTCGCAAAAGTTCGTCGCTGCACTCATAGATGGCGTTAGCCCGAAAAGTTATATAATATAAAATGTAACATTTATTAAAAAATATTTTAAAATAAAGTTCATAACTTCTTTCATATTAAGTGATATAATTAGAGAAAAATTGTCGATTAGTAGATGTTCTACATTTTCTACACATTTAAAATTGTTGTATAGTTATTTACTTAATGATAAAACATAATGAAAATACCTGCTTAATAATAAAATTCAATTATGAATGTGTTAGATTAGGTCAAAGTAAAAATAGATAACTATGATAATTTAATTTTCTTGTTATGGTGGGATTTGAACTCAAAATAATTTTCTCAGATTCAAAAATTGACTGGCATAACAAGCTATTGCCTTCCTTCCATTTACAAAGCACAGCATGTCTTACATTAAAAACATAACTAATTATTTTGAACTATACTGTTAGGTGGTTAGGTGGATTGGACCAAAATGCCCTATACAATTAATTAACCAGTTTCACGCTGTATCCCGCACGCACCAGGGTAGGCAGAGGGAACCTAGTGTTAAGACACTCCGTTCCCCACTTTCTGCCGAATTCTGGAGGCACTGTGTACTGAGTGCCAGAACTCAACACCGCGCTTTGCCTCCACACCAGAGTGAAGAAATGGAAATATAAATTTAAGTAAATATTTCATCTCCTCGAGTGGGGATCGAACCCACAACCAGTCGATTTTACAGTCACACTTTGTGCCGCTGCGCCACGACTGGCCACAATTAATTAAATATTTAGTATATTTAATTAATTGTGTATGAAAAAAATATGGTATTTTATTTATTATGTTTTATTTATGTCGTGTGTGTGGTCGCGCAAGGTGTACAGCTACTGTACAAATGTCAAGTGAAATTAATAGTAATTATAGGTTCAACGATGCGAACGAGCATGTTTTTTAATATTAGGTATATGTATTTTTATATATATATGTATTTTTACATATTAATTTTAATATTTTGTGTATTAGACAATTCATTTCTTAATATTTTTTTATAAATGTTAATAACACGCTGAACTGCATGCTTTTATGTTGGTTTTGTTGTTAACTCTCAGATATAAATGTAGAATTTTATATTACAAATTTAAAAAGGAGCCAAGATGCTTTGACAAGAACAAAGGCAACTGCTATAAATGCAACTCTTCTTAGAAAGGAGCTGGCCCAATTTTGTATAAAAATTCAAATTAGTTTTTTTTTTGCTAGTAAAGAGAAAGCGCGGAACGTCAGTGCAGTTAAAGATTTTACCCGTGGAAGTAGTGTGTTGTGTTATCTAGTTATTTGTTTATTAAATATAAAGCAAAATAATATAATATAAAACGAACATGCCACGAATCAACGCACGCGACTATTGGAGCTATGCCAAAAAATCATACGGTTAGAAAACCAGATGGCGATGGACGATGTTTGTATAAGTTTCTTTATTCATTTTATCTATTAAGATATGTAGTAGTAGGCCTATAATACAAATATAATATTAAATAAACGAACCCACTACCAATTTAGAATATACTTTAATTAAGAAATATTGAAATTAACAATTTGAAACATTATAAATAATAAAACTATATAATTCTATAATTTAGAAATTTAATAGATATAAAGCGCCTTTATTGCTTTTAAAATTAATTTCACAAATTAGCCGTTCCACGTTACATAACCACACGCGATATCTGACGCGGTTGGATACCTACCTACGTTCGAGTATATAATCATTTTAAATCGTATACAGCAATTAACTGTACTTATTCGATATTAACATTTATGTACTATTATTATAATTTATACGCTATTAAAATAGTAATTTGTTTTGATTTAATTTAATTATATATGTACGAGTAGGTACATACATAGGTATATGCGTGCTAAGTCATTTTCTCGTATTTTCTATTTGAACAAAGCTATACAATATATGAGGCCAGTCGTGGCGCAGCGGCACAAAGTGTGATTGTAAAACCGATTGGTTGTGGGTTCGATCCCCACTCGAGGAGATGAAATATTTACTTAAGCTTATATTTCCATTTCTTAGCTCTTGTGTAAAGGCAAAGCGCGGCGTTGAGTTCTGTCACTCAACACGCAATTCCTCCAGAATTCGGCAGAGAGTGGGGAAAGGAGTGTCTTAACACTAAGTTCCCTCTGCCTACCCTGCTGCGTGTGGGATTCAGCGTGAAGCTGATTTGATTTGATTTTCTATACAATATAGGATTACGAAAGAATCTTAACTAATTCCAGCTTTAATAGCTTCTTAATGGATGTTGAATTAAATTATAAGTTTTAACTCAATCAGAATTCTTTCTGTGTGGTCTCTACATATTATTTTTTATTAAAAAAGTAAGTTATTTTTTCGCTTACTGCGGCTCATTTTGTAATTAAGTTTACGGTGAGTTAAGTTATCGCAAATATAATTCGCATCAGAACAAATTATAAATTATTAACTAATTACACGGTCTTTGTTTGTAAAAACATGACGTGTTATGTGTGTTTCTTGTTTAATTAAGCAATCTTATTGTTTTATTACGCGATAATGTTCATTATTTTGTTAGTTCACGATTTTGGAACAATAATATTTTAAATAGTTTACAAAAATATATTTTGACTTGATAAGTATCGCTGATAAATGATACTTATATAAATCCACTTCACGCTGTATCCCGGATACAGCAGACAGAGGGAACCCAGTGTTAAGTGGCGGAAAGAAAACGCCTGGATTTGCCTTGGTGCCAGAGGGAAGAAATAATAATATTAAGAAATAAAAATTCATTTACCGGAGTGTGGACCAAACCAACAACCGTCGCGTTATAGTCATTCCTTTGTGCCCTGCGCCACGACAGCCTAAATAATACTTATATATCAATGTTAAAATTGCATACGGACTTAATTTTTTTCAGTAAACATGAAATGTATTTCAGATTATGTAAATTCAAATATGTACAAACTAAAATATTTTATAATATTAAAGTATATAAATAATATCTAAGCACAAATTAATAATAAATCAGAGGTTTACTAAATCTCTTTTTTACCGTTCAATTTCCTTCTTGTGTTAATACGCCACAAATAGAGAACAGAACAGAATCAGAAAAATTCTCTATAAAACGATATGATTTAAGATAGAATATTCAATTTAAATATCTTCAAGATATGTAAATCAAAGTAAAAGATTACTCACGTTCCATACTAGAGCACATGAAATGTCACATTTTACTGGTACAATCAGGGTCATTGAGAATTTAGACGATGATGCAATTGGTGTTGGTAGTATTCGACGCGGGTGTTCTGGGATGAAATATACGTCCGTCCGTTGTACGTCTGTTTACGGCCCCCTTAATAAGCCAGGTCTTCTGTTCTTGTTCAAAAACCGGTACAGTTAATGAGATATGATTTACAATATATTGATACAACATTAGAGAATATTTAATTTCATATATATAGAGAATATTTAATTTCATATAACAATATGAATATTAAAAAATAAAAAAGAAACCAATAATAATCTGTTAAATTTTTTATTTTAATCTACTATAATGATTACACAATAATTCGGCACAGGTTTGACGAATGTGTCTTATGAATCTTAATTTTAAAATGAGAGAATTACAAACAAGGCTTACCTTTTATTTTATGGTAAAATTGTAACCGATTGCACTACAAGTGGAATTTTAGATTTCTTAAGAATATGACTAGAATATCGTATAGAGTTCATTTATTATTAAAGATAAGTAGATTGTGCCTATCTGAAATATTTGGCTTAGAACATTTCCTAACCCCAAAGCGTATTATTCATTTGTACCTTATAACACGACCAATTCACTTGAATATTTCGTTTAGATTTTTATGTGATACCATACAAGAGGGGTGTAAGAACGGTGTAAGTGAAAACACATCGGAAGCGGGTAAATCCTTGCAATAACAATAACTCATACAGTTTCGCGCACCCCCCGCTAGATGCCGCTGCGGACATAAGTAATCCATTTATTCTCGGGGCGAACTTTATGTAGCAAACTCTTAAGGGTGTATTGTTTTATATTATTACTCTTAGCTAAATATTGCCGGTTCGTGTCGAGACAGACGCCGGCGGGATTATGGAGATTTTTCTCTTGCCTCAAATGTACCTAAATGTTGTGTAGTTTTTATGTCTTAAACTGTTGATACAGTTGTTTTAAAAAAATATATTCGAATTTAAAGTTTTTATCGTTTTGTATTTTATTACAATTAATTTAATTATGCTATATCATATGGTACCCATACCTAAATGAGAATATTAATTTGTATGTGTTCTGATTTTCTTTTTCCTGTTTATGAGGCCGCCGCGCCGGGTCTTGGCGCTACGGCACATCATTTGATTAATTTATTCTCATTTTCCCGCTCTGATAACACAACAAAGCGCGGCGTTGAGTTCCGCCGCACAATATGTAATGTCTTGAAATAGAGGGGATGTCATAACACTAGTTTACTCTGCTATATGTATACCTACGGGATACAGAATGAAGCTTAAGAAAAATAATAATAAATTGCTATCTAGAAAATAATTTAATTAAAATGCGAATAAAGAACGTTTCTGAGTAAGATATCTGAAGAATTTGCGAAGTCATTACAGTAGGGAATCAGTAAAGTTTGCTGGCTCGGAATTTTGCGGATAAGCGTCTTAATTGGATCGCTCGGGAATATTTTGTAATTGTAGCTCGCGGCTATGGAACTTTACTACTTTATAATTATAAGATATACTGATAGAAGAACAGAGAGAAATTAAAATATTATGCATAGAATATATTCGAAGATGTATTATAAATTTGTTTTTAGTACTTTCATTTCTTTTAAAGTAGATAGGTACCTACTAATTAAAAAAAAACAATTAATCATGTCTTTATGATATCACTTTAATCAAAATGCTATGTTTCTTATAAAAATTGAAATGTTAAAATTGAAAGAGTGAAAAATTTAATCAAGACGAAGAATAGATTACTATTGACTTTTATAAAGGCGTAGCTAGATTTTTAATTAAATGAAAAAATTCTGTAAGTAGGTAAGTACCTATATTATAAAAATCGGCTTCACGCTGTATCCCACACACAGCAGGGTAGGCAGAGGGAACCTAGTGTTAAAACACTCCGTTCCCCACTTTCTGCCGAATTCTGGAGGCATTGCGTGTTGAGTGGCAGAACTCAACGCCGCGCTTAACCTCGATACCAGAGCGAAGAAATGGAAATATAAATTTAAGTAAATATTTCATCTCCTCGAGTGGGGATCGAACCCACAACCAGTCGGTTTTACAGTCACTTCGTGCCGCTGCGCCACGACTAGCCTCACCTATATTATATCTTACATTAATCTCCTAAACAAAAAGTAGATATATCTATAAATACTCATCTTGGTAGGTATGAGTACTATATATGTGCTATTTGTACTGAGTAGTTTAAGTGGGAAAGTTTTCGATTCTCTGAAAATAGAGCTTTTGAGAAAGAGTTCCGTCCCGATAGTATCGGATAACAAAGAAACTTTTTTACTGCCGAACTTCTCTCGATCCGTCTCTGCTATTCCAATTTGAGAAAGGTGGCAGTAAAATCTTTAACTTAGCTTTATATTTACTTGTTGTAATGTTACCTATACTATCCAAATAAATATGATTAGAAATAGAAATAAAAGTTATAATTTATATAGTTAACAATTTAATTTCAATATAAAATGAAAAGAGGGCTCGTTCCTCTTGTATATCATTCACAAAGATAGATATAAGACTTAATTATATTTTTTCACCTGTTGTCATTTTATATATAATGTTAGGTTTATCCCAGCCTAATTCGTTTTGCCCATAATATTATAATCCCACTTGGTGTAGGCGGTCTCAATGTTTGAATTTAAATTGGTACATTTTATAATAATGACTTTGTGAGAAGCCGCACCCTAGCCCTCATTTCTTTTACTCTTTTTATAATGTAATTTACCTAAATCACCTTTGATAGTCGTCAGTCCTCCAACCTGGTTATTATTCCTGATACCTCGGGCGGGACGGAGGATTTTTATTTATAAAAAGCTATATTATTTTGATATGTTGAAGCATGCTTCTTTATAAATATCAAGCATTTATGAAACTACATATGAAAATAAAATATTTTATTTGACTTTAAATAACTAAGGCATGTATTTATTGGAAATTTATGTTTTAAAACAACGAAGAGAAGGACATAAATTCATTGATTGCTTGTCAAAATTACATTGACATTACATATATTTACCTTATGAAATATTTCTCTTTTTACTATAATTACATGCGTACGCGCATAAATAAGTCAACGAGGACTGAGCGCATCATCCCAGGAGTCGTTCACCCCAAACATCTGTTCCAATATTTCAGACTTATCAAGCGTTCGAGTAAATATCCACTTGCACTTCCACTTGGCCCGTTATCTCTCTATTAGAATACATTAGCTTGCAGTAAAATCTAGTTTATCATTCCCATATAAAAACTTAACACTATGATAAAGAAATCATTTTTATTATGTTAATTTCAATGCCACGCTAATCACTTGCCAAGTATTTGCATTTACTATGCCTAATTACTTGCCTACTTTAGGTTACAAAGGTCCGATAAGATATTCAGATTCGATTTCCCTTCAATACAATTTAATATTTAACTATAATAACATTAAAACTTATTATTTAAAATATTTATATTTTAATATTTTGCAAAACTAAAATTACTAAAACAAAAAAAAAAAAAACTAAAACTTACTCTTATGTAAGTATTAGAAAAAATATAGGCAGCTATTACTAAACATAATATGGGAAAAAATAAATTCAATTGAAATAATGCAGTTGCGTGGGCTTGTAAGACAGCAGCTACATCCAAGCACGAGTTGCAGGTAAAGAGTCCAAGATTCATAGCCTTGTCCACGGTCATCTTAATCTGATATAATAATAGGGACTGATAATACCCATAGCAATCCGCCATGTTACGCTCTCGGTGGAATGCCCTGATTGGCGGTCGAGGCAACATGGTTGCCGCTGTGTATTTATAAAAGGTGCTCGTTTGTATGGACCCGTTTCTTCTTTCTGAACGTCTGGTTGCCGTGGTAGACGGCAATACGTTTTGCACCTTATTTATTTTGATTTAAAGTTCATTTTGATGTTTTCTTTTACTCTTTAATTTTTTTTTATGAAATAAAAATATTATTAAGTCCCTTGATATTATTTTAAATAATTAAATAATTCCAAGTTAAGATTTTATTTTTTAAATTACTAAATGAAAATAATTCAAGACCATGTAAATAAAATATTTTTTCTTTATGAGCCGAATTCAAATGTAAGATGTCGAACTTAGATTGGGATGTCTCTTTATTTAAATTTGGTGAGTAAAGACATTAAATAAAATTAAATTAAGCAATTTTAAATGAAACTATTTTAACCGGATTAATCGTGTATATTTGGTATTATACATTTTTTGGAACCCGACGTGTCGAACACTTTGCGGTAGTCCGTGGTCACGGGTAAACGTAGCCACGGACTTCTAAAAATGTATAATACCAAATATACGCGATTAATCCGGTTAAAATAGTTTCATTTAAAATGTGCAATAATCTTGAAAACTAAAGAACTTATTAAATTAAGCAAGTTTTCAGATTTTTAATCGAGCAAAATGTTAAATATTCCAAGAAAATAAACCTATAGACGGTCCGTTTGTAGCAATCGCGTCATGTCGCTTATTTTCATCCAGCGGAGAGCTCACAAGATTTACGAGCACTTAGTCGTTCACCGATTCGGCACATTCGGTCTCCACAAATATAACTGACAATCTTCTGTCTCGTAATTTAACTGAATTAAATCGATTGTTATTAAAGTATATCGACAAGGAAAAATCTTATGTACCAACTTGTATTTGTACAATAATATATTTTTGCGGAACGCAAATGGGCAGTCTTAGAGCTTATAAATAAATTAATGATAATAATAACTATGTTTAAAATTTTCGTAGATGTGACCTATGTATTGCCATTGATATCGTTGAAGGAAAGTTGAGATATTTAACATTTACTTAACAAAATAAACAACAAAATATTTAATTAGAAATATTTTTACTCCAAATATATGTAAAGCTACACTTCAATTTTATTTGATATATCTCATTCCAAAGTTTCTTATTTAGAGCGCTGCAAGCTTTATAGGCACGATCTAATATAATCCGGGCCTTCATTTAGAGAAGGTGCGGTCGGGCTTATGCCGTCCTCGAGCTACGTCCAACCCGGCAATTTCATAAATACCTCCCGAAACAGTTGAGCAACTCCTCGTATCCCTAAATTACGTCTTTACGTATCACATGCGTAGTAAAACGTGCGGGAAAATAATTTTGTTAAACAATATATATATATATTACTTAAGTAAAATTATACATTTAGTTAACTGCAGAGTTTAATTCATAATAATATAGTTTTGTTGTTTGTAATTGAACAAAGCAGATGCAAATATCTATTGATTTAAATAATCTATATTGATTAAAGGTCAATAGTAGGTACCTTGTGTAAGTCTATTTCGATACAATATATTTTAAAAGTTGTATTTACTTTAGACTGTTCAAGATCTTATTTCTCTATCTTATCTGAGGCCAGTCGTGGCGCAGCGGCACAAAGTGTGACTGTAAACGGACTGGTTGTGGGTTCGATCCCCACTCGAGGAGATGAAATATTTACTTAAATTTATACTTCCATTTCTTCGCTCTGGTGTCGAGGCAAAGCGCAGAGTTATAACTCTAGGTTCCCTCTGTCTACCCTGCTATGTGCGGGATACAGCGTGAAGCTAAAAAAAAGATCTTATTTTGAAATAAAACTTGTGATATATTTATCTTTGAAAGAAATATATATTTTTTCTTGTAAAAACCCAAAAACTGAACAAACGTGTCACAGCGTGGCCCAATTTCACCAAGTAATTCATTCATATTCATAACTCCTTTCACCCTTTGTTGAATGTTACGCAACCTGTATTGTACCTTTGTACCCTTTTCTTTCTTTAATTTTTGTTCCGCTATCTTTCGTTCTTTTGTTATTCAAAACATTTTCAAGTTTATGCTTTGAGACTAATTGTGACAGTGTTACTTCTGTTTTTTTTATTATTTTTTTTATTTATTCAAGAAATGACCCGCAGTTCAATGTCAGAAGTTAGTTTACCTACCAATTATAATATAAACAACTATTATATTAATAAAACTTAATTTACTCAACAACTTAGTAAACAAGTATTTTCTTTATTTTTATATTCATTTCGTAATTCTAAGACAAGGTATATTATTAACTTAATCGTTTAAACTAATAGATATTGTAATGGCTTAAATATAGTATATTTCTTTCTAGATTCTAAAATTTATATTGATTTATAAAATAAATTTTGTAGCAGTTGACTAATACTTCAATTTTTCTCTACACGTAAGAAATATCTAAAACGCTATCTATTTCCAATATTATAATAATTTAGATTTTAATGAATTTATCAAGAATATGTTCATAAGTAAATATGTAAATGTTATATACCCACATACTTACTATATAATACATGCTACACAGATATAAAAAAGTGTGAATATGTAAATGCCAAACCCTTAGCACAGGATAAAATGTAACAAAAAGAAGTAGAGTCTCCACATCCTCTTATAAAATGATAAAGGAGTGATATGCCGAGCGAGTTCTGCAGATAATTGCTAATTTACATTTCAATATTGATAACTTGGACCTGGATCGGTAAATAACTGGTTTTTACACATGCTGTATAAGATAAGATTAGGGCACTTTATTCTTAATTGAAGCCTTATGTAGCTGCATAAAATGAACTCATCTCATGAATATATTTTTGTATTTATTTTCAGATATAAATACAGGTTTTTAAATAAAAGATAAATATATATATGTATATATATAAATATAAAACAAAATTTTATAAACATATCTAATCTAAGGTTGGTAATGAAGTCAAAATAGACATCTTTATAAAGTGAATTTATCTGTTAAATTGCAATATGAACAGGATCTCCTCCCTGAATAGCGTTTTTACAACAAAATTTACGTTTCTTAGCATAATAATTACGAGGGCGCGCGTTTTGAGAGCTTTTTAAAATGACTCGTGGGGTAAAAATACAGCGTTAGTAGATAACTATTTCTGAAATATAAGTACGGTCTACATAAATTACAATCATAATATTAATAAAAAATATTTAAGTTCTCAGTTAAAAAAGAGCTAGTACCCAGAGGCACAAGTGTGTGTCTGTAAATGCCACAGGTTGTGGGTTTGATTTTGATTCCTAATTTGGCAAATTAAGTATTTAATATTTTCACATTCCATAATTCTGTTACTAAACACGCAATACCTCCAGGATTTGACGAAAAGTGGGAAATGGAAGTGGTAATGGGAGCCTTAATACTATGATCTCAGGTTCCCTCTGATTACCCTGCTATATGCCGGAAACAGCGTAAAGTTGCAAGAAAAAAAAAGAAGAAATACTTCTCCCAAATTCGCCATTCCCAAATAAATATGAAAAACAAATATATTACCAGATGCCACATGTATATTTAGTTATATCTATATATAAAGTTATATTTTCGAGAATCATGTCGTCAAGCCTCACAAACTTCATGAATCCCAATGTCCCGGAAAATATAACAAGGCGATTTATATTCGGGGGTGGTTCGGGCTGGAGTTTTTCTATCAGAAATCTGGTCCGATGTGTGCTCCATATAAAATGCCAAGGTAGGATTTACAAGTTAAAACAGTTTGTTTTAAATAAACTATTCCTAAATATTGTGGTTGACCGTTGAGATAAAATCAAAATCAGTAACACAACTCTCCTTAATTATATATTTTTCATCTATCCGTGCTTAAGATATTTAGTAAATTTATTTAATGAGTAACTTTATAGTTTTATTATTGATAAATATTAAAATTATAAAGAAAATAATAAAAGTATAGTTCTCTTATTAAAAATATATTTTGTTAAGGCTAAATTAGTTTTATGCCATATCATATAATATACTCTTATATACATTATACGTACATAATAAAAACACACACATTTTGTTTAGATAATTCTCATATTTAAAAAAGCTTTTAATTGGTATAGTCAAAAAATGTAGGTATATAGTTTTTCGAATACCGAATGGCACTGCAACAGGTGGGTGGTGTGGGTTCGATTCCTACTCGAAAAAAATAACATTTCTTCTCCAGAATTTGGCGGAAAGCGAGGAGCGGAGTGTTTTAACACCAGATCCTCTCTGCCTACTCCGCTACAGGCGGGATACCGCATGGAAATGATAAAAAAATTATATATAATATTAAAAATCTTATCACGGAAAACAGTTGCATCCTGCTAAAAGCAAGCCGCGAATGACAAAGAAGGGGGTGGGCATTAAATCGTTCCTAATAAGAAACCACCGCCCCGAGACAAAAGCTTTACGTTAAGGGACGCGTTATTTTTATACGGGACGGTCACTGAATAACAATATCTAGGGTTTCTTCGTAAATATCTTAATAAAAACGTCGAAATCGTACGATTACATTCCGATCATGTTCCTTGTTGCTTCCTTTTTCACTAAGCGTCGACTAAATGAATTTGGTCGTTTTGATTTATGTTTATTTAACTTTTTAAGATTTATATTTATTTAAAAGGATATTCGTTGGTACTCGTCTTGACTAATTTGAAGCATTATTTATGTCAG
The DNA here is from genome assembly GCA_013403705.1 of Heliconius hermathena. NCBI lineage: Eukaryota > Metazoa > Arthropoda > Insecta > Lepidoptera > Nymphalidae > Heliconius > Heliconius hermathena. The sequence goes on from JAAIXJ010001853.1 coordinate 382,287, forward strand.
ATTTTTATATAAAGAAATACCCTAGGGCGGAGCTGTAAATTCTTCCTGACGCTGCTTTTTATATTTCCTTACATTTGTGCATTCACTTCAAAGTTAATTAGACTTTATAGAGCGTTCCTTCCCAAATTCGTTTTACTCTCGGTTCTGACGCACGCGAAGACTTATTCACTGTAGGGAGAGACGGGGATAGCGGGTGGACGGGGGAAACTTGGCCCGAAATAGCAAATAAATGAGACGAAAATGTAAATGTTGCGCTTCAAAGATGAAAAGCGTGCCGCTCGCTCGTTCTTGTTAAGCTCGTCTCAAATGTACCAGAATCAGGAGTGAAGCTAAAATAATTTTCAACCCAGATGTAACGAATGTAATGAGATTCTTGTATATTCTGTATAATTTATGTTTTTGTTTACCTTTTTTTGTGTCTTGCTATTTTTGTTTTTAACGAATATATCCTGAATTATAAATAATAAATATATCCTGAATTTATAATATTAACATTTTTTGTTATAAACGTTTACCATAAGACATTGGAAGCTTTAGTGTTGATTTGTAACTAGGTATAACACTCTGCTATATAAATCAAAACTGTAGGTAGTGTTAGTTTTAATATCGTATTTTAATAATTAAAGGCGTTTGTCTTATTAGAAAAACCTACGTAACAAATGTATTTCGTAAGAACGCTGTTTCCTCTGTACGTCCAGATACGTGTTACAGGGAATGAATTTCTCGGAAGTATCGTTTGCTATGGGGAACACGTCTAGCCAAAACAATAGCATCTACGACCGGCTAAATGAGCTTGGCGTCGGATTACTGGCTTTACTATATGTATCTATATGAATACTAGTGGTTGTTGAATGTATGACGATATTTTGTTATATACTTCTTTCATATATTATAACACTATAATCATATTTTAGTAAGCTTAATTTTTATTAAATACATTATTTTTGAGGCCAGTTGTGGCGCAGCGGCACACGGTGTGACTGTAAAAACCGACTGGTTGTGGGTTTGATCCCCACTCGAGGAGATGAAATATTTACTTAAATTTATATTTCCATATCTTCGTTCTGGTGTCGAGGTTAAGCTCGGCGTTGAGTTCTGCCACTCAACACCCAATGCCTCCAGAATTCAGTAGAAAGTGGGAAACGGAGTGTCTTAACACTAAGTTCTCTCTGCCTATCCTGCTGTGTGCAGGATACAGCGTGAAGCTGATTTATTTATTTATTTTATTTACAAAAATTTTAGATTATATCACATATGTCTTGCATATTATAGTTTAGGCAATCTATAATATGCAATATATAGTTCAGAAATCTGGCAATGTATCTCTCCATTTATCATATTTCTGTAATTTCTAACATTTTTTTTTATATTATTATGAACAAACACAACAAAAGTTAATAAACCCATGTCTGTTTAATCCAGCCACGTATACTATTTTCTCCGGCTTAATAAAAGACCGCAAGTCGGGTCACATATGTCCGTATATTGAATCATTGCTCACTCCCTCGCTTATCTCATATTGCAATATTTGCAATAACAGATTCTGAACTTGTTTCGTAATACAATTCAATTTATTGAGCGAATTGTGTTTTGGTATTACTTGATGCAAAATGCAGGAAATTTTATTGATCAAAATAACTTGTACGTAACTATTTCTTTTTGCCTTTTAAGTTTTACAAGTATATGTGTAAGATGAGAGAGAGATGAGGCCAGTCGTGGCGCAGCGGCACAAAGTGTGATTGTTAAACCGACTGGTTGTGGATTCGATCCCTACTCGAGGAGATGAAATATTTACTTATATTTATATTTTTAAACATTTTTTTTAAAGTGTTATTCCACACTTAGGAACACTTATATTTCCATTTCTTCGCCCTGGTGTCGAGGCAAAGCGCGGCGTTGAGTTCTGCCACTCAACACGCAATGCCTCCAGAATTCGGCAGAAAGTGGGGAACAGAGTGTCTTAATACTTATATAGGTTCCCTCTGCCTACCCTGAATTTTTTTTTAGCTTCACCCTGTCGGCGGCATACAGCGTGAAGCTAAAAAAAATACTTGATAAATTTACTTATAAAACGTCATAAATTTCTATAGGAATAATACAGAAATTGCAAACAATAGGTATATAAGAAGATACCAACGAAGTAAGCCCGACCTCGCATTAAAGCGTACATAAAGCTTCGAAACAAAGAGATGCATTTATCTCGCGTCCTCCTAAATATGATATTCAGCATCATAAAAGTAGACGTGATGCACTTTTACACGCAGGTGTACGATAAACATGTACCAACCGGCTCTAGAATATATATGCACCTGTAATCTATATACATATATTACATTAAGCATTCAAGACTGATGTTTTCTTCTTTTATTATATGTAGGCAGGGGGTAACTGAGAATCTAGTATTATGAGAGTCCGTTAAGACACCACCGTACCTAAACATTGCGTGGTGAGGAGCGGAATTCAACGCCGCGCTTTGATTTGCGACCAGAAGGAGAAAATGAAAATAATAAATATTTAATTTCCTCGAATGGGACTGGCACCCATAACTGGTCGTTTATACAGCCGCATGAATGTGTTCCCCTACGCCACGAATTGCCTCGAAAGTAGTTTCTTAAAAATGCTATTTGAAAAATAGAGTAGTAAGTATATAAGTAGTATGTAAATATACAAGATAAATAGTATGTAAAATATTTTTCAAAAATGAACTCACGAGTGTAAAACGTTTATCTTAATCAAATGACTTCATTATTACCCGTGTTTTGTCGAATACCATCAAAAGGGGCAACGTTGCATGCGTCGTAAACGAGATCTCTGATACTGCTGCATTTCGAGGAATTAAACTCATTTTACAAAATTTTTGCATCTCAAGCCTTAATATATGTAATTTACTTTAGAGTGTGTACTAAAATATTTTTTCAACTGTTTTATAAAAGTGTACATTTAATATTATATTCAGCGTTTTATTTATATTATATTCAGCGTTTTATTATTTTAAAGCTATTTTTCGGGTTTTTTACCCGAAAAATTCAAACTCATTCTAAAGGCCAAAATTATTAAATTTACCTAAAGTATATCATTTCGAAGCCTTTTTTCTGTTGTATCCCGCAAATAGAAGAGTAGGCAGAGGGAAACGAGGAACCCAGTGTAAACACACTCCGTTCTCATTAAGATACTTCCGTTCCCCAGTTCCCGCCGAATTCTTTGCCGGACTTCATGAAATATTACATATTCTCAAGTAGCAATAGAACCCACAATTTATCGGGTGCATGCTTGTTTGTTCCCCTGCGCCACAACTGGCCTCGTTTCGAATATTTGATATTAAAATTATAAAAAAATATCAATATCATTGAATATTTTAATAATAATAATATACAGATAAGCTAGTCTTTCCACTATAATACGTATGCAATGAATAATAATATATCTAATTCATTTGAGGAAGTAAATTAATTCGGCAAATAAGTATCCTCGTCTCTTTCATTCGTTTGAGGCCTGTAAATGTTTTATGGCTCGTAGAAAAAAATATACGAACATATTACGAGAAATGATTGGGAACATTTTTCAATCTTATTCCTTAAGTGGAACAAACGATAAAAAAAATTGGCGCTTATGGGCATTTATTACTGAGATTTCAAGAGCTTTCTTCAGATGGGGAACGCTATTGCCTCCTCGCTCCAAATGGATGGTTTGCGTGAATAGATTTAGGAAGGTTTGCTTTTTATTATATTAAATATGTTATATAATTTATAATATTTCAAAATTTTCGAAGTAAACTGTATTAAACTACTTATAATATATATTTCTTATATTTATAATATAATCATGAAAAACATATTCGTTGAGGTTTACCTACATTTATTATTATATTAGAATATTTCTAAATCACTCTATATTAGAATTAAATATAAATCAACCGCCGCAACCAATCAGAAACAAATTAAATCGTTTTAATACTCTAAATAACTGAGGTGTCGACAAAATTATCAAATAAACCGCCGCCGCCTGACAGTTCATAAAATTTATATATATACTATCAAATAAAATTAGATATTCCACCTTACAGGCGGCTCTACCTTATAACCTTATTTTATAGTTTTAGGATATAGATGTTCATATTTTATACAACTATTTTGTATGACAATTAAACTTATTTTATAAATCCCTTAAATTATTTTTTTTTTATTTAGATAGTTTAGTTTTTTAACTTCATATTATAGGGAATGGGGAACCTAGAATTAAACACTCTGTACCCCATTGTCCGCCAAATTTTCAAGACATTGCATTTAGGTATCGGAACTTAACGTCGCGTTGTATCTTCTCACGAGAGCAAAGACATTAAAATTTTTCAATCTCCCAAGTGGGAACTAAAACCAGAACCGTCGCGTGTACATTCAATACTTTGTCAGTGCGCCACGATAGCCCTTATTAAATTATATTTTATTTAATAGGTAGTTTCTCTAAACCAAAAAAAAACTTCAATTTATTTATTAAGACTTCACCTAAAAAAAACTTACTCATAAATTACATTAAAAGTCATTCAAATCATATTTTTTATGTTCATATCTAAAGTATAACTTGTAAACGTCTTACAAAGTAGAGACAATGACTATATTGTGCGTAACATTCTTATAATTGGTGACAGCTTTATATTATTTATTCCTTTCCTCTTTTTCTTATATTATGTATATTTTTTGGGGCCAGTCGTGGCGCAGCGGCTCGAAGTGTAACGGTAAAACCGACTGGTTGTGGGTTCGATCCCCACTCGGGGAGATGAAATATTTACTTAAATTTATATTTCCATTTTCTTTGCTCTGGTGTGTGACAAGCGCGGCGTTGAGTTCTGCCACTCAATACGCAATGCCTCCAGAATGCGGCAGAAAGTGGGGAACGGATTGTCTTATACTAGGTTCCCTCTGCCTACCCTGCTGTGTGCAGGATACAGCGTGAAGCTGATTTGATTTGATTTGATTTTTGATTTATGTACATTTTTATTACAAACGTTTAAAATGAAATATTTATGAAAGAAACGACTGTATCGATAGCGCTTAAATTGGTGTGTCCGCTTATTTCATACAACAAAATACATACAACGATACATTGTTACATTTAGGTAAATATATAGGCGTGAAAATAGACATTGTAAAGTGAGGCACTTGTTCTTACTATAATACTATTGTAGTACTAATATATACTAACTCTACATACTCTACCTACTACGAAAGGAATAAAAGATTTTTATTTATTTTATTCGATTAATATTATTTACTTGAATTAGAAAATATCACAGCTATTGCCTAGGTTTTTATTTATCTATTAAAATATCGAAGCCAGTCGTGACGCAGTGGCACAAGCGTGTGACTGTAAACGTGACAAGTTGTGGGGTCGACTCCCACTCGAGGAAATAAAATATTCAATATTTTCATTTCTTAGTTATGTACGGCGTTGAGTTCCACCACTCATCACGTAATGCCTCCAGAATTTCTCGGTAAGTGGGGAGCGGGGTGTCTTAATACTAGGCTCCTTCTGTCTACTCTGCTCCATGCGGGATATAGCGTAAAGCTAAAAAAAGTGATTTGTATAGTGACAGTAGAATTAATGTATATTCTTTTCTTTACCAGGCGTTTTGTAAGCGGGGCGGGTAAGGTTCGGGCGCGGCGTCCCTCGCGGTCGACCTTACTAACAGGTGAGGCGAAGCCGCCACACAGAACATGATACTAAGGTTTGAATTTGAACTTTATTTTTTTCACTATAGAGTATATTCTAATTTAAATGCCTGATTTTATAAAGTATAAGTAGATATTTTTTTAATATTACGATTTTGAAAGCTTTGCATTACATTTTTTTCATTTATTGATATAATAAATGTAAATATAAAATATAAAAAATGTAAATAGGTATGTACAGTATACATTAAAATAAGCTTAGTTTATATGAGTATATATATTCAAGTTTATACTCATATCAATTGCGGTAACCGTTCGTGTTGCCGAATGTGAGCTTTTTATAGCGCACGGAAACTTTGTATTTTCTTATTCTTGCATTTATTTTTTTGGTCACGTCTATATACCTGAGCATAAGAAGGTGACGCTGTCTGCAATATATAAGTATCTTTAATACATACGAGTATGTATTCACAGACATGCCTCAAAATTCATGCAATTGCTTTTTATTTTTACAGCATAAACCCTTGGGTCGTATGCTCTCAACCCCACCTGCATAGTGTAAAGTTTTAAATTAAAACTGACAGTATATCCATTTATATATATACCATTTTAAAAGACGTTATACCTACCTACGTTTTTTTAAAATTCACGCTAGTTGGCCTAGTGTTAAGACACTCCACTTACCACCGAATTCTAGAGGCATGATGTGTGAGAGTGGCGGAACTTACCGCCGCACTTAGCCTCGACATAAGACCCAAGAAATAAAAATATTTCATTTCCTTGAGTGGGAATCGAACCCACGTGGCGCGTTTAAACCCACACTTTGTACCTCTGCGCCACGACTGGCCTCTCATGAATATTAAATTATAAAATATTACTTATAATATATAAAAAATATAAAAACACATTCTTCTTTGACTGCACCGCCCTGCCCATATGCAAATCCTTAATTTATCGTATCCCCAATATGCATATTAAAACTTGCTTCTACAATGTTGTGATTATTATATCTACGGTGACATTTCAATTATCTATATAGGTATTTAGTACTTATCATAAAAATATAATAAAGTTATCATTTATTTAGATTTTAGACAGAGCGTCACTATTAATGACTAATATATATAAGGTGTTATTACTAGTTATATTAAAGTGTCAAAAATTATAATTGATTTTATCAATATTCTAAATATCATATCAACATTTTTTGTTACTAAAAAACTACATATTAGAATATTAATTTTAAATGTTTTATCTTCCAAAAGTTTTTTTCCTCTACTACTATATTACTGTATTCATATGACGAATTTAAAGTTTTTTTTACATAAAGCAAACGCTTCAAACATTCTAATTCACATCGAACTTTATATCGATCGATCTATTCCGGGCTCCGTCAAATTCTAATATATGTCCTTGGCGATAGTCCGATAACATCGAGTACACAGAATCGAATACAGAATAATAAGGACCACCGGCTAATCGATATTAATATGTAGAATGTGTGACATGCCTAAAGCGGTAGGTAGATGGGAAGGTTTCGATGGGAATTTTATGTATAGATAGATATAGATACATTTTTTTTTATAGATAGATATAGATTTTGTATAGATAGATATAGGTACATTATAGGATGAAATTTTGTACGTATCTCGTACGTCGATAAAAACTAATTTTACGCATGTGTATATATTTATAACGAGGCCAGTAGTGGCGCAGAAACATAAGCGGGCAACTGTAAGCGCTACAATTTGTAGGTTCGATTCTCACTTGAGGAAATGATATATTGAATGTTTTCATTTTTCTCGTTCTGGTAAAGTAAAGAGGTAAAGTTAGTTGACGTTGATTTCTACCACTCAACATCCAATATCTCCAAAATTCGGCGGAAAGTGGGGAACGTAAGTGTCTTATTGGAAGCTGACTGTATTAACACTAGGTTCCCAGGTGCCCGATTCTACCCTCCTAAAATGTATAATATATTAAATTGAGTAAACAGTATTAGCAGACTCAAAAACGTTACCTACTTATCTTTTTAATATATAACATTGTGAATAGCGCTATCTATTTACCTGTTTAAGTACCAAATCGTCTGTTGTTTGGAGTCAAAGAAACGTCGAAGCTCTAAATCGTTGTTGGAATTGCAAATGAATCGGCCGTTTACGTCGTGTCGTAAACCCAGTGATATGATCCAGTCAGTTTTCGCATCATTAAATTTCGGACCTCCACCCCCGATATTGTTATTGTTATATGTTCTACTTGACGTAAATTCCATTCGTTTTCTTTGATTGCATTTTTTTTATTTGACTAAAATTATTGAGTGGGAAACGGAGTGCCTTAACACTAAGTTCCCTCTGTCTTCCCTGCTGTGTGCGGGATATAGCGTGAAGCTGACTAAAATTGTAATTTGTAATATTAATACTGTTTACTTATAAATAGAGAGATTATAAGAATAGCAACGAATCTATGATTCAATCTCTTATAAGGTAGGTTATAAGTGAAATGAATAATACCTACAAAATGAAGCTTTCAATTTCCTGTAGAGAATTTTTCCATTTCTAATAAGAGTTATATATACTAGTCGCTTCTTTTAATTAAATAAATATTTAATCGACTAACATGTAGAGTAAAATAAAACTGTTGTTCGATAACCGTGGGACAAGTGCTTTAACTTACCACACTTTTGACTTAGATAAGGCTAGTTGACTGTAATATACCAGAAAGTAGTCCTGGTACCGGAGCCATTGAAATATATCATCTACCAATATACGATGAACCCTAGTACTGCTATAGTTTTTATTTCAGTTCTATGTAAATAATATCAACAGAATGTGGAAGGGCGGGTCCCGTTTAAATGGTTTTAAATACAACCATTCGGCTAGCTCGCGGCTTGCTTTAGATAGAGTTGTAAATGTCAAGTCGAGTGCTCTACGCCATCGCTTATTCGATATGAAATAGGCTACAAAGTTAGTTTTAGGTAACTTTTGAATTAAATCAGAAGTAAATGTTCACGCAACAGAGAGATCTTTTAAGATTCTGTAAAATATATAATTGATAGTTGATGGGTATCGATTAGACATTTAAAATACCTGTGATACATATCATGTCATTCTTTAGGTAAAGCGAAATATTGTATTTAAATTTTCTATACTAATACGTATAAACAAAATATTAAAAAAAAATGTATGAACTATATATTCCTTGTGTACAGAAACTATTTTAAATCAGTCGGTATCCCAACATATAATTGTTAAAGCACAAAACGAAATTTACGACCGCTAACGTGTCTAGTAAAATCAGTGATCGTTAAAATAAAAAAAATCTGTAAACATGTTTTTTTTCGCGTTCCAATATAAGTAGGTGTGCTCCACACCCTCAGGGAACTTGGAAAAAACCGTGGCAATCGGCGCAAATCACCTATTTTATGTAAACTTCGTGACTTTGCGCCGTATCGAATGACTTAGAAAGGATTTATTTACGTATCGCGCGAGGTTAGAGAATAAAATGGTGGAAGTATAGCTCAATGGGACCGGCGTAGGGCGTGGTGCCTCGGGAACTAGGTAACGTGTTCTTGTTGCAGGCTGATATAATTTGTATCGCCTTGTAGGTGGCGTCTCTACATTTTATTTAAATTTGTTTAATATTTATGGTACCTACTATATTATTAAATATTAAATAATATATCCATAATATCTAGAATTTAATAGAGTACCTTGTAGCATGATGTAGGCCAATTAGAGATTATCATAGGTTGATAATGTAAATAAATTAAATTATATTATTTGTGTACATATAAATATATTCTTAATAAAATATTTTATTTCCAGGCTGCCCTGTCCGTTCACACAATCTTCACTAGCCAGTTTACGACAAGGTGAATATTTATTTAAGTTTAATTAAGTTTTAAATGTATAGAAATATTTTTAAATATAAAATAGAACTTATAAGAAAAATTGTGACGTGATATAAATATGAAAGACCAGTTGTAAATAGGTTGTAGGTTGCAAACTTACAAAAATTTTAAAAATATATATAGAAAAAAAAAATCTAGAGATGAGCGTAGAGCACAGTAGTTTAGCATTTAAATAAATTATTTTATTTTAAATATACATTTTAATAAAAGGTATAATAATGTAAAACAATTGCTCAGTGACGCTTATAGCTGCTGTTTTACATTTGATATCGATCGTCGATATCGTTATATATAATGTAAATCTTCATTAATATTAAAACACTTTATCTCTACCTTATTGTATCAAAGATATCTTAATATTTTGAATATTTAAAGCAAATTTCAATACATAATATCTATGCAAAATAAAATTTTAATTTAAAAGTTATATTCGAACCATTTAACAAAAATCTTCGAGTAATATAGATGGATATAAATTACAAAATTATACATTAAATTAAGTTTGGAACGATCTTGTTCTAACAATATAATTAATTTTGTTTTTGTCAACTTCAAGCTGTATCCCGCACACTACAGGGTAGGCAGAGGGAACCTAGTGTTAAGACACTCCGTTCCCCATTTTCTACTGAATTCTAGAGTCATTGCCTGTTTAGTAGCGGAACTTAATGCCGCGATTTGCCTCGACACCAGAGCGAAGAAATGAAAATAAAAATATTTCATTTCCTCGAGTCGGGACCGAACCTACAACCAGTCGGTTTTACAGTCACACTTTTGTGCCCCTGAGCCACGACTGGCCTCATTTAACTAAATATTTTTTTTAAATCATTAAAATAAATACCTAAATAAATTAAAAAAACGAAATATTCTTTTTTTTGAAAGTACTACTTTATTTATATACTAGGTACATTTAATATAGGTATACGCAGCTTTTAAATAAGTTCTCATCAATATATTTTAATTATAATCTTAATTAAAAAGCTCTAAAATCTGGCTGAAGACCTTTGAGATTTAATTACAATATGTAGGTACTTACAACTTAAGCTGATAAAATATGAGAAATGCAAATAATTAAAACGATCGTCGGTGCGTTGACCTCCTTTGAATAATAAGAATCGATAATGGTTTTCACGTGGACCGGTAACCAACAGATTCAAAATGCATAAACAGTTATTTACGATACGTGATAAGAAGTTATTGTGAAAAGAAGTTACGTAAATCAAGAAAGTTCTTTTGAAAAATTGGCATAGTTTTATAATATAGTAAAATATAGTAAAATAAAATCAAAATATTTATTTACTTTATTTAACTAGGCAAGCAAACGCTTTTTAATTGACATAATACAGGAAAAATGTTAGTAGTGTCAGTCTTATCCCTGAAATATGTAAATTTAATACGCTTCTAAGCAGAACAATCGAGAAAAATAACGAACAAATCTTTGATTACAGTTGAGAACTAACTAGATACTATTATTAATGTCTACTTAAAATTTTCCATTGAATGCTGTATATTCGATGCAGCTAACTAACACGGATTATTTAACATTTGATAGTTTAGTTATCTACTATAGTATAAAACAAACTCAATAATTAAAAGAAAAATCAAACTTATTGGGAAAGGATATAACTTGATATTATGTATGGTTTTCTTTCATTCCTTATTTCAGTTTCACGCTGCATCCCGCTTATAGCAGGGTAGGTATAGGGAACATAATGTTAAGACACTCCGTTTCCCACTCTCAGTTGAATATTTTAAGGCATTACGTGTTGAATGGCGGAAATCAATTTCTATTAATACAACAGAAATAGCAGACGAGCCGCGGGTTATTACCACCTTCTTATAATATTATGTTAATTAATTTAGTAATACCCTATAGATAAATAAGAAAAAAACATGAATGCCATGTAAACCAAAACGCTGTTTACTTTCCGTTTACATATACGGCGGTCCCAATTCGTTTGCGCAACACATGCCTAAGATAAGAAAGCGCACTTATTTAAGCGCAACATGGCGGACGGTCGGCTGTTGGCCTGGAGAGTTTCCTAATGTAAATATTTATAGACGAGTGAGGCGCACACTTGTTCCTATGTTTGTTTTTGTCATTCAACACCCGTTGGAAACGTCTCTGGTTGTGCTGTTCTTTGGATCTTGTCTAGATTATTTCTTTTTGAAACTTCACATGGTTACTTTCTATTGGTTACACCGTAAAAAATATAATTTGTGGTGTTTTTTTTTATTTTTTTTTGTGTATAAAAATTACGTTTTATTTCGTGTTTTGCTGTAGATTCTTTATATTGCAATATAATAGTTATAAGATTTTTTTAAAGTAATTAAAAAAACTTTTGTACTTACACCTAAGTAAAGATATACATATGCTCACATATCGGTATATATATAAAAGTCTTACTCTTATCCTATTTGTTCAAGGAATAGCAATCTATGAATCAATTTGTGCAGGTAGCAAAACTTGGGTTTATTTTATCACATTGTTACGTTTTTTCTTATTAAAAATATACAGAAGACGATTCTATTCACTTAACGATTCTATTCTAAAGTAACTCATACCACTTTTGACATAAGTCTTATTCTAACCATCGATATCAATAATTTAAATTATTATTCTCATTTTCACACTCCCTTCCACAAGTAATCCATGTTCTAATTCCCTTAAACACGTACCTAACACAATATTAGCAAAATTTATCACTTTTATTCTGACGACAGTTCCTTTTGTCGTATAAAAATAATTAAAATCGCTCAATAGGTAAGTGTGGGAAATTAGTCCTTCGCCATTTCATATATTATATTTTGACAAGTTGGTTTTCAATTACCATAATAACAGAGTAAAGAAATTGTTAACATGAAAGATAACGTTACTTAGTGTGCTGTACTATGTATGTTTTGCTTTTGTTCGTTTGACATATTTTATAGCCATGTCTTGTGTAAACAGAACATGTAGCTTGTATAGGTGTGAAATATTGTAAGTAGATTTATCGATGTTAAGTATTGTTCCCCTTGCCCCGGTGAGTGAAGGGCGCCGCCCTTGTAAGGTCGTGTCGGATACGTTTGAGGTCTTGTTCTTAGTTAATTTAACCAGGTGGTGGAAATTAAATAGTTACATAAAATATTGTCTTTTATAACCTGAAAATTGATATGTAGTTGATAGTTCTCCTGTATTAATAATAACTAATAATTTCTATTAGATTTAGTGTCTATATCTGATTTGATAAAAATATAAACCTATGGGAAGTCTAGTATTGTATTAATGTAGGTACATACATACATGTACTACATCATAAAGTGTCATGTAATAAATATTATATTATGAGATATCTAGTACCTATGATTATTTGTGGTAAAATTAACAGACGATAAAATTAAGTTTATACTCACAATAAAATGTGAATGAGTTGCCGTCATAAAGTCTCGCGTTTTTTATTGGTAGCAACTCGACGACGGTCCACTGACGCTTGCAGTTTGGTTAAACGGAAGTTTATGGCTATTTTGCCTTCATTAATCAGTTTACAGCTCACCCGCGCTACCGTGCCCCTGCAACCCTTGCAATAATTCGCAAAATCATATACATTTTGTTTTTGACTCTATATTAAGATACTACTAAAATTTTATTTTCTTTGCAAAACCAAATGTATTAGGATATCTTATTAAAAAACGAAAGAAAATATGAAAAGATAGTTCATTGAAAATGCTTTAATAAGACAAAGTAGAGTCGTGTCGGGAGGGCGGGCGACGTGCAGGTGCGGCTGCCCGCCGCTAGATGGCGCCGCGCCGCGCGCCTGTGTGCTCGCGGCCGCGCGCCGCACACCGCCGCGCGGCCGCGCCATCACTCCGCGCTCGACCGCGCCGCCGACTGCGCGCTTGGTGTGCTATCGTAGCTGCTAACGTATCACGATACATTTACGACTTTGTGCTCGCCGATACAAACTATTTACAACTGGTGCTTTGACGAACTTTTCGGTCGGTACGATAGTTTCATAAAAGGGAAAAAAATTATATAAACATACGTAGTTAAAAGTTTAGAATTGTCTGGTGTATTTTGGACTTGATTTTGTAAAGTTGTAGAGAACTCAGTGCTCGTCGACTCGTTGACGGGTTTAGGCAGCGAAAAGTTTTTCAGTAGCCACGAGTAGTCATTTCGGACCGTCGTGGTCGTCTCTCGTCCGGCCAGCAAGCTAAATCGGGAACCGCGTTTTGACTTTCATGTGCTGCTCCTGTGTGGTCGCGTGTGCGCGTGGTGCGATGTGCCCGCGACGCGCGTGAACTGCCGGCCCCGTTCCCGCTCCCCCGTGGCTTGCCCGGCCGCCACCCTGTACCCTGACAACCATGTCGGGGGCCTCGGCGCGCCCTGCGACGCGGCCGCCGCGTCGCCAGCGCCCGCCTCCGGGCACTCCGCCGGGCCGGCCTGGTGGAGCGTCATGAACAGCGTCGGCGGAGCGCTGTACGAGGAGGCGCACGCGTCGCCCCCGGGCGGCTCGCCGCCGGCCGCGCCCGCCGCCGCGCCGCCCTCCGCCTCCAGCGCCTCGCCGGCCTCCGTGGGCTCCAACCCGCAGCAGCCGCTGCACATCCCGGCCAAGCGCTACGAGCCGGAGCCCGGCGTCATCCGCCATGCCCAGCAGTCCTGGGGCTACCCGCCGGACGCGCCGGCCTCCTTCGAGCATCAGTATCCCGCTGGCCCCACGTACTACAACTTGCCCGTTGAGAGGGAGCGGAAGTCGGCGCTGCCGTTTTGGCCCACGAGTAGTGGCGAATATAAACCTTATACAGATGGTTGTCACCAGGGCTTCTCGCAGCCTTGTTGGAATTACCCTTATGGCGCTCCGCGAGGGGACCAGCCGTTGCCTTACGTCAGTGGTGAAGAACGTCGGACCGCGGTATCTGAAGCGTCTGGTTTCTCCCACGATGCATACGGTCTACGAAACTACGCACCTGAGTCAGTTTCCAGTGGGCCCTACCCACCTCCGAGTGCTCTACCTGGTCAGTAAAAAAATATATTTTTATATTATATAAAAATACCTATATATGTACCTATATATACTAATATTAATTTATTGCAAGTACATATCGAACTTTGAGATCACGTTTTTTAACCTCCGGTCGCGACACTAATGTTTGTAATCTGTAACCAAAGTTATCAAAGAAACATGTAAGGCAAAACATTTCTTTCATTTGTAAACAAATATTTTTTCTGTGATCTTAATGTTAATTTCTATTTCTTATAACATTTTAATTAACACGCTTGTGATTTTATATTGTGATCAGATTGAATTTGGAGACAGATTAGTTTAGTAAATAATTTATTATGAGTTTATCAACCTTGACCCTCCTGAATGTGGGTGACACCGCTTGCCGCTAGATGGCGGTGATATAACGCACACAAGCCGAGCCCGCTACCCTGGTGTGCGTCACGCAAACGTCAATAATATTTCTTAGTGTGTGGCAGCACGTTTTTCATTATCAGTTTCGATGAATAATATAGGTACGTTAGCTGCACTTTTACATAGAGAAGTAAATTTTCTTATATAGACGTCTGGTACGAGCGTAGAGTATTTGTAAATGTAAAAAAAAACAAAAATATGGAAAACTGTTGAAAAACATGTTGCCTAATCTATTGCAATATTAAGTATTTTTTTGCTTTCTCTTTCCTATATTTGCGTTAGATGATAAAAAAAAGGATTTATTCCCATAAATATTGCATTTGTTACTAACTTCAGTCACAACAATATATATTTCGTTGATTCCTCACTAGCTATCCGCTCAGATATAAACGACACATAATCAAAACATATTCCCACAGAGAACCATAAATTTGATGAATGAACGAAACACGTGCTACAAATGTTTAAAAACGAACCGTAAGCATCGTTTTATAGGCAATGTTAAACACTATACAACCGACAATAAATTACAAGTTTACGTAAAATAAAGCGCCAATAAAAATGTATAACTAATAAATAAAAACGATACCTGAGCGTTAAGACAATAAACCGATCTTTGAGTAGAAGCAATAAACCAAATATTGCTACAATAAACACCATTTAGGCTGATGAGGTTGTAAAAAAACTAGAACCACGAGACTGCATGCGAGTAGTAGTAGCTCGTCTTAGATGTATATCAATTTTATGATATCATAAAACCGCGACCGTGTCGTAGATACATAATAATACTAGTTTCTTCCCTAAATCGCTAGTAAGCGTTAATTATGCAGTTTTGAGCTTGTCAATGTGAGAGGAAAAAAAATCTATTAAAGAAGAAGTGGGTTAACACTAGGTTCCCTCCGCTTACTCAGCTGTGTGCGGGATATAGCGTGAAGCTGTTTTTTTTTTAATTCATAAATACGGCGCTAGTTCTCTTTAGATCACCTCCTCATAAAGATGGGTTTATAGTGCCACTGTTACGGCGGAGGTGTAACTTGACATAATTTTGCGTAAAACTCACATATAATGGCCCATTAAAAGGAAACAATTGTTGAAAAAGTTATACGATGTGTTCACGTCACTTTATGATTTGGTGTTTACGGCCCACCTGAGGTTGACATTGACTTTGATTTGTGCATTTATGGTGTTGCTAATGACGCTTAGAATGTTATGTACCTACGACAGCGAGTCCTACCGCAGTTTAGTCTATTTCAATTTTACAATCTTTCTTTATCAATTATTATTCGTTATATAAAGTTTAGACTACTTACAATCTGTGGGGAACGGATTGTTTTAACACTAGGTTCCCTCTGCTTATCCTGCTGTGTGCGGGATACAGCGTGAAGCTGATTTATACACAAACATTTCGTATATTGTTGTATGTCGAAATCTTTTACCATAATACTATAAGAGATTTATAGAGAAATTAATAATAAAAAAAAATCCATGTAAAATTACAAAACACTGTTATTTTAGAGCAATAACTTAAATGGTGCAAATACAAATGCCAGGACGCCGTTAGAACATTTTAAGCCTTATGGACATTATCATAAGGCGCAATTTACCTTAATTTGTTGAGGGAGACAGAGCAAAGCAAAGAACACGGCGTAGAGTCGATCGGGTAGGTAACTTTTATGAGCGAACGGAACCCACGCTTTTATTGCTCCTGATCGCTACCTATCCTTCCATAATTGACAACTTGGCTTGTCGTTACGGTTTCTGTTGACAATATTGACTTTTCTATACAATTTAAATATGATAAATTTAAAAAATAATAATATTTATAAAAAAATTGTGAATTGAAAAAAAATATTTACATATTTAATATACTAATTTCTATTAAATTTCAGTTTAGTTAAACACCATTAAAGTTAATTTAGAACGAACTACTTAACTTTAAAAACTTAAGTTACTAAACATAGAGATCTTGTATACATATACCTACTTTGGTCTACTAATATTGAATTCATCATTCTAATTTGCTAGAAAGCGAGCCACTAACTAATAAGAGCTACAAAATTTAATTTCCTCTCAATCATATATTGCAAAGCATAAATTCGCTTCGAGAAATAATAATTAAAATTTATATTAACAACCGCAATAAAGACTAACTGTCTCCACTACATAAGACATACTTTCGAAATGAAATGAGGAAACAGAAATGGTAACAATACATTGGATTATCTTCTTAAGCAACTGACTGCGATCGTTAACCATTTACGTTAACTGAGACTTACTTTACAAAAAACTTGCCGATTCTAACAAAAAAAAATCAGCTTCACGCTGTATCCCGCAGCAGGGTAGGCAGAGGGAACCTAGTGTTAACACACTCCGTTCTCAACTTTTTGCCGAATTCTGGAGGCATTGCGTGTTGGGTGGCAGGATTCAACGCCGCGCTTAACCTCGACACCAGAGCGAAGAAATGGAAATATAAATTTAAGTAAATATTTCATCTCCTCGAGTGGGGATCGAACCCACAACCAGACGGTTTTACAGTCACACTTCGTGCCGCTGCGCCACGACTGGCCTCAATTCTAACAAATTGTATGAAACATTAGACAGATATATAGATATATTGCGATACTCCAACTCGTACGCTCGTACTAAGACAATGCCGCCGTCTATTTCGCAACCATCTGAGTAATAGGAAATGGTGCAGTTGACAGCATCGAATATCGAGAAGGTCGTGGGTTGCATACGAAGTGAATGGGCGGTGATCTCATCAAAAGGACCGCCTCATATAAACTGCGCTATAATGCAACTGCTAACGTGCCGTGCCCGCGATTGTTTCTGTGAACACTGAATAGAAATAGCTGGTTGTAAATGAAATGTTTAGTCATGGAACGTAATTAATACGGAGTGCTGGATTCTTATAATTCTTAGGTTTTGAATAATTTTAAGCTTAAATATTAAAATAATCATTTGAAATTATCCCAATAGTAGTTAAGTTATTAATCAACAATATGGTTATTAAAGTATTTTTTTTTATTTCATACAGGTTCTCTGTCCATGTCAGTTGGCGTGGGCGTCGGGTGCGGCTCCTCGAACCCCTTAGATTGGACCGGCCAAGTCACAGTGCGTAAAAAACGCAAGCCATACTCCAAATTCCAGACCCTCGAGCTAGAGAAGGAGTTCCTGTTCAACGCCTACGTATCCAAGCAAAAGAGATGGGAACTAGCTCGTAACCTGAACCTAACCGAGCGTCAAGTCAAGATATGGTTCCAGAATCGACGAATGAAGAACAAGAAGAATTCACAGCGACAGGCGGCGCAAGCGGCTCAGAACAACAACAACAACTCCAACGCGAACAACCACAACCACCACGCGAGCCACCACCACCCGTCGCACCACGTGGCCCTGCACCACGCGCCGCCCGCCAAGCACCACCAGTGACCCGCGCCTTTCTCTGGGACGTACCTCCACCACGGTATAGCCAGTTAAAGAGGAAAGTTTCAAGTGTTGTGCTCGATGGTTCACATCTAAGGTTTGTTGTCCAGACTTGTTCTAGTAGTCGCTATACCGTTACGTACTTGGACGCTTCCCGGTGGGTGCGCCGTGTCCCAGAGAACGTCACCAATACTGTGTCGTCGGTTTGTGTATATGTAGTATTAATTACGAATATATTTTCTGTAATTTTTACGAGACTAAATATGAGTAGATGATTCCTGATATCGATATCTAGTATAGCTGATTATGTATTAAACTATTTAAGTGTCGAAGTTCGAATGGTAATACCTATAAATTATTGTATTTAGATAGTTTATTAAATATGAATTTTTGTAAAATATTTTGTGAGACTGCTTTATTGTTGTATTCGTAGCGCTGTTCAGAGGGCGGTTATCTTTTATTTTGTTACCAAATTGTTGAATTACTCGGGTCGCTTTGGTGGCAGTTAGAACCTTCTAGTGTGAATCGCGACGGTTTAGATAGTACCTACTTAATAACGTAGCATCGACGTCGCTTTATAAAATATATGAAATATATAAAACTACAAAATGATCAAATATTTATATTACAATGTTTTCTTTTTCTTATCTCATTATCCATATAAATTTGTTATTTTAATTATGAATTTCTGAAAAAAGCTTTAACTCGGTTCCAGTAGATTATGCATTAAGTTAACTGTTATGACTTTTTTGAAACTATTAAAGTTGGTGTTATAATCAATATAGATAATATGGGCAAGTGCATTAATATTGTCCTTTATTGACTCATTGTACTGTTCGCTTAGGTCTGTCTATTGCTTTTTATATATTTTTTTTTGTTTTAGTTGAATATTTTATTATTTATTTCTATAAAAAACATAACAATTTATGTATTAAATATATTGTAATCTGCATCTTGCTCTAATACATCGAAATAAATATTGTCTATTAGATGTATACTGTACAGTTGTTAAAATTTAATCTGATGTAGAGACGTGAAATCATGCAAATGTTAGCGTAACTTTAAAGTAAATATTCAACTTACTAGCTACATACTTCCCTACTTTACCCTTTATCTATATAATAAATGTTCTATCGTAAATTTAGTGTTACTTGGATCTATTTCATTAAATCTGTATTGTCCGTAAAATTGTAATGGTTAAGTGTTTTGTACAAAATGGCGACCTCGTCTAGGTGACCGAATTTCTACATAAGCGCAAAGCATTTTAAATAACTACTATATCAGAGTATGTAAAGATGTGGCCCACACTATCAATAGATAACATAATTCTTATATATCTATAGATATATATACAAACACATAATATTCTTATTGTTCCTTAAATTGATTATTCTTTTGTTGTTTATGTATTATATTTGGAAATATATTGTAAAATAGCACCAAGAATGTTAGTGTGATGCCACATCTTAGCTAAAGGTGTTACATGAATGTAGAAGCACCTCTTCAATTTTACGCCATTTAAAAAAATATATTAATAATACAATTTTATTAAAATAACCATTTAAATAATAGTTTGAAAAGCAATCTTAATAAAACGGTGATTAAAAATATAAATATTCTTTCATATAAATTGGCACTGTACTTACAAGATTAAGCTTAAGTTCGGTTGTATCTAATTCCAAAAAAGACACAAAAAATCTAATAATTCTAATAATTTCAAAGATTAAAACAGAACAAGATTGCTTTTCAGAAAGTTATTAACTTTGTCCTATAACTGATTGAATTTTATGTTAGTAGATGTCGCGACTAGAATTCTTCTTAAATATAACTATTTGTAATACTTAAAGGTCTCGTAATTATCACTGTACAGATAAATTAATGTAGTTAAATCACACCGCCGTGTGAGGTCTTGTTAAGTAATAATGTATAATTAAATGAATGTGCTCTCGACAGTTTTATGACGAATTTAGAAAAGATTGTATGAAAGGGGAAAGAATTAAATATTTCGTCGTGTCTCGGCTTATTTTCTTTGATATTCTCTTGTTCAACCCCTAATATTTTAGTTTTTTTTATTTTTTATGAAGCATATTATTTAAAAGAATCTTTAATAAAAATATTACAGTTCCAATTTGATCCTCTTATTTATTTCTAATTTGAAGTAAACGATTAATTTTTGAATATTTAATTATAAAGTGAGCTTTAGATAACTTAAAATAAAAGTGGTTCAAATCAATTTTCAAAGTTCAGTTTTCTGAATTAAATTACAAGGTACTAAATTATTTGATAACTTCAGCTAGCGAAATTTGATCAACTGAAATGGTCATGGGACCAATAACCGACAACAGCAAAGATAGACAATTTTTTAACTACTAAAAACAAGGATATAACTAAATGCATATATACTTACTTTCTGTTGACATTTAGCTATAATGGTTTTTCCCGCCATTTTATTTAAAAATGGCAATTTGAAACGTATCTACTTCGAGTTCAGCAGTTAAATGCAAAATGCTGTTTTTATATTTTTTTATTGTTTCAGCTATTTTTTTAATTTATTTAAAAAAAATCAGCTTCACGCTGTATCCCGCACACAGCAGGGTAGGCAGAGGGAACCTAGTGTTAAGACACTCCGGTCCCCACTTTCTGCCGAATTCTGGAGGCATTGCGTGTTGAGTGGTAGAACGCAACGCCGCGCTAAGCCTCGACACCAGAGCGAAGAAATGGAAATATAAATTTAAGCAAATATTTCATCTCCTCGAGTGGGGATCGAATTCACAACCAGTCGGTTTTACAGTCACACTTTGTGCCGCTGCGCCACGACTGGCCTTAAATTAATTTATTTAAAGAATTACTAATGATATCTTTTAAGGAACTTTATTATGAAATTATTCGAAATTAGCTTGGCAAAATAACAAATATCTATAACTGGTTCCTGTAAACTTAATTATCGAAATATATTAATAAAAAATATTGTTATCTAAGATATGGTTTTGCTGTTTGGTTTTACATTAAAAATACTATCTTCCAAGTCAAAGCGCGATATTAAATTCCTCCATTTAACACGCAAAGCCTCAAGGATTCTGCGGAAAGTAGAGAAGGGAAGTGTTTTAATAGGGACGATAAAGGTGTCTTTACAGTAGATTCCGGGGTTCCCTCTGCCTACCTTACTATGTGAGGGATATAGCGTGAAGCAAAAAGA
Organism: Heliconius hermathena; assembly: GCA_013403705.1. Classification (NCBI taxonomy): domain Eukaryota; kingdom Metazoa; phylum Arthropoda; class Insecta; order Lepidoptera; family Nymphalidae; genus Heliconius; species Heliconius hermathena. The sequence goes on from JAAIXJ010001853.1 coordinate 403,869, forward strand.
AATAAAAATATCCTCGTGATATACGAAATCGAAATACCAATAGTCTTTATTGCATAATTACTACCCAATAACAATATAAGTGCGTTTAATATGACACAACTAAAAAGTAAATTAATTATTTTTTTCAGAAATATACTTACTTGCTCAAATTATTTTCTTTTTTATATTAGTACAAGATAGTACTCGTATACTCGATATGTATACGACGCCTATCTTGTATGTTTCATGTGTGTTTCAATCGAAAATTACGTGTATAAGTCGATTACTGAGACTTAAGCTTAGCCTAATGTCGAGAACTGGAGATTTTCTCTATTTTTGCCTAATAATGGCAATAAGCATTTGAACATATTTTCAGGTTACCAAAAATATATATATTTTGTGCCTTATATATTTATTTAATTATTTATCCTCGTAATTCAATGTCTTTGCTATTGATATTATAAGCAAAGTTAATAAATATCAATCATTAAACAAATGGAAAATATAATTTTGATGTCATTATAGATTTTTTCTTCAACTTCAAATTGTATCCCACATGTAGCAGAGTAGGCAAAAACGGCCAAATGTTTAGACACTCCGCTTCCCATTTTCCATTGAATACTGGAGACATTGTGTTGGGTGGCGGAACTGAACGCCGCGCTTTGCCTCGCGAGCGAACAAAGCGCAGAATTGGAAATATTTCATTTCCTCGAATGGGAGTCGAACCCACAACCTATTACGTTTACAGTCAAACGCTTGAGCTCCTGCGCCACGACTAGGCTCTATTATAGATAATCAATTAAAAAATAAAAAATTACATAGATATAATGTACAGGAACATGGTAGGTGGATGCAAAAGTTAATTTAAAATAAATAAAAAAATGCTTCTACTAATTCCTAAATCGAAACAGTGACAGCGATCTTTGAAGGTTGGTGGACAAAGCTAGCTAGCAGTGGGTAAAGTTTCCTTATGTATTATTAGATATATTTTTAAAATTATTATTAGATATATTTTTAAAATCTACATATCTATCATAATGAAAATGGGTATGGGTTTATTTTTCTTTATGAATGGGTTTTTTTTATTGGGTTTATATTAATGATTAATGGGTAAAATATTCCAAAAGACTTTATTTTTCTCAGTATGATTAGACAAAGTCCAATGTTGCGTTTTGCCACATAATGTTGGTCGTAACAATGCAGTTTTGTAGAAGAAATTTACATTGTCGAAAAAAATATACATATATAATTATAGGTATTAAATAGTATACTGTAGTGTTTTTTTATTAATTTCACGCTGCATCCCACACACAGTACTGTACATCAGGGCAGGCAGAAAGAATACAGTGTTAAGAGACTCCGTCTCCCCCTCCCGCCGAATTATGGAGGCATTGCGTGTTGAGTGGCGGAATTGAACGCCGCGCTTTGCCTTGACACCAGAGCGACGAAATGGAAATATAAATTTAAATAAATAAATATTTCATTTCCTCGAGTGGGACCTACAACCAGTCATCAGTAGCTTTAACAGTCATATTTTGTGTAACTGCGCCACGACTTTAATATGAAGATAAGGTAAAATGGTAAAAAAGTAAGTTATAAAATTATATTTAGTATATTGGTTTGTGGGTTCGACTCCCACCTGATAAAATTAAATATTTAGAATTTTTATTTTTTCACTCAAGTAAACAGTCAAAAGCGCGGCGTTGATATCCGCCACTCAACACGCAATGCTTCAAGAATTTGACGGAAAGCTTACGTGAAGCTGAAATTTATATTAAAAAAAATACGTAAATATTTCTATTATAGTTAATTCATAAGAAAAGTTAATATTTCACTTAATAAACTATCTTTTCAAATTCTTAAAAAAATATACGTAGGACGATGGAAGATACGATGTTCGATGGCGCCCTCTAAACAAAATAAATAGTTTATTTGTAAAATAAAGATTTGTTTCTGCTTTTTATTCAAACATTTGTGTTTTTATTTTTTTTCACAGAATTATCAATTTGTGGACGTTGTGAAACATAAATAATGTTTCTTGATTTAAATTCTCTTATTGTTAAGAGTTGTACAAGCGCCATCTAGTGAGGATTTTTTGTCAATCAAGCAAATAAAATGGACTACTGACTTTCTAATGTGTGATTTATTTATTATAAAATATATTGAATATAAAGATATGATACTAATAAATCATATAAAAGTTGTATATTATTTAATAAGTAATTTTTCAAGTTTTTTAAGCTTTAATCCCTAACGTTACGTTCTATATTAACTTAAACCATTTTCATAAAAACAGATAGGTATATATATGTAAAACAAACGTTATTTATGATAATAATTTTTTTTTTAATAAATATCTAATAAATTCTTAAGAAATATTAGTAAAAGTTATAGAAGAGATATATAAGTATATAATCAAAACAATAAATAAACAGAAAAATACATAAACAATACGAAAAAAAAACCAAACTACCATAGTAAAAGATCACATTATCCGCAGGTGATAGCTTAGCCTTAGCGTGTAAACCTAACATTTATTTCTGCAACATTGTAACTTACCTATATTAATATCGTACTACATTCTCACCAATTAACATTTAAATGAGCGGACCGAGACAACTTTATATAGCCGGCAATCCAAGACCTACCTATACTTAGAAACGTCCCAGTTTACAGTCCACTGGCTGTATTTAGTATTTAAATGATACGGATTGGCTACAGGGGACCATCGTATGGCCGATACAGGTTTTAATGAAATATAGACAATTTAATTCTAAATGTGTTTCAATTTTGCGATATATAAGATATTTAATGCAACATTGTATGTGTACGGTGAATATGTAGTAATGAAATCACTTGTTTAGTATTATTGGAACGGTGTAGTCTAGAGATATAGAGCGTTTTATATAGGTATAGATGTTAATTTTGTACGGTATCAGTAGGCACAGCCTTATCTTATTGATAATATTTATATTTTGCTTATATACTGGTAGCGTATTTACGTTTTTTAGCTTTACGCTGTATCCATCATATATTAGGGGAGGCAGAGGGAACCTTCTGTTAAGATACTCCGTTCCTCATATATTTTCGTGACATTGCGTGTTAAATAACTCAACATCACGATTTGTCTTGTCACGAAAACGGGATGATGTATAACATGCCCCTGAATTAGATTCTAAGCCATCCTACAGCCACCCCGTTTACAGCTATAAGCTATGCCACAGCGCCACGACGATTTCATTGATATGATGAAGTTAAAATGTTTGTTTTCTCATTTATGTGAAAATTTTGTGAAAAAGAGCTTCCATAAAATAAATGCTACTTAGATAAAAGCGCTTTCTATAATATTTTGCATACGAGTTACGGAATTACTTAGTTTATAGAAAAATATTTTGTTTCGCTGTACACAGTATCTACTTATTATAATACAAAATTTAACAACGTTGGCAACGACACCCTTTTAGAAGAAATTGCGATGGTGCCCTACTACGTCGTGTACAGTACGTAAACGTCCCTAGGTGCCTCTATAAAGGGGAATAGTAAACTCCTACGAGCCTAGTTCTTTATATAATTGTATTAACTGGAAGTGTTGTGACTATAAGCGCAACTGTAGTAAGTTTGATTCCCACTCGAGAAAATGAAATATTAAACATTTTCTTTTCTTCACCCTGATTTCGAGACAAAGAGCTTAGTTAGCGCGAAAAATTGGGAAAGGATTATCGTAACACTAGCTTAAGATCTCTGCCTACCCTGCTGTGTACGGGACACATCGTAAAGCTAAAAAAAAAATGTTAATTGTAATAGTTGATATTAAAATATTTCAGCTTCTCGATGTATTCTGCACACAGCAGGGTAGGCAGAGGGAATCTAGTGTTAAGACACAACGTTCCCCACTTTCCGCCGAGTTCTCGAAGCATTGCGTGTTGAGTGGCGGAACCCAACACCGCGCTTTGCCTTAACACCAGAGCGAAGAAAATATATTTACAAGTAAATATTTTATCTCCTCGAGTGGGGCTTGAACCCATAACCAGTAGATTTTACAGTCACACTCTGTGCCATTGCGCAACGACTGCCCTCAGTCAATATTTATTTCTCTTAAATAGTTAATTAAGCTTAATTAACTATATCAATCATTCCGTTCCCCACTTTCTGCCGAATTTTGGAGGCATTGCGTGTTGAGTGGCAGAACTCAACGCCGCGCTTAGCCTCGACACCAGAGCGAAGAAATGGAAATATAAATTTAAATAAATATTTCATCTCCTCGAGTGGGGATCGAACCCACAACCTGCTGCCACTGCGCCACGACTAGCCTATGTATATTTTATACTATTATTTATATAATATCTGACCACGTTTGCAGGACATACTGGATTGGTTAACTAACCTCTATCGTTTCTCTCGGGTACGTCTTATCAAATAACGACTCTAGTACGATACACGGGGATAANGCTGTATTCTGCACACAACAGGGTAGGCAGAGGGAATCTAGTGTTAAGACACAACGTTCTCCACTTTCCGCCGAGTTCTGGAAGCATTGCGTGTTGAGTGGCGGAACCCAACACCGCGCTTTGCCTTAACACCAGAGCGAAGAAATGAAAATATATTTACAAGTAAATATTTTATCTCCTCGAGTGGGGCTTGAACCCATAACCAGTCGATTTTACAGTCACACTCTGTGCCATTGCGCAACGACTGGCCTCAATCAATATTTATTTCTCTTAAATAGTTAATTAAGCTTAATTAACTATATCAATCATTCCGTTCCCCACTTTCTGCTGAATTCTGGAGCCATTGCGTGTTGAGTGCCAGAACTCAACGCCGCGCTTAGTCTCCAGAGCGAAGAAATGGAAATATAAATTTAAATAAATATTTCATCTCCTCGAGTGGGGATCGAACCCACAACCTGCTGCCACTGCGCCACGACTAGCCTATGTATATTTTATACTATTATTTATATAATATCTGACCACGTTTGCAGGACATACTGGATTGGTTAACTAACCTCTATCGTTTCTCTCGGGTACGTCTTATCAAATAACGACTCTAGTACGATACACGGGGATAATTTAGATTTATGTATAGCTCTAAATTAATGTAATCGTTCCCCACAACTTGTATTCCAAAAGCATCCTACGAAGAGTATCCTACTCGACACTAATAAATATACATTTTAGTTTTGTAACAAGTACATTTGCATTATTTTTCTTATAAGAATGTGATCTAAATTGATTAAATACTTTATCTTTCCATTTTGAACTACAGATAAATAGTAAACGCAACAGATTGTGGGTTCAATTCCCACTCAAGAAAATGAAATATTAAATATTTTTATGAATTCGCTCTGGTATCGAAAAAAGCACAGCATCGAGTTCCACCACTCAAATGCCTCCAGAATTCGGCGGAAAGTGGAAACAGAGTGTCCTAACACTAAAATTAATGGGATACAGCATGAAGCTGACAAAAAAAATCAATTTATTTATTATAAATTAATAAGAACAATAGTAGAGCTTTACTACACGAAACTATAAAACAAACGAAAAAAAAGAGCAACACGAAACGGAAGTGTGATAAAGCGGATCTCTAATCGTTTATCAGATAATGTAATTATGTTTCCAGTGCTACGGGACACCTCGGCTCTTTACGTAATTGAGTGCCTCCCTGGCAGCTATTAGGCAAATCGAATACCGACCCCGCCCTCCCCCGTTGGCTGGGAACCAGGGATTCAATTTGCTTGAATGTAAATAAATTGCCGGGTTCACTCGAGTGTGACTCAATTTATCACGTACGAGATTTAGAACACACGTACAGTTATATATATGTGTATGTAAAAGCTATATAAAAGCTTTTAAGTTTATGCGACATTAATTTCTTCTGATTTTCTTTATGAAATACAAAGGAAAAATGTGTTATTAACACGTGAGTTAACTTAGGTTTCATTTGCATAGGAATTGGATTTTAGTTTGTTAATTTTTTTCTTTTTTCTTGGTAAGAGGTGGAATATTTCTCATGGTAAGTATAATTGAAATTTTTGGAATCGGTATCTAAAAAAAATATCTAGACAATAAAAAGATAGATTAATCTTATATAGATTACAAAATAATATAAAATCAGAACCAGACCTCAAAAACACACAACAGCCACCTTAAATAAGTCAAGAGCGAGTCGACGTATGAAGTAATTTATTATCATGTTTCGCCTTTTTTTTAAATAGTTGACTTACCAAATGATAACTACCATTTACTATGAATATATCGTTGTTCTATCAGCATCAATAAACTATGAAGCTATATGAAACCAAAAAATGAGGCATCATCAGTCACTTGTGATTGAGGGTATGTCCATCGTACAATGATGGATACGTGCTTGGTTCAAATCTCAATTTATTAAGCATATAAATTAAAAATAAAATAAAATCAGCTCACGCTGTATCCCGCACACAGCAGGGTAGGCAGAGGGAAACTAGTGTTAAGACACTCCGTTCCCCACTTTTTGCCGAATTCTGGAGGCATTGTGTGTTGAGTGGCAGAACTCAACGCCGCGTTTAGCCTCGACACCAGAGCGATGAAATGGAAATATAAATTTAAGTAAATATTTCATCTCCTCGAGTGGGGATCGAACCCACAACCAGTCGGTTTTGCAGTCACACCTCGTGCCGCTGCGCCACGACCGGCCGAATATAGATTACAAAATAATATAAAATCAGAACCAGACCTCAAAAACACACAACAGCCACCTTAAATAAGCCAAGAGCGAGGCGACGTATGAAGTAATTTAATATCATGTTTCGCTTTTTCTTAAAAATGGTTGAGTTACCAAATTATAACTACCATTTACTATGAATATATCGTTATTCTATCAGCATCAATAAACTATGAAGCTATATTAAATCAAAAAATGAGACATCATCAGTCACTTGTGATTGAAGGTATGTCCATCGTACAATGATAGATACGTGCTTGGTTCAAATCTCGATTTATTGAGCATATAAATTAAAAATAAAATAAAATCAGCTTCACGCTGTATCCCGCACACAGTTGGGTAGGCAGAGGGAACCTAGTGTTAAGACACTCCGTTCCCCACTTTCTGCCGAATTCTGGAGGCATTGCGTGTTGAGTGGCAAAACTCAACGCCGCGTTTAGCCTCGACACCAGAGCGAAGAAATGGAAATATAAATTTAAGTAAATATTTCATCTCTCGAGTGGGGATCGAACCCACAACCAGTCGGTTTTACCCTCACAACAAATTAAAAATAATTTCTGCAATCAAGACAAGCTGTATCGAAGGTGTGATATCACTAGAAAACTCTTACTATCTCTAACTGGGGGGATAAAAGTTATAATAGCCTACTAATATAGGTATTTGTGTATTCCTTAAAATGCGGTACGGTATCTTCTTGTATAAATAAAAAATACTAAATATTGTTGATTTTTTTTAAATTTGCTATAATATCAATTTGCATTAATATCAATTTTATTTTATAATACATTATATAATATATATTGAACATATATCATGTAAAGTTTAACCGACATAAGCCATTATAGTTAAGTATATAAACTTTAAAAAGTAAATATAACTAAGCTAATATTTTCCTCTAAGGTAAAATCCAGTTAAAATATTTTCAAATAAAAAAGCTCAATTTATTTTATATAAAATCTAAAGATAGCTCTATTGTTTAATTGACATCTAGACCAAGTATCTTACAACATATCAACAAAAAGTATGCAAATATTTGATTCAAATGTACAATAACAATAAAATTCGTACAAAAATTCCCCTCTCCTTTCTTCGTATAACGCCGTCCCCCTCGCCGTCGGCAGCACGTCCGGGGACCATAACGCCGTTTGATGTTCTGCTCTCCAATGCTGGTGGAGGCGATATAAAGAAAGATGTACGACTGCGCTCTGGGCGACGCCTATATTTCCTAAACATCTTTCGACGTTATATTATCGTGCGGTAGACTCTTGTAAGTACGTATTTTCTTTATTTTTTTTCTTCTGTGTTTAGTTGCGTGATATACACTAATTTTGATTCGGAAATGTTTGTTTTGTCTTGTTCAATTTAATCAAACAGAGTGATGCAGGTGTTATTATTAAAAACATTTAATTAAAAACTTCTGCTCTATTTTCGTTTTTATTAAAATTTATTTCAATTTCAAAATGTAAAATTAATGAAAAGCAAAGATAAGCTAGTACATTCTAAGTAAACATAAGGAAGTAAATACGTCTTTACAAGGTCACACCGCCTAAGATATGCAACACGGCGGCGGTACGCAACGGTGCGGATACCAATTCTATCAACAACCTATAAACCGCAACCTTTCTTTGTCTCACCCCGTCATATCTTAGTGACGTGGAGTGAGACGGAAACGTACAAGTTTAATGGGCCGTTACGCGAGAAAAAAATCAGTTCGCATTCGCGAGTGTAGATACGCGAGTGATAGTGGCCAGAATCCTTGCGTAGTGCCTAGTGGCCGGTGTACCGTATCGTACTTTGACAGGCCGGTGGTACATTGTCACATGTCGCTGCTAAATGACATTATGTAAGTATTTGCTATATTAAAACTAAAACTTTTTTATTTTATTTTTTTGTAAATATAAACAATTATAGATATATGCTTAAAACAAAAGCTTTGATTTGATAGGTTTTATTGTTTAATTTAAATATGAATTTTCAATGTTCGCTATTCTACATGCGTGTTGCACTGTCTCGTAGAAATGCGCGTCAAATCACACAGCGTCGTTAAGTGGTACTGAGCTCGAGGCTGACTCTGGAGGACGCGTGACGACCGGTTCTTTATGAAACTCGACTTATACATTATACATATGCAATTTGGTATCGCTTTCAGTAACAAGCTTGGAGAATTTTTCCTATTTTATATTTTTTTCACTGTTCTTATTTTTTTATCTATATTTTTTTGTTTTATTGATATGTGCTATTTATATTTATGTTATATATTACATATATATAACTTAAATATAAATAAAAGGAATGTACTTAGAAAAACAACAAAAAAAACTAAATGCGGCTTTTATCTATACAATTGCCTTTCTAACTTAACTTATTACAAAAGTAACTGATATAATGCAAGCTTTCCTATAAAATAAGTATTAAATGCTATATTTTATACACCGTACAAGCTGTATCTATACGAACGAAGAACAAAATTTTCACAAACAAGGACACAATATATATACGAAATAAAACTTTTAATCAATCAATCAGCTTCATGCTGTATCCCGCACACAGCAGGGTAGGCAGAGGGAACCTAGTGTTATGACACTCCGTTCCCCACTTTCCGCCGAGTTCTGATGGAGGCATTGCGTGTTGAGTGACGGAACTCAACGCCGCGCTTTGCCTAGACACCAGAGCGAAGAAATGAAAATATAAATATAGATAAATATTTCATTATCTCGAGTGGGGATCGAACCCAGTCCAGGGCCAGTCAATTTTTACAGTGCCCCTGCGCCATGACTGGCCTCAATTTAATTCTGAATATTTAACATCCTATTATAGATATCTATATACATATACATTTATATATATAATTGGACATATAATTTAAATTTCTATCGTATATTTAATCTATAATTTATTCTAAGCATGTGTTGCTGAATTATCAGTGTTAATACTATACTGATACATATTAACATTTAATATGGAGCTATATTTTTATTTATTTTTTGTACTGAATGTATAAAAAATAGAAAAGTATCTATCTTGTAATTTTTTCTTTGTCTATGTTAAGTTGGTTAAATTATTATTTTTTATTAGTAAGAAGAATTTAGATTTTTTTTCTCAGCTTCACATTGTATCCCGTATATCCCTCTCTGTCTACACTGCTATATGCAGGATATGGCGTGAAACAGAATATTAAATAATACCTAACAACACAAGCATAACACAAAAAAAATCCTGAATTTTAACTTTTAACGTTTCAAAATGTGTGCAGTCTAACTGATGCTTACTTAATAGATAACCATAAGATATGTCATTTCACAATTTGACCACCTATAGGTAAGTAACATGAAACCTATCTACACATTTTTTTTTGTAATTATGTTTTTTTTGTAAATATTTGCAAAATTAATTTTAAAACCCAGCATTTTTCGATAAATATTTTGGACGACAGATTTATAAATACTATCACAATATCCCAATCATTATTTACATACACTTTACATTACTTAAACACGTCGTATTTTCTATGTGATTAGAGACTCTATTATAAATAACTAAGGTACTACGACTAATGTCCTAAGGTATATTTTGCACATGTTGAATTGCCAGAACTATTGAATCTCCATCCTACTCTAATAAATTAAACATTTTGAACATTACCTAAACTTTCTCCTAATCAACATAACAATTAAACTTGAAAGCAGTTGACGGAAACATTCATTGATAAATTTGTTAAGGGCACTGTGGAGGATTCTTTTCTTTATTGCCTAATTTGCATTTCTCACATAAAACTTTGACGAGACGCCAAGTTAAAATTAATAAGTACGTAGAAGATTTTTAATAATTTTAAATCATTTTATATATACAAAAAAGTTTATAAAATTGAAAATATGTAGGTACCTATTAGATACCTAGTAGACCATTGGTACTTACTATAAATTGGTACTACTAGTTACAAACAATGCTTTAAAAATATAGAGCATTAATATTGATAAAGCAAATACAATATTAATTAAATATATTATGCTGATATATTGAAATATGTATTGGATGGTGTACAGCAACGTAGAATTTTTTTTATACCTGAATTTGACCATATTGGCGGGATAAAAGTTCGATTTTATGTTAACATAATGTATAAAACTAATGCTAAAAACGAAATTTTTACATAATGACTTAAATCTTGTTAAATTAAATATTTATAAAAATTAATTAAGTTTATTTAAAAATCACTAAAAATGATTATTGATTAAAGTTAAAACTATACTTATATCTTGACTACTAAAAATCCTACTAGCCCATACAATTGGGCTTAACACTTATACGTCTTACAAAAAAATATTTATCAGATTTAATATATCGACGATCGGATTTCGTGTAATGTCGGTGAGTTTCTCTCATTTACATAATAAAGGATGTTTGTTGAATACCTCTACATAAAACTCTACAAGGCGGGCTGATTCGTCAGTATTCTATGTTATTTTTCTCTAGTAAAGCCTGATACTTTACATTCTTTTATTGCATTACGTTGGAATATTTTGTTCAATTTAATTTATTGGAATGTTGTTATTGTAAGATAAAATGAATTATTGCTGTAAGGGCACTTTGTCTAAAAAAACATAAGAATAAATATTAAAAAAAAAAAACAATCAGCTTCACACTTTATCCCACACACAGCAGGGTGGGTAGAGGTAACCTAGTGTTAAGACACTTCGTTCCCAGGAGGCATTACGTGTTGAGTGGCGGAACTCAACGTCGCGCCTTGCCTCGACACCAGAGCGAAGAAATGAATTTTTCTCGAGTAGCAATCGATCCCACAACCAGTCGATTTTACAGTCACACTTTGTGCCCCTGCGCCACGACTGGCCTTGGAAACTAAAAATGGGAAAGAATAAATATATTAAAATATATATATAAAATATTCTTACAAATTATATTTCATATAATTTTTATAATTTCCTTAAAAAAAAAAGAAATACCTACCGTTCCAAATGTATTGTACATTCATTTATTAGCAAATATCATGTAAAATTCACATCAAACTTACCTCAAATGCCATCTACCTACCTACTGGTACTCCGCACGACAAATCATGTTTAGCAAATGTTACTTTACTTTGGAAAGTCGGTCTCATTTGTTTATGTAGACGAGGGCGGGCTTCCATTTTCATGTAAATTATCTCCAAAACGTTCTCTACTTCTGAACTTTGGGCTAAGTTGAGTTTGTATCGCGTCGTCGTCGTAACACTAGTGGCTGTGTGTATTGTTATGTGTATATTAAATAATATTTGAATAATTATATATAAACGGAGAAATATATAGGTATATATATAGTGCATTTATTACTACGGGTTAAGTAAGTAAATTTTTATTTATTTTTATATAATGTTTTAGTAATGCCGTAGTCATATTATATCTGCCTCATATTCATTTACATATTTTATATACAGAAACGTAGGTATATTTAATCTTATTGATTTGAATAACGAATTAAGGCCTTGCGCTTTTAATTATTTCCTTGAGAACATAATTTTATTGTTATAATAAGTAAAAAAATAATACAAAAAGACATGATTTTACTTGCATTCGACCTTTTTGCAACTAAGTTGCATTGGTTTAATAAAGTATGAAAATTAACGTCCGCTCTTTGTCTATCTATATATGCAGTATCTACCTACAATTATAGTAAAATTTATAACAACTTTCCGCTTAGCTGTAAACAATAAGTAACTTGATACGGTTTTTTTTTATAAGAACATAATAAATTCCAGTTTCTTTTATAGTGATGGGAGTTTTAACGTTAGGATGCATACGTTTTTATTTGTATTTAATATTTTAGTTTATTTTGTAATAAAAAAAATAATTACGAAGAAAATTGCTTTCGTATGCCCCAACTAATAAGCCCAGGCCAATTTAAAGCATTTATCCAAATGATCAAAGTGAAACCACCTGTTTACTCGTAATAATAAAAATAACGCCTATATATACGCAATAACCGAAATTTGGTAAAGTTTAAAAAATCGTAAAGGATAAAAATTTAAATTTAATTTTATTGACGTGCCTTAAAAATATACACATGGTATATATACATTGATATTAACTTCTGATCTTCAGACGTGTAGGTACTTACCTAAGGAGTTTTATTATATTAATAATAATAAATACACAAAAATATTAGCATAGATTAAAATTTATGCTAATATTTTTGTGTATTTTGGAAATTTTATACGTAAATACCTATTAAAATAATATTAAAGCATGAAAACAAAACAAAAAATCTTCAATGTGTAAAACAGACGATCATTTACATTAACAACGAAAAATCAATAAAGCTAGAATGTATATTTATTTACTTAAATATTCTTACGAAGATATGTTTATAGGCCTAGTATATAGAGGAGTGGTGCAACAAAATTGCAAATATGGTCAGTTGTGGCTGGTGTTGTCTCTTAAAGTGTCATTTTAATAGGTCTATTTGCATTCGATTTCATTTAGCCACCTATTTTAAGGCAATGTTAATATTTTACACTTTTGATTTTATTTTAAACTTAAATCTTGAGTATGTACGTAAACGTTGTACTTTATGTTCGTAGCATAGAATGGAATATATCGAAAATGGCTACGGCAACGGTATACTTCTTCCACTTCGCTATTATGAATTTTTGTATATGTACATGGCCCACCAAAATTCTATGGTGTAATTTATACATTTTATACATTTGATTTTTAAATACTCTATAATTAAAATAAAATATACCTATATTAAATTCCATACATTTAAGAATATTTGTCTATTAACGTTTATTATATAAGTTGCCCATATATTGAAACTGTCAATTCATTTCATATATTGAATAAGGTGTTGACTGGTTGAATTTTATTTACAATGTAGGTAGTGTACCTATAAAATCGTATTTATATATAAATTACCTTTAAAAACGAGTGACTACACAAACTCAAGGCATACAGATAATCCAATAGTCTTATACTTTATTGTTTTGTTTTGACTTGATCAGCATAGCAGCGTTGCATATAAAATGGGAAATTTAGCACTGTATATAATTTTATTATTTCAACTTTGTACGTTCAGATTCATTTTATTACATTTTCATGAAGCCAGCTTACAAACGACTCGACAAATATTTTTATATATTTTATTTCAGATATGATAAGCAAATAAGATCTAGTACCTACTCGTATACTTACATTTATCATAATAAATAATTATGTTTAATAAATTGTACTTTAATATTGCTATTTTTATTTAATAAATATTTATATATGCAAGAAATAAATACATTTTAGAACAAATAATAGATACTATTTCATGATTGGACATAAAAAAACTACATGAGGCCAGTAGTGGCGCTAGGGCACAGAGGTGACAAACACTCAAGAAAATTAAATATTTATTTACGTAAAATTTTTTTCTGTTATTGAGGTAAAACGGCGTTGAGTTTCGCCACTCAACACGCAACGCCTCCAGAATTAAACGAAAAGTGATGCGCGGAGTGTCTTAACACTAAGGTCCCTCTGCATACTCTCTCTTCATGCGGGTTATAGCGTGAAGCTAAAAGAAAACGACATATAACAAGTTTCAACTAAAAGTCAACTCATATTATACACTTTTAATTGAACTCTGTCGCCTCGCATTGAAGCAATTGATATGCGACGGTGCCGTGTCACTCGTCAATTGTAGAAATTATGAATTATGTGCTGTAAAATGGAAATTTAATTTGATAAATTCTATTTATCTCGTATATACCAATCAATACATTAAAATTTATATTTATATAATATTCGTGTTCTATGTGCTCATCTTTGGCTATCTTATTGGACACTCAAGTCTATGCATAGATAAGTTGGATTAAGTAAAGCTTATTAAGTAAAGTGTAACGATGTTGATATATTAATTGGAATTTTACCTATTCTACTATATACTATATATCTATATATCAAATTGTAAATGTTTTCATCAACTTTTTCAGATATATATTATTTTTTTAGAAGTATTAAAACTACTTTCGTTGATAGTATTTTACAGAAAATTTATAGATAAATTTTGAGTTTATAAATTATACCACATCATGATTTCTTGAATTAAGTAGGTATCTATCTCATACATCATTACAAACTATAGAAATTCAAACGTAGATCTGATATTACATAAAGATAGCGTCCAGACAGTCATTGGACATTGGACCTGTCAATAATCTGATGCAAATTCTATGCGGAAGCTGCACGGCGCATGAGCACAGAATATCCGATCGTAAAACTGTACGGTAGTCGTAACTCTTCTTCTCCCTCCTCCACTACCCCCTTCTTTGTTCCAGCAACGCAACCAGGACTAAACTCCTAAGACCCCTTAATGTTACTGCGGTGAAATTCCACAGTGTCTTAAAGGGTTGGCGTTCATTTCGTCTACGTCTTAATGTGATACTTAGTCAAACCAATTTACTAAGTTGTATAATTGAAGCTAAAAGATAAATGTTGCGCTTGAAATTACTTATCATGAATTTGAACATTCAAAACTTTTATATTTTATGTTATTTAAATAAACGGTTTTTTGTATGTTATAGCGCTATCAGATTAATACATTGCTTTAAAGATTTTGATTATTTGTTGTAATTAAATCTGCAATATTTATTAATTAGTTATTTTAATTTTAATAGTCAAATGTGTTATCACTAAATACCTACTTCTTGCGGTAAACAAAAAGCAAAATGCAAGAAATTTTAGAATATTATTCATATATTAGTTACGTCTGTAGGTAATACCTACTGTAGAAGTACTATACTATAATATAGAAGTTACCAAGATACATAAGGCTAGGCATTCGAGAATCGTGAGATATAAAAGTGCACATAGGTATAAGTATGTATTTACTTGTATTTTTAAACAAAAATGATATCACGAAGAAACGTGACAATATTAACAAGCGGGTCGACAGTCTGAGTGAGCAGGTAGAGCACATACTACTACATATCTAATACGTATCTCACAAATTGTTTTGGTTCGGACAAATTCAGAAGGTATCCAAACAAACTGGTTTCATGTGTAGGTACACAAAAATTAAAGATTATTTTAGTTTCTACTATTAAATATATTTATTTACCCTTACACTTAAATACTCTATATTTTAATAATAAATTGAAGCAGAGAACAAAGTGTGTTGACACTAGATACCTTCTGCTTACCGTGCTATTCGGAAAAAAGCGAAAATAAAAAAAAAAAATTATATATAGAAACCATATCCTGTAAATTTATAATACTAAGATAAATATTGAGCCCTGTAGCGGACAAGCGTCCGTTTCTACGATGTGATGTGAATCCAAATGGTCTTAAATCTACACCGAAGGCTGCGGCGATCGATCAGATAGCGTCGACGTGTAAACGTATTTTATCAATTACTTCATTTGCCGCCGTGTGAATATTTTATATCTTATCCTAATACATTAACATTGACGAAGGTTGAACGCAAATTAAATTCTATTTTATAATATTATTAAATTTAAATATTAATTTTAGGTAAAACGGCAATCACGTAAGAATATATGTAGAGTATAAGTCTTAGACGAAGTTAAGGATCCTTTATTAAATGCTGTAGTCAGGATTATAAGAAAATAACTCATAAGGATCACTTTAAAATAACTATTAAAAATACATATCTCAATCTACTTATTATAAAATCTTAACGAATCGATGTCTATACATGGAATATATATAAGAAATAAGAAATAGATCCAAATGCAGTGATTAACATTTTTATCTGTTCGGCTGTGCTGTGTTGCTGTAATTTTTACGCTAAGCTCATTGATTCGGCTTGACCGATTTAATTGCAGTTTTCCCTATTGTATTTACGCAGACTTTCCCTTATAATTTAGTGTATGTTTTGATTGAAATTAAAGGTTTATAAATAAAAAAGTTATATTATTTTAAAAATGTTGTTTGCCAAAATTACTCCAAATAATTATTCTATTGCATGGACTGAAACTTAAGTTTTCAATATAAATATAAATTGTACAAGTATATTATTATTAGAAAATAAAAGTAATACCTACAGATAAGTAAATCAACAATTATGTAGTTCAAGCGGGCGAAGCCGCGGATCGATAGTTTTGTAAATATTTTTATATTGTTCTAATCTCATGATCATCTGTAAGCCCAATAGTCCTTTCAATAAAGGTAATTTGAGATTACTTATATGATACACAAAACACACAAAAGTTCAATCAACTTATAGATAAGGCTTTAGTACCTACTAATCCCTCCCACACAGATATTTAATAAGATAAGTGGTAGGTATGTACTTAAAGATACGTACCAGTCCAGCCTACGCTTACTATAATGTAAAGAAATGTTATCTTTATATTTCTTTTAGGTATTTATAGAATGTAAACCATTTTCGTCAATTATCTTCTACAAAGCTCGTGGTGATAATACCAACTGTTTATATTTTGAATAAATCTCTGGCAATTACCATTTTAGTTTGTAAGTAACGAAAGTAAAAATATGCATTATAAAAAATATATTATTATTATTATATAACAACAAGTCCAGCTCTCCCCTTCCGCAATGAAGGCTGCCGTCACCCAATTGGTGATGATTAGTGACTAATCCGTCTCATATTCAATCAATACCCAAAACTTTACCCACATACCTCCCCCCGCCTCCCCTCCTCGCCCCTCGTCGCGCGACATTTAATGACACCCGTGCACCGAGACCCGCGTGCCATTATACTCCTTAGCGTCACCACATAAGGAGCACTCTCCCCCGAACACGCCCACCGCGTTATATAGCACGGAGGATCTATAAAAGTTACGTCTGTAATCTAACATAAAACTCGGGCCGTTTAGATGCGAACGCGGCCACGGACGACACATCTCGCCTCGCTCCGCACTTTTACCGAAATTCGACTGTGTTTTTATTTTTTTGGTGAAAAACTATGTGTTTTTACGTGCGAAGTCGCGCGATCGTCGGCCGTGTCGCGTGGTCGCGGTGTCACGCCGACGCGGTGGCACGCGACGTGTTTCCCAACAAATTTGACGTTTGCCAGCCCCCAAACAAATGTGAGTACCTAGTGGATTTTGAATATTTATTCATGTATTATGAAAGTTGATAGCAAAAAGTTAATTTACACATTTTATTTAGTATCTCTCTGGCCTTTGGTGGAAATGTTTAACATAACAAAAGAACGAGTCGGTACAAAACAATTGCAAAGTTTTGTGTTTTTACTTAGCTTTTTGTGTCTCATGGGTGTGATAAGATCTTCGTGAGTTTTAGTCACAAATTGTTATGTTTTCAACAGAGCTATACTTTGAAAGAAATCTTGTTTAATTCAGTTGAAGGTTTACTTAATTAACATAGATATTTAGATATTTATATAGTACATACCTACAAATAAACAAAATGCAACTCAAATATGCTTTTATACTTTAAAAACAATATTTATTTATAAAAAAATGGGCTAATTATGATTAAGTAACTGCCTCTATGTGTACACAGGTAAAGCTGATAATTTTCATTTAAGAAGAGTATCGCAATACCTTTAAATTATGTATATACGTTATATCTATTAACTTTAGTGCTCTATAACTTCCTTAAATGGAATCATGAATGAATATATGCACTATAAAAGAGCTAACTTGGGCTTAGATCTTAAGTATCTTTAAATTATAGGTAAAGCTCATGAAAGTTCTTACAGTTCTAAATTTTTGAATCGTAAAACGTACAGTTTACCTAGTATATTTGCATAAAACTGGACAGTCACTGTGTCTACAGGTTTTTAACATAATATAAATATTGTTTTATAACAAATATAGCTAAGATTTTCTAACTGCTAACACACAAAAATGGTACGATTTTTGTGTTTAATAGATATATAATAAAATATTTCGATTCCATAATAATATAATAGATTAAGCTTGAAATAAAATATACAGTTTTATATAATTTTTTATTATTAAAATAAATTTATTCCATAAAATAAATTTAACGAAATAAATTTATTTTATGAAATAAATTTATTTTAAGTATAATTTATTTATTATATATTATACAATACATAAATATATATGTAAAATAGTTCTACAAGCTGGAAAACGAAATAGTAATAATTTTTATTTATCGTATTTTCACTACTAACGCCATCTTTCATAACTATCGTCAACTCTAGTAGCACTCCTCGAAAACTTTACTACTCTTGGATAATCCATTTATTTTTCTTCCTAGTCCAACTTATGAATTTTATATATACCTTATCTCTTCTAGCCGGCCACTATACACTGATAAAACTGCGGATCTGTGCATTTAAAATAGAGCTCTCTCTCATTCAACATAAGGTTGCAGTTGCATTGTCTGCAATTTTACACAACTCTTCAATACGGATCATTCAATGCTGCTCAGAGGTACCTGGAAAGATAGCCATCTCACTCGCGCGTATATCGTTATCTCCCTCAGATGCATTTAGTTTTTTATACAGATATCTCATTCGGTGTGAGATAAACAGATATATGTTAGTTGCGACAGTTTGAGATGCTAAGTTGTACCACCATGATGGAATAGGCGGGGCGCCGTCGTTCTCAGTTCATTACGTTTATCGTGAGATATTGGTAGAATTTTTTTGAAGCAATATCTTTTAATTCTAATAAGTTTCGTGAAATATATATGTAGATTGATGTTTTCTAATGTTCAACACTCTATGTTAAATCATATTTATGTTTTGATGCAAAGAAATAATATAGTTTTACTAACATATGTATTATTTATATATATCTACATTATAATACAATCTTTTTTATGAAAATTCACAAAATTCTTTAATTTTAATATATTTGAAAATATACATTGAATCGTTCGTTATTTAAGGGATATTTTAAAAAATATACAGGCAGATATTTAAAAAATCTTATATTACGGGGATATATAGATACGAGATATACTTTTCTATAGAAATGCGGGCTTGGAACAAAAAAAAATTATAGTAGGTCCAAGTCCAATATTATGATTATAATGACTGTAATCGATATTTTTGATTCTAGTCCCTGTAATGCAATCATATATTTAATATCCCCAAATAAGTGAAAATTGCCAAATCGTCTATTTTTTTAATTAAAAAGAAACAGTTTCAATTATTAAAAAAATAAAACTCTAAGCTCTTACACTCTTAGGAATTAAGATGTTTTCCACTCTTATGACATATAGAATATCGATATAAAAAATATCTAATAAAATCTAACTACTTATTTGAAAATCTTTTAAAACAGTTAACCTATTTATTATTTCATAATATCTACTAAACACTAAACTTTGTACACAATAAAATATTGTGTACAAAGTTTTTGAATTTATGCTTACAGAGTGGGGGGGTCTTTATTTTTTATAAAACTTATAATATTTAATTTTATTTAACATAGATGGTAGGTATGCAATTTATTATGTAGAGCGTCTAAATAAGCTTTCTTTAGTTACAAGATGTATCTTTACCACATTTACAGTTAATTTATTACTTTACTGTTTTTTGTCAGCTATATCCCGCACACTGCAGGATAGGTAGAGGGAATCTAGTTCTAGGACACTCCGTTTCCCACTTTCCGCAGAATTCTGGCTTCTTCTCCCCTGCGCCACGACTGGCCTCATTATTTATTATTCTTATTAGCTTATTAACTTTAGTCATTAAGATTAAGCCTACCACGTCTTACCTACCACGTTAGCCTTCTTGCTAAAGTCTTTATTTATTTTCTTTTATAAGTAAAAATCTAGATGATCTAGAATAGATCTAGAATCTAGATGTTTCAAGCTTTTTGTGACTTTCTTATTCATATCATAACAAATATAAAAATAAGAATCTATAATATTAAGTTAAAAGATTATAAATTTTTTTATTACTTTCTGTAGGGACAATAATAAAGAGAAAAAATTGCCCGTTGCATATTTTTCAACTTTATTTTATATGAATAACTGGACAGAACTCTTTGCCAAAATCATAGACGCACATAGGTAATAAATTTGTGCATGGATTGTTTTTAAAGTTCATTATTCGTTGTTTTTGTTTAATGTACCTTCTTATTAAATTACAAAGAAATCTCATGAATTTATATTTTTCCCTATTATTTTGTTTGGAAAGAAAGCAAGGAAACAGAATTGATTTATTTGTATAACGTTTTCTTTTTCATTTTCTTCCTAAATATTTATATAAGATGGGAAGTGGTGGAGAGCTACCACTTAACTAATTGTCTAACCTACCTCCTGACATACCTTTTTGTCTTAATGCATATTTAGCTACCACGCTATTTAACAGAATTTGAACATTCAATTATTATAAAGTCAAAGTCAAATAATTTTATTCAAAATAAGAAATTACATGCTTCATTTTTTGAACGTCAAATAATTTAGCACCAGTTCGCTAAAGTTAATGCCTCAGAAAAACCGGCGCAAAAAACGAGGCGGGACTTGTTATTTTAATCAATTATACAAAAACACATTTTAACATTTCTGACAATGATACTTTGAAACAGACTGGAGCGAGCATTTCAGTCCCAAGGCGTGTTATCATTTATATAATCATTAATTTGGTAATAACCTTTAACACACAAACGTCTTTTCACAACTCTTTTAAATTGTGATATAGAACATTCTCGGACTTTTTCTGGGATCCTGTTGTAAAAGCGTACAGATTGTCCCATAAAAGAATTGCGGACTCGATGTAATCAGGTTACAGGTGCAATAACAATATGTAATTAGAGGTAGATTATCCCAACATATCGTGACGGTTGAATCGTTACCGCCATAAGACGAGTAAAAAAGATTATTACAAAATGGAATTTAAATAATGATTTTATATTTTTGTACATTTGAGTATTTCTTTAAGAAAAATGACTGATTAACGATGGCCTATCCAGGGAGCAGGACCTCATTCTCTACCTATTCCTTTAACACCTATATATGTAGGATGTGTATGTTTAGTTAGTATTAGTCTCTCTATCTGCACTTGAGACATATATTTTTTTAAATTAAATAACAACTTGAGTATGCCTTATGTATGTCGTACTCACCCACAATTTTGAAAAATTAAATTTAAATTTGAAAAAAAATTCAAAATTAAATTTGAACTATAGTTTTGAGGAATCATAGTAAAAAAATACTTGTATTTTTTCCGTAATCAATTTCAAAAACTTCTAGGTAATGTAGAAGTAGCAAAGATCTCATTTTATTAAAAAAATCTGTATATTTTATTAATATTATTAATATATAATTTTTTGTATATGATAAAAAAATACAGGCAGAGAAAATTAAAGTATTGTAAAATAATTAAAAATACTAGTTTCAAGAGATAAATTATAATATCCAAGTACGTTTCTTCAGCTAGATATGGCGTTCCAAATAGAAAAATCTAAATTGTTTTTCTCTAATCAGACCAGAGAAATACCTTTTTGAAACGAATGGACTACCTACACATTTTTTTTCACAGAATTTGGCCTCACACGTTCCTTCTCGTACATTCCAACACCACAATATTGGCTTCTTATTATTTTTATTGGTATGTAATGATTATTATCTAATAATTTAGATACTTTACATAAATAAATACTGAATTTGCAAATATATACTAAAATTTAGATGATTTGATGATGATTTGTGTTCAATAAACACCCATTAAAGTGTAATCTATATAAATAAGATTGCAAAGACATAATGTAGCCGAGTGTATGTAAATTATTAAAGCACGATACATTTATGCGTAGAAAAAGTACATTAAAACTCGATATAAACATAAAGCGGCTTACTTAAATAGTAGTATAACAGTAATTAAAAGGCTAATTTAGTTATAAATTATAGTGTAGGTAGGTATATATTAATTACTGAGGCGGATTTGCATATCTTAAAGCTGTGTGCAACCCTTACTTCTACAATTATCAGTTCGTGGGTCTTTGTTATTTTTTGCTTCACGCTGTATCCCGCACACAGCAGGATAGGCAGAGGAAATCTTGTATTAAAATACTCCGTCCCTCATTTTCCGCTGAATACCAGGAAGCTCTATGTGTTGACGGGCGGAACTAAGGACCGCGCTTTCGCTTCGACAATAGAGCGAAGAAAATAGTTATTGAATTTCCTTTCCTCATATGAGAATCGAACTCACACTGTCACATGCTTGTACCCCTGCGCCACGACTGGCCTCACTGGTTATAGTCCGATAATTTCTTTAGACTAGCAAGAACATTCGTGTTTGGACTTATTGTAACCTAATCAGAGGAAAGCAGAGTAACGTACTTAAACAATATTATATGTATAAATAAAAATAACACCTAAGGAAGATAGCGGGAGTCCGCTAGATTCAGAGGGTGCAGGACCGGGCGTAGTGGCGAGCATTAGGGGAGGTCTATGTCCAGCAGTGGACTTCGAAAGGCTGATGGAAAATATGTATAAATAGTTAAACTTTCATTAATATTTTTATGGCGTTTATTATATCACTTATAAATATTAAACTTAGTAATTTGAACCGTAGACACACAAAGGTTACAAGGTTAACGTTAAATAATATATAACTTTTTTAGACTGGAAGAACTAGCCTTTAGCTGTCCAAGTTCAAATAAATGTTCTGTAACTCTGTTACCGTAGAATCGAAGTCTTTATACTCACTTAGATACTTCACGCTGTATCGATTTGACACTCTGTTCTCAGCTTCGCGATGAATTTCTGAGACACTGTGTGTTGAGTGGCGGAGCTTAACCCCATGATTTGCCTCGTTAACAGAGAAAGGAAAATTAAAATATTAAATATTTTATTTCACAAATTAAAATATTAAATATTTTATTTCCCAGAGTGAGTGCCACAGCCATCGCGTTTATAGTGGCACGCTTGTGCGCCTGCGCTGGGACGGTCCCCAATTCATGTATGACATCATACAAATTATGACTATAATAATATCTAAATAGGTACTTAGTTTAAATATGAAAAGTCAGAACCATTTCTTCAGATAATGTATATCTACATTTAGAGAACTTATTCTCTAGCTGGTACTAACACGCATAGTGTTATCTTAGAAATATGGGCTTATTTTTTTAAAAAATACATTAGTTATATTTTAATGTGCTGAACTTTTAAGTCATTACATTTGTCTTAATTTTTAAACATATTTTTAACATGGAAATATGCAAAAATTAATTATTTTTAATTAGTTTGTCATGAGATCATCATTTCTTGAATAACGCAAATACTTCTCTATTTTTAAAGATATCAATGACTTCTTTTTTTGAAGATATTGATAGTCATCTATAGATATTATTCAAATAAGATTAGAGTAGAAAAATTATGAGCGAATATTAAAAATTATAAATCAGTATATTGAAGACTATGAAATATATTTTAAGCATATTATTGAAGTAAATAAAAAGTTATATATTATAAATAAATGATAAAGGTGAAAAACTTGGTTGAACGCGCTAACCTCAAGAACTACTGACTTGAATAGATTTTTTTTTTGTTAAAAATCCATTCAAGCCCTTAATAATATGCCTTATAATGTAAGGTATATTATAATGTAAGGCATATTATTAAGTAAAATTTTATTATAATTTATATTTAGAAATCATTTCGTCACCTTTAGAGATAAAATCTTCCTAACACAATCATTCTAATAAGAAATTAAAACCGTAGCCAACCGGGGTAACTTATATATAAAAAAACGTATTCTTCTATTTGAGATTACACTAATTATATAATTAAATAATGTTAGTTGAATTGAATAAAGATTTTTTTTTATTTTGTTCATAAATGTGAACTTTTTTGTTTTTGTTCATAAATGTGATTTTAGTAAGAATTGATAAAAAGTAAATAATGCAATTGTTTTATATATAGTCCAGCAGATTTCGACGAAACTATAACACAATGCATATTATTTATGTGAAAAGAAAATATATTTATTCTGTGAAATGGGATTTTTCTTTTTTTTAAGTTTCACGCTGTAGGCCACAGATAGAAAGGTAGGCAGAGGGAACTTTAGGTAATTTTGTAACACTGTGTTTCCTGTGTTTGGGAATCGAACCCAAAATCTGTCGCGTTTACAATCGCATACTTGCCCTTGCCACATCACGACTAGCCTTAATTTGTAAACAAAAATCAAATTAAATGAGCCAAATGTTTTATCCCGCATACATCAGGGTAGGTTGAAGAGGCAACTTGGTTAAGACATTCCGTTTCCCACTTTCCGTGGATGTTTTCGAGGTATTGCATGTTGAGTGGTGGAACTCAACGCCGCACTTTTGCCATGTTGTCAGAGTGAATAAATTAAAATATTAATAAATAATAATTCATTCCCTTAGCGTGAGGATCAATTTACAACCGACGCATTACAATCACACTCTTGTGCCCCAGATCCACGACGGCCTTAATATCTACTGGTATTTAATTTAATTTTTAAAAAAAAATCCCTAGACAATTTATATCGTCATCTGTCATTTTTAATTCCTATATATTAAGAGCCCGAATATAGGCTTTAGAAACCTAATAAGAGTACATACATCTAAATCTAGATACAGAACAGATACTCAATTTACCAGGTATACAAATATTGGTTATTAATTAAAACTTGAGTGACTTTTATAACTACTAGATCTTGTAGATGTCCAAATATATCCAAGTTATAAATAAATAAATAAATCAGCTTCACGCTGCATCGCGCACACAGCACGGTAGG
Source organism: Heliconius hermathena (assembly GCA_013403705.1). Lineage (NCBI taxonomy): Eukaryota > Metazoa > Arthropoda > Insecta > Lepidoptera > Nymphalidae > Heliconius > Heliconius hermathena. Next base: position 429,222 of record JAAIXJ010001853.1, read on the forward strand.
CAGAGGGAACATAGTGTTAAAACACTCCGTTCCCCACTTTCTGCCGAATTCTGGAGGCATTGTGTTTTGAGTGGCAGAACTCAACGCCGCGCTATGCCTCGACACCAGAGCGAAGAAATGGAAATATAAATTTAATTATTTATTTATTATTTTATTTTAAGATAAGATTGATAAAGCAATTTGTGATTAAAATAACATTCAATCTGATATTACCAATACGGCTTATGTACGGTTATGCCGTGTGATCCCGGTCTAGAATAGGATCATTCTGGTACTGGTGGTGTCGTAAGAGACGACTAAAGTACGTGTGGTAGAGTCACGTCGCCAGCAATAGCAACACGCATGGGCAGACTCGACCGGATTATTACCACCCCCGGCATTTAAAACCGGCGTGAAGTAGTGGCTTTATGCCACTGCGTTTCGCATCAGGTAATGCCGGGCTCCGGAGCCCAACTCACCTTACAGGCAGGCAACGCACCTATAGCTCCTCTGATGTTGCACGGGTACGTGGGCGGCGGTAGTCACTTACCATCAGGTGACCCGAACGCTCGTTTGCCATGTCCTTTTCCATAAAAAAATGTAAATACCAATAAAATANTACCATCAGGTGACCCGAACGGTCGTTTGCCATGTCCTTTTCCATAAAAAAAATGTACCAATAAAATACATGATAATACTCTCAACCTCTGTATAATAAATATTATTCTAGGCTTCATGATATCTTCTGTAAAAATATAAAATTTCAAGAAAATTTACAGGCAGACCACACTGAGACAGATAGTAGGTAATTAACTTTTAATATCTCGTTGACAGTGCATACCTAATGTATATTCTATAATCTCACTTTTCCAAATGTAAAATGACATTTATAATATATTCTGCGTTAATGAAATACATTTTCCAATATCATGAATCTTTCTAATTTTATAAAAATCCTGAATGCATATAAATTAAATAAACTAAATATATAATAGAAAGTAAACTATTAACTTAAAATAATAATAACTTTTATAAATTAATTAAGTTAAAATATCTATATAGATTATTTGTAGTATTTGCTGGAATCTAATTTTATGTTGAACATTCTATAGGTGAGGTCAGGTGACTGTAAAAGCGACTGGTTATGGGTTCGATCCCCACTCGAGGAAATGAAATAGTTATTTAAATTTATAGTTCTGTTTCTTCGCTTTGGTGCCGAGGCAAAGGGCGTCGTTGAATTACGCCACTCAACACGCAATGCCTCCCGAATTCGACCGAAAGTGAATGTTTTTTTTGCACACCTACACATTTTATTCTTCCACATGACTTAGGTTAGCTGATAGAAAATACTATTTAGCGTTAAGCCCGCCTATTGTACTTTTTTTTTTTGTATTAAATTTTGTGCAATAAAGAATTAAAAAAAAAAGTGGGGAATGGAGTGTCTTAACACTAGGTTCCCTCTGCCTAAGGGTATGTAATAAATCAGCTTTATTTTAATCTATAGGTATAGTCATACCTATAGATTAAAATAAATCAGCTTCACGCTGTATCCCTTATTAAGATTTTATATCCCACTAGCCATCGCTCGCAATTTACTTAAACTTATACTTAAAGATTTTTTGTTACCAAAATTTTAAGGAAGCTAGCTTTATAATTTGATAAATATTTATTTAATGGAAGGTATAATTGTAAAAAGTATATTTCAATTACCACATCTAAATTCAATAGTATTTTAGTATCAACCAATTGAATATGCTTTCACTAATGGGTGTGCCGGGACATCTTTTCTCTTGTCTAATATCTATACCGAATACGTTATGTGAACTATTTTGGAAAACTGGGATAAAGGGGTTCCTATTGGTGGTCGAGTGATCCCAAATTTGAGATATGCCGATGATGCTACTCTCCTTGCGACATCACAAATAGACATAGAGCAATTCCTAATGCTTCTTGAAAGTAGCAGCTGTAATTTTGGTTTCATCATAAACAGGCATAAGACTAAAATGATCATTGTGGATCGTAAGACTAAAAACCGCCTCGACTTAAGGGAGGTATCAAAATGCGAAGTTGTCCAGAGCTACATATATCTACCTGGGATCCAAAATCACAAATACTGGTGATAAGAAAAAAAAGATGTGCTATTGCGCGATCTGCTGTTAAAAAGCTAAAGAAAATGTGAAAAGATCGCCGCAAACCAAAAACACCAAGGTTCGATTAATGTCTAGTTTTTTCTAGTTTCTTCTATGGGGCTGGATCATGGACGATCCAATATAAACTGCGTATAAAGATTGACGCCTTTGAAATGTGTTGCTAGATTCGCTTATTGATAGTTATATGGACTGCTCACCGTAGTAACGTTTCCATCCTAAAAGAGCTCGGCATCAAAGCATTTTCTCTATCTCTATCAAGCATTTAACTAAAAATCTTCTCAAAAATGGTATCTTAGTATACTTATGGCGATGTTTTCATATCTCTTTCATAAAAATATGGCTCAGTCACGCCTTTACAGCTAACACCACCAAACTATAACTGAACTCGGATAATGCCTACGTTATTCCTACTCTATGGATTAATTGGGAAGCATCTTTAGAGCTTTCCTCATAAATACGGTAATTTTTTTGTTAAAATATTGCTCAATTATATTTTTTTTCTCATTTTTTAAAATACGCGACATGGCTCTAGGTGTTATCTTCTTCTCCCGAGATCAAATTTACTTTTGGGCAAGTTTTCTTCGACTTCCCTTACTGCTTTGATAGTCTATTTGGTACGAACATTACGTAAACGGTCAAATCTTTTTCTATTACATACAGAGGTTTCATCGTACCTATTCGTAAATAGCCCGGTAGAAAAGCATTTGACTAACACCAAGCATATGGACGAGTTTAAAAATTATTCAGGTTAAGCAGAGGGAACCTGGAAACTATTGTTAAACCTTTCCCTTTATGACGCTTTCCGCCGATTTCTAGAGGCATTACGTGGCGGATCTCAACGCCGCAGTTACAGTTGCTGGCTCCGAATAAAATTTTCAAATAGGTACCATTTTAATAAATTCTTAATAAATTCTTTGTTCTTTTCACGATTATATAGATTAATAGTTTCATTTTAAATAGGTACCATTTCGCTAAATTCTAATTTATATAAAAAAAAAACTATAGGGAAAGATTAGATACAAGGCTTACTCAATTTATCTCATAGTGGTTGCGTGAAAAAAAAATATAAACAAACAATAAGTTTTTTACTATGTAACTTATAACTTGTTATGAAAGTTTGGATTTATCTCTATCTTGTATCATAGCGTTTTTGGACCTGAACATGGCGCCAAAACAATTTACTACACCGTAAAAGGAACGAAACACATTAAAATATTGTTATAGCGTAACGTCGTAAGTGTTGAAGAAAGTGATTCGATTGTGATTCTTATTGCGACTAGAGTAAGTTTTACAGCTGCTTATATAGCCCGATCCTAAAGCTATGTTGTTATAAGACATTACCGTTTAGTTCCATTAAAATCCGCTGCGAGCACTGGCAGCATTAAGTAAATAATATTTTTTATTATTTTATTTAATTGATAATGAAACAGAATAGAGTCAAATAATTAAATTTAATACGAGTAGGTACTTCTTTGACAATAGAAGCTTATTTATACTATGAAAAAAAAATTGTTACTTTAAAGAGCAACGTCAAATAAAATTAAAAACAATTCAAATACATATCTATTTAATATAAAAACACACAACATTAACTATATAAAAGAAAAATAATAATCAAAAACTCTATGATAGCTTTTAGTTTTCATGGCATACAGCGCCATCTATTATCGAATGGCAGAACTAAGAAGACAGCACGCACACATTGTCAAATTATCTCTTCTCTTACTAAGCACATAACCAATACTTTTATACGTTATGTAATTTATCAAATATATTATATAAATTCTTTTCTATATTTAATATTATAAATATATTTTAACGTGGAACGGAGTGTTTTAACACTAGGTTCCCCCTTCCTACACTGTTCTAGTGAGATACAGCATGAAGCTAATTTATTTTTATATTTTAACATAATGAATAAAAATAAACAAAAAATATTAATTATTAAACTATAATCAATTTTATTATATATAATTATACATTGCCATTGTTTCCTTAAGTATAAAAAATTAAAGAAATGAATAAATTTACTTATAGGATTTTCAAACCAAACAATACAGGTAGATAGTATTGTCATGCAACAATAATTTTATGAATAAAATAAAGTAAATCATTTAGTTAAATTTGAATATTTTAATGTAAAATTTATGTTATTTAAAAATTTTATTAAATAAATCAGTTTCACGCTGTATCCCACGTTTTTTCCCCACTTTCTGCTGTATTCTGAAGGCATTGCGTGTTGAGTGGCAGAACTCGTCGCCGCGCTTAGCTTCGACACCTGAGCGAAGAAATGGAAATATAAATTTAAGTAAATATTTCATCTTCTCGAGTGGGGATCGAACCCACAACCAGTCGGTTTTACAGTCACACTTGATGCCGCTGCGCCACGACTGGCCCACTTAAATTTTAAATTATTTTATTTACTTTTCTGTTTTTACTCTAAATTTACTTTAATACTACAACAAATTTATAGACAAGACAACAACAACAACAAAGACAAAAGTAACTTATCATTTTTTAATAAAATGTTTGGGTGTTGGACTATTAATTTATTTATTATATAACCCATAGTAGTTGTTCATTAATTCCTGCAAAAGAAAATGAAATATACAACATTTTATTATATAATATATTCTTTAAACTTGGTAATAAGAAAAATCGAAAAAAGAAGAACACTAAAAAAGAGAAATACATACAAAAACCGTTCTCTAGCTCCCGATATCAATATTTTATAAAACAGAGATATTATTAGGTACCTATTACAGTTTCCTTTCCTATCGGGAAATGTATAAGAACTGTATTAGTATCAACATAAAATATGAAAGAACAAGACTTTTAGGCCTAGGAACTAGTGATACTGACTTCTATTTTACATCATGATTTCGATTTTCACTCATAGAATATGTTTCTAATTTATTTTTGAATATTTAAATTCAATTAATAAATATATTTTACATTTTTAAACTTATTACTTGGTTTGAGCTGAATTAACTAGTGTTATTAATCTAAGCATACTACCATCACCGCCAATTTTTAACTGTAGCTATAAATATTGAACATAGTTTAAAAAAAAAGTAATTCAAAAATACATACTTTTTTAACTTCACGCTATCTCCCCCACGTAGCAGGGTAGACAGAGGGAATATGGGGAACTAGTTAAGACACTCCGTTTCCCATTTTCCACTAAATTCTGGAGTCATTACGTGTTGAGTGTCGGAACTCAACGCCACACACATTTTTATACACTTAAACAAATTAAATATTAAAATTTATTTATTTGTGGAAGAAAAAAAATAATATTTGATTCGAGAAAAATAAGATATTAGATATTTCATTTCCCCAAATAGGAATCGAACCCAAAACCGTCTCGGTTACCGTCACAGGCTTGTATCACTGCGCTGTACCGACCCGATACTTTGTTACACAAACAAAAAAATAACCGTTCAGTTATTGCTTTAAACCTTTTTATCTGTTAATTGTTACAGCGCTTCTTTATTTTTTGCGTAATACGTACAAATAATGACCACCGCCGTATTTTGTAACTGTGGTTTAGTAAAAACTAGAGCAAAAACCTGTGATAAAAACCAAAATTTTGAAAGGGTTCCCATACAATAATGGGACGAGTGTAAAGGGTAATATAATTTTACAATGGCCATGTGACATTATATTAATGGACTATAAAAATAGCTGTACGCTCTAACGACAACGGTTAGTTTAGTTGTGATTTTTGGCTTATGCAGCTAAGTCACGTTGATAAGAGTCCGAATTGACGTAAATTAATACATATTTAGTGTGCAGAAAATGTGGAAAGTGTTAAGTAAAAAGAGAAAACCGTGTTCTTTTAAAAGTTATTTGTGAAGTTTCAAAAGAATTGTAAGTTATAAACAAACATACAGATATAAATTTTTTAAATTAATTAATTTCATAGTTAAGTCGATATTGATATGACAATTTAAAATAAAAAAAAGACTAATAAAAATAGATGAAACCGCAACTAGTTCACACTTTATATTATAAAAATATATAAAAAATATTAATTCTATGCATTTATTCAGTGTTGTTATCTTTCATCAATAGTGTCATACGATATGAAGACAATATATTAAAATTTAATAAAAAATTTTACTTCACGCTATCACCGCAAAGCAAAAGTAATATCTAAAAATAACCACAGATTACTATTGAATAACTAAGATCCATAACCAGAAATCGAAACGCCTACCTCTTTATAGACATCGTTTTACTCATAACAATTAAACTACCAGACTTATTGTATGCCTGTCACATTGCAAGTTACCACTTTGAATAAATTAGTAAGAAATTTTGACGCTCATCAATCCCTCTGTGTGTGAGGTTCCGTTTAAATATTTGATTTTAGTTCCAAATTAATTTTTTTATATTTTGTTAAATTACGAGGCCAGTCGTGGCGCAGGGGCGCAAATTGTGTGTTGTGTAAACGCGACTGGTTGTGAGTTCGATTCCCACTCGAAGAAATTGAACATTTAATATTTTCATTTCTTCGCCTAACACAATGCCTCCAGATATCAGCGGAAAATGGGGAACGGTGTGTCTTAACATTAGATTCCCTCTCCCTACCCTGTTCTGTGCGGGACCCAGCGTGAAGCTAAATGTAAATAATATTATATATTTAATGTAACTATACACTAACTACAATATATGTACTATGTATGCCTTCTATTACAAAACTAAATAAAAAACTTATATCAAATTTAAGAGAAATATATTAATAAGGCGTTCTTGTCACTATTAAACAGAACCCTACCATGGCCAATTGAAACCAATTATATTTTTGTAAGCAGTACCACGATAAACAAGTATGAATAAATTGTCTGTACATCACCCCCTCCACAGTGCGTGGGCACTTGGTACAGTGTAAAACAATAAATACTTATTACTAGCTCTCTTTATATGGGTATGGATAAGGAAATCACCTTGAAGTAATCTCACTCAGTCGTGTTAGTCACAGCTAGTGCAACTTGCAGGGATTTCTTGTAATTTATACATATTTTTAAATTTTAAAATGTGAATTTGAGGCCGTCTCGGCGCAGTAGTACAAGCGAGGGACTGTTAAATGCAACAGGTTGTGGGCTCGAATCTCACTCAAAGAAATGAGTTATTATTTATGAATATTTTCATTTCTTCTTTCTGGTATCTAGGTGAAGGGGTTGCGCCACTCAATACGCAATAAGCAATGCCTCGAAAATTCGGCAAAAAATGGGGAACAGAGTGTCTTAACACTGAAAAAAAGTGAAATGTTGTGGTCGTTAATATTTTAATTAATATATTTATTTGTAATTTTTATCAATATTTTCTTATTATAACAAATTAGTCACCATCATTGTAATAGATTTGATAAAACTATATACATTTTTCATTATATTACAGAGATTTATTTTCTAAAAAAAATAATGGTATGAAACAACATCCATACGTATCAATATATTATTTAAAAATGCAAAGAAAAAAATAATCATTTCTTAAAGTGTATAATACAAGAACATAATTATTATATAAAATATATACTACAATTTTCCTTATAACAATGTCTTCAGTGCCTCTAAATTTATTTAATATACCAACAAATCTATTTTTGTGGGCAAAGTAGGTAGATCAGAGCAATTAGTCGGCTAGCACGTTCAAACCAATTAAATAAAAATTAAGTGTGACAGTTTATTTTCAGATACTCTGACTTCTCTCTAAAAGCTTTACGCTGAAAGCTCTCCTTGTTATTTATGAACAATTTTCCACATAACACTGTGGTGGATAAATATTTAGAAACTCGGAAAGTTTTCAATACGTTCAATCGTTGTAATATTTTATATACTAAAAATAATATTAGATAAAAAATCTATAATACATTACATTCTTAAGACAAAATACACAAATGCATAAATAAATTAAATATTAATTTATTTGTTTTATTTGTAGGAATAAATATATTTGTAAATAAAAAGCTCATCATTTTATACGTATTATTAAACAAACAAGAAACTAACTACATTCTGTAAGTATTAGGTACTTACTAGTTCTATATTCTGTTGCCAGCAGCTTTATAGAGGTTGAGGGCGTTCCGTCGGTCATGCGAAGTCGCGTGCCGTCGGGTGCTTACACCATGTTTCCCTATATCCAAGAAAAGTTTCCATCTAAAAACTCCAATTATCTCACTACGTTGTTTAATGAAATATCAGCAATTTGAATTTAATTTTCACGACACTTTCATAAAATGTATAAAGTGAAATGTAAACGATGTTTTTTTTTATATTTACAATGTTTATATTGTGTTTGAAAATGAAATTATCATTCAAAAATGAAAAAGAAAAATTAAATTTTTATTATTATGATCTTTTATTGATTGTTACGGTTAATATTACAAAAGTGTTTTTTTTATGTCTTAAAAATAAAAAAAATAAGCCAGAAATGTTATTATATATGTACCAATAGTATACATGTAACAACTACTGAACCTTTAATTTTAATATCCTATATACATTCGGCAGAAAGTGGGGAACGGAGTGTCTTAACACTAGATTCCCTCTGCCTACCCTGCTGTGTGCGGGATACAGCGTGAAGCTGATTACATACATTGGGTAAATTATAAACAAATTAGATATTTATAAAATATAATGTTTTTAAATATCAATAACTCCTCTTTAGATTAAATTTATTTTAATGCGCTCATATAAGCTGAGAAGCAAAGTAGACTTAGGTTTAATATAATAAGGGCTTAGCGTTCGGTTGATTGAGGACCTACTAGGTACTACTTAAGAGGTACGCTCTTAAACATCTAAAATTCATGTAAAATCATTCAATATATATTGTGAAAGTGTAGAATGCTTGTTACTCACGTACGTTACATACGTTTATGATAAGTTTAAGATGTTTTTTATATCAGTTTTTATTTAAAATAAAAAGTTTATTTTCCATTGCCCCGTGAGGGGCAAAAGAGCCAGTGTCCAACACAATATTATTGTTGACAATAACACTGTTTAAACTAATATACATATAAAGTGTCGCCCACAATGAACACTTTCAACAAAGGTTATACTTAAGGAAAGAATTTAAATGGCTTAAGCCAGAATTTATGTAGAGTAAGGCAACTTTGGACTTACATATTTTAACTTAGAGAGCTTAATTGACAATATACTGCTTTGAGTAGGACTACTTCAATCTTAGCATCGACCTTTTAAAATAAATTAGGTACTAAACAAACCTCTATATTTTATATTTTTCTGTAAAAATAATATAAGTAGTTTCGTTTTCTTGCTTATCTTAAGTACTGAAGGATTTATTAATGGCACAGCACAAATCTACGTCAATTAGTTAAACATAGAATGTTTCTTCAAATTATTTCTCACCTTTTTCTCCGTCAAAACGTCAAAATTGATATAACTAAATTAAGCGTAAGTGACAACCGATAGAGTTTTATGACCAGATAGGAATCTTTTTAAATCAACACAGCTTCGCGAACTTAATTGAGTTCTTATGTCGTAACTATTGTATTTTAATTATTAAGAATTATATTAAAATTATCAATTATGTTGAAAGTAATATAAATAACCATTTATTTTATGATTATTATTTAACCGTTTACCCGAAACCGTACCGCGTAAGTTAAAACCTGTACTCGAATATTCCAAAAAATACTCAAATGTAATCAAGTATTCCGCTCTACATGGATCTCATTTCCAGCGGCTAAACAATCACATTTGCATTGACCCGGAAAACCTTTGGTTTATTTAAAAAAAATCAACATTCCAGGCAGTAGTGTTTGTAAATTTTCCCTCTGACCTACTTGAAGTTAGCGCGGCCAGAAAGAGATGATATGCCGCGCCCTCCTCATTTTCTAGTTGCAGGATATATTTGGGGTGGATAAAGATAATTTGGAGGGTCTTGTTAGGCTGGTGCTATAGTACTGTGGATCGATAGGACTCTGGCAGGTCGCCCAGCTCCGTTCCGCATTATTGTTATTGCAAACAGTCTGTAGGTACTTCCATCTTCCGCTATGCCATTGGTTCTGAGCCTACTAGTAATATCCCGAGATAAGATACGTGAACGTATTTGGAATTTGTCGATCGGAAACTCACGAATATAGGGCTATGATTATAATATTTTATAAGGAAATCGATCGCTCATAAAATTATCTATATCTAAAATATATGTAGGTACTATTGCGTTTTGTGCGAAAATGAAAGACCTAAGCTTAAGCAAAGTATAATTATCAAAAACAAATATATTTGTATTAATAAGTATTATGAGGCCAGTCATCGCGCAGGGGTACAAGGTGTGACTGTAAAACCGACAGGTTGTGGGTTCGATCCCCACTCGAGGAGATGAAATATTTACTTAAATTTATATTTCCATTTCTTCGCTCTGGTGTCGAGGATAAGCGCGGCGTTGAGTTCTGCCACTCAACACGCAATGCCTCCAGAATTCGGCAGAAAGTGGGGAACTGAGTATCTTCACACTAGGTTCCCTCTGCCTACCCTGCAGTGTGCGGGATACAGTGTGAAGCTGAATTATTTAATTTTTTTTAAAAAATATTATCATACATTGTTGTAAAGTCCAGCTTCTTCAAGCGTTAGGAGTTCAATAACTGGGACAATTAAGCGTTATCTAAACTGGTCTCGTCATTTAACATATTTTCTTTTAATATATTCACTTAACGTTGTTTTTTAATATGTAACACACCTATCTTGTATGCACCGACTATCCTTTAATATATTATAATATAATATCTACAATATATTACCCAAAATATTATAATATTGTTATCATACTTCATAATCAACCTAACAAAAACGTTCAAAGTTCAAGTTAATTATGTAATAAATAATATGCGTTCTTTCATATTTAATTAAAACGTACATGCATTTAATTTATAGTTTTCTAACAGTCGAGTGTAACTACAATTTTAGTTTAATCCATAACTTTATCACGCACTTAAATTTTTTTTATAGGTTTCATCAAATAAATTAGACATCATGTCTTAATCAAACGGCACGCGCTTTCGATTACATCAGTGTACAGATGTACCGACTTATAAAAATAGGGGTAAAATATTAAAAGAAAACATTAAAATTTCATTTGAGGCCAGTCGTGGCGCAGCGGCACGAGGTGTGACTGTAAAACCGATTTGTTGTGGGTTCGATCCCCACTCGAGGAGATGAAATATTTACTTAAATTTATATTTCCATTTCTTCGCTCTGGTGTCGAGGTTAAGCGCGGCGTTGAGTTCTGCCACTCAACACGCAATGCCTCCAGAATTCGGCAGAAAGTGGGGAACGGAGTGTCTTAACACTAGGTTCCCTCTGCCTACCCTGCTGTGTGCGGGATATAGCGTGAAGCTGATAAATATAAACATTAAAATTTTCAAAAATATATAAACATTTTGAAAAGTAGGAAGTTGTATTTTTTTATATTACAATGTATGTAATTTCAAGACAACCCTCCCCTCTCCATATTCCGTTGACATTTTCAAAATGTATTATAGGTAGGCTTAAAATCGTATCATATTACTGTTTTTTATTTTAAATAATATAACAGTACATTTACACTGGCCTTAATTGCAAAACGTACGGTCGATGTAAATTATACTTAATGAAATATTGTGGGCAGACCGGTCCAAGATGGTTCGTTATATATGCAATACGGATTCGGGAATCGAAAATAGCATCTACGTTGGCTTGTATATTCTCCTCTCACACTCGTCCAATCGATAAATACTTTGTTGCAAGAGATGGCTAACTAAAAGAAATCAAGCTTTTAATATCTATTTTTATATTAAGAAATTCAATGCTTAAATTTGTTAAATATATCATTATCATACATTTATAATGCCCTCGTTGAGGCATAAGAGTGTGACTGTAACGCGACGGTTGTGGGTTCGATACCCACTCGAACGAATGAATTATTTAGAATTATTATTTATTAATATTTTCAGTTTTTCTCTCTGGCACCAAGGCAAAAGCTCGGCGTTGAGTTCCGCCACTCAACAAGCAATGTTTCGAAAAATTCAGCGTGCAAGCAAGTGGGGAACGGAGTGTCTTAATACTAGGTTCCCTCTATCTACCCTTCTGTATGCGAGATACATCGTGAAACTGATTTATTTATTCATTAATAATACACGCTCAAGGATTTTTTAAAAAGTGCAGTTATATGTCAGTTCGAAGAATTTACAAAGTGGGTGGTTGTGCTGCATTGGGTTCAATGTACTGATTATTAAGAAATCGAGAAAATTGTATATTCCTTAACATGCAGTCCACTCTAGATAAAATAAGATATTCGTATACATTTATAAAGTCGTATTGCGGGATAGAAGATATTTAAATGTAGAGTTGCTATAAAAAATTCTCGTATATATTTCTGTTGAACACTCAGGTACTTTCCTTGCTTTGAGGTGCGTCGCTGTAAAGAAATATTATTGGTTTCTAATAGGAAAACAATAACTTTGCCACAATTGTCGGCACCAGAGGCACTTTCAATTTGCGTCTCGCAATAAAGCGACGTGCATCTGGCGCCTCTTGGAATTGTAATTTTATCGTTTTGATGACATTCTAGAGCGATTCTATTAATTTTATACAATTTGATGAGCACTCCTCCTCCTCCTCCACTGCTCTATAGATTGTTTAAAACAATACACGAAAATAAAAGAAAATAAAATATTTCAAATTATATGAAACACAACACCTAGTAGTTTCTTTATTTTTTTATATTTTGATTATAATCAGATTTTTTTATAGAACATATTACCATAAACTTATATAGTTATAGTTGTGTTGACATCAATTGAAACAATACTTATCGTTTGTTTAAGACCGGGTCACTGACTGCATATCCGCTTCTCAATTGAACAACATAACATCGCAAATGCTTTCTCCTCCTTCATTGATTGTAATTTTTTATATCCCAAAAAAATTGTGGAAATATATTGATTTTGGGCGATAAGAGATCTTTATTGGATAAAGAAATATACCAACAATATAATAATTATTAAATATAATACAAATAACATGTTATTTTATTTTATTCTTAATAGCTTTATTTATTCACTGTAATAAAATAACTTTATATAAAAAGGTTAAGCTTTTATGTACTTCGTGTAAATAATTATATATGTATGTAATATAAAATTTTATTTTATAATTCATAAGGATATTTTCTTTTGTTTCAGGTTTCGTAGTGTGATTATGCATACAATCGTGCAGGTTGGTCGATTCCTATGGCAAACGTTAAAAAATATCTAAGAAAATCTTCATTAAAGCATCGTAAAGTCCGCGAAATATCACTGCTTCATAATGAAGATCCCTAAGGTTCATTAGCGGTGGTCGTTGTATAAAAAGCGAGTTTATATAAGAAGTTAATTTGACATAACACCTGTCGCGGTCGTAACTTCACCCCAGATCGCTTTACAATGAAGCTTGACCCGAAAGCCAACACTATTACACCGTCTTTCCCTCGCCCTTAGCGGCGATTTCAAAGAAAAATATAAAGTATATAAAATCTTAATAATATCCACATTTGACAGGTCGATTTATTTAAGCTGCGCCGATTGGTTGAATTATCGATGTTTTATTTGGATTCAAGGTGTATGGGAAATTAAATCGATTAGAACCGAATATAAATAAAATGGAAATGGTTGGAAACAAATTTATTATACGGTGAATATTTTAATTATTTATTGCTTCATTTTAAAAGTTTTTGGTATTTTAATGTAAACGAATTAATTTTATCTTTTTCTCTTCATATTTACATATTAAAATGAGATAATTACCTACATGTAAACTTTGCATAGCGCCTTTGATTAAACATTTAAAATGTTTACTTCATCAATATATTATGTATAAAAGTATTACTGTATTTTTACACCAAAGTTCCAAGAAAAATAGCTTCAACAAAAATACAGAAGAACACGCTGCTTGGAATATTATTTTATTCCATTCCCTGAAATTGTCTTAAATGGCAGCTAAACGTAAAAGTATGATGGTAGCCCAGAGCTAAGTAAAGCGTAGGATGCAAGAGAATTTTCTCTGAAAGTTTTGCCTCAAAATGATCCAATTCCATTTCGGTAAGAGACTAATAATACTTTTTTTTTCGTCTTTTTACTTCTTACTTCCACCCTTTACTTTACTGTTATATACATAACATGAAAGATGTAGAGGCGATTTTTTTATATATAATATACCTACTTGCTGGTAAAAATAGAAAAAAGTATAACTTTTACCTTTAAGCAAATTCTAAATAACGATATTTAGATTATTAATTCATATTGTAAATTGATTTCATTATTAATAACTATTTTTACAAATACAGCACATTTACTTACATATTAATAAGAGAAAACATTAATAATATAGGTATACCTACACATTTAAAAAGCACCAATCACATAGGAAGCTATATAATATTATATTTAGTTCAAAAATAAATATTTTGTAAATAACACCACTCTATTGGATGTTTTATTCCAAGAAAGAAGGAGCGGACAGCGGAGCCCGTCAATTATTTAGATTGGCGTCGGCGACGCACTGCTCGTACCTACCACAGTGGCAAATCAACATAGCATCTGAGGTTTTAAATAAATTAAAACATTTTAATTTTCTTACATACTTTCATCCTCACTAGATTAATAATTTTAAAATATCTTTCGGCGAAAAGTGGGGAGCGGAGTGTCTTAACACTCGACTCCCTTAGCCTACTCTGGTACATGCGGGATACAGCGTGAAGCTAATTTTGATTTTCAATAAAATATCTTTTAATATAATGATAATTACAAATATGTTTTTAGAATTTGTTAGCAGAATCTATGTTAAAATAAGAAAACAACTAATATTTGCTTATGTTGATGTGCTTAATTTCTATTTTTTTCTTTTACTTATAAACTACCAATCTGCAGATTTTTATTTAGTTTTACGTATTTTGGTAAAAATATACCAACATAACATGGGGTCAAATATCTGTATTATTATTTTATTACCACCGCGTGTATGTGTAGGCTCATATCTAGACACCGAAATAAATTTTCTTCCAGCGTAATGCAGTAGAGCTTACGTAAAAGTACCACGTATGAAAAGGTATATTGGACTCGGTCTAATTAATAAGAAGCAGCGATTATAATTGTTGATATTGTACTTATCAAAAACGCTGCGTCTGAAAAAAATTTAAAATTAACAACTTAATCAATTTGAACAAAATTCAAATACAAAATACTGTCGCTTAATTGATTAAAAAATAAATTATAGACAAAAAATTAAAACGACTGTGGCCGTCCTGACCTGGCTATTAGAGGCACTGTCAAATCGGCGGTTGTGAGTGGGAACTCAGAAGATTTCTTTAATATTTTCATTTCATTGCTCTGGTACCGAAGCAAAGCACAGATTTGAGTTTCACCACTAGTCACGGAATTCCACAAAAATTCGGCGGAATGTAGAGAACAGTATCAAGTGTCTTAATGGGGAACAGAATATCTCAACACTAGATTCCAAGTTTCCCTCTGCCTATTCTATTTGGAGGATAGATACATCGTGAAGCTAAAAAAATAATAAAGTTAAAGAGTCTTAATCTTCAAATTGAGAAAAAAGCATTTGTTGTATATAATATGTTCGTTCAAAACGCAAAATATCTAAATGGGCAAGAGTTAAATAAAAAAAAAAATATTGTTATATATTATTTGATATGTTTATCTAATATAGTTAACAAAATATTGATTTTTAAATATAATAAAAACAATGATCTATTTTATTTCTAGGCTAGTCATGGCGAAGGTGGGTTCGATTCCTACACGAGAAAATGAAGTATTTAATAATTTAAGTTTAAGTAATTAATATTCTTTATATTAAATTTTCTTTGATCAAGTAACGAGGCGCTGCATTGAGTTTCGTCACTCATCACACAATACCTCCATAATTCGGGGGAAAATTGGAAATAGAAGCGTTTTAGTGGAAAGTCACTCAGCTCCGTTAAGATTCTTTTTTAAAATTAGGTTCCCAGTTTCCGCTCACGGCTTGCCCTGTATATTAAATAAATATGTGCAGGATACAGCATGAAACTAAAAAAAAAAAATATTTTATGAATGCGCCTACAACTTATACCATACCTAGAGAGCATACGTATACCAAGAGTTGTAAGTCAAGACACGTTTGCCCGGCGTATATCATTGGCTGTCGACGCTTGCAAGCTCAGGCTGCCTATTTGATATCACCTGTATAACTTATATTAAATAAAAAGAAGAATCTTGTCTTCACCGACTGTAATTTACTGTAAATGAAAAAAAAAATTAAAATATTATCAAGTTAATATAATAAAAGAATATGCAATAATAATGCAAAATATGTTAGCACAGCAAAATCGACTATAAAATGGTACAGGCAACCCTCGGTCCTCGTTTTTTAACAGAGCCATAATCTCTCCATAAAATGTTTTCCCACGTCAATAGACGTCTCATGAATCATTTAGAAGAACTTACATCTATTATGAAATCAGATCTTGTTATTTACTTACACCTACTCGAGTCAAATATAATCGATATTTATTTACTTTACGAGTAGAAACATAAATCTGATGGAGTGGACATTCTTATTCGTCTATTTCACAATCCCCTCACATTATTCACTTGGAATTTTAAATTTAGTGGTCGCCCAACCGGAGTGTAGGCCTATCACGCATATATGAATATTTCTTTACGATTTAATCTTCATTAAGAGATCCACATACTGCGTCGCACATATTATTATAGTTAAATATATTTGAGATTAAAATAAAAATAAAATTATTTTAAAAATAAAATTTTTAACAGTATATAAAAAAATATACTCACCTCATTCTCCGTACAAACCTTGAAATTGGCATTGATATAGAATACATACGCATACGGGTCCGTTAAAATGAGCTCTGAATAAACATCGGTGCGACTCGCTCGTACCCAAAAATAACCGTACGCAAAAGACGGGGGTCTCGTTTCTTAAAATTCATTTTTGGAGGAGCTTAGGTACATTTGCATCAAAATACGTTCTCAGAGCTGATTATGCAAAGGAAATGTCGCCACCGAATGAGCGCTCCCAATTTGCAGTTCACTTTGCATCATATCGCCGTTATAGGTAATGAGATATCACTAACGTTTTCTTATTGCTAAAATATGAGAAGGGTATCTTTTAAATGTTGTTTTAGAATTAAATAGATGAATAAACTCGATTTTATTAGATTGGAGATTGAATTTTGATAAAAGAATGTATTATATTATAAAAATATTTGCTAAATTAATTATGACAATTTGTATGTTAAATATATGAATATTCTTCTAGAAAATTCAACATTCTAATAAAGATAGTTGAATTATGAAAAACATTATGTTAGTTCAAATTAAATATTTTATTATATAATATTTTATATATTTTGTATAGTTTTGTTGTAATATTTTATATAGTTACTTATAATAAATGCAGTTTTTATAAGTAACTAATGAATGATGCATATTCAAATAAGGTATTCGTTTATGAGGTTTATTTCGATTCTAATAATTATTTACAAATTATTTTAAGGATCATTTTATAATTTCGTAAACATATTATATAAAAATATATACATAATATTCACTTTAATTGTTATATAAATATTTAAAAGGCAAGACATTCAAATGAGTTAATATTTAAATTAAAAATTGAAATGCCTAACCCGGACACGATCTAACTACATCTACTATAGGTTGATTAAAGTCGAACGGCGCAGTATTTTTCAAATCACCATTTTCTTCCTTATTATCCCGGAATTAAGGACGCAATGTTTCACTAATTAGAATAAATTAGCCTCCCTGCTTCGATTTGCGTAATGAAATAATTTAAGTAGAGCAGAATAAAAGACTCTACAATTTACTAATTCTTTCATTTTTTGATTAAAATATCAAAGACTTATGTTTTTGTGATTTTACATTTCATTTATTATATTAGAACATTAACTATCGTAATATATTATTTGTTTGTTACGTGACATCCGACAGATAATCTTGGCGGTGATCAAAATTTTCATTCAAATCGACGCCGAGCTGTCATCGCGTCGAGAATATTAAAAAAATAAACGAACACATACCTACTGAGATTTGAATAATATGAAAGAATGAATGTTTTGAAAGAATATCTGGTAGATGTCAGAACATCTGCAGTTAATGTGACTTAGTTCTGTTTGAAAGAAATGGTGGGGTACATGTATATTGTTGGGTGAAACGTCGTTATTTATTCTCAATATCGTCGGGATGAGACCTTTACGCGACTCTCATCCTGGTTTGAGAACTTTCAGACCGACCAACCTGCACGATGTAGTAAAACTTGAGTGCAGTGCATTTTTAAAATGGGAACGCCCAGGACCGGTGTCCTGGCTTTTCATTATTATTAATTATTCAGTGGTGTGCAGTGCCGAGCGCGAGATACATTACTTCACCGAGGTGAGTGAATTTGTCTATGTCAATGTTTCTTTTTTTACAATGTAAGCAAATGTTATTTTTTTCTTCTTTACTTGACGTTTAAGTATTTTTACAAGAAATTCGTGAATTGTTGATAAACAAAAACATACATTTTATACCAACAACGCTTAGACAGATATTTATTGTTCCGCGGAGCTTAAGTTCGCAATTTATATAAATGCACACACGTGTTGTAAAAAATGCATGTTACATATTATTCAAAACACAGTTCAAGCACATGATTTGAATAAATTCTCTTCAAAACAACTAATATATAACAATTACTTTAAATTTATATCATAAACATTAAAAATAATCGTCGAGCCATCAACAAAATTAAAGTTATATCAGCAGATGTTAACGAAACAAGTAAAGGTGCCCATTGTCTCATTAGCTACCATCAGAGCTTTTACGGAACTCGTTCCCGAGATAATTTTCGTCCTTGGTCCAGCGTAACATAACACAGACCCAGTAAACGACGGAGGCCCGAATACCCTTATATTAAGCTCTCCCAAGCCCCGACGTTGTAGGTACCTACAATTATTCCCTGAGTGAAACCCTTCGCAACCTAAAATTATGTCCTATATAAAGCAGCAACATTTCACAGCAGAAAATAAAATAAAATTAAGCCAGAAAATAAAATATATATACAGATTCGTGGCAATTACGTAGAAATAGCTTCATGCAAATTACAGTACCTACAGCTATATTTACAAAGAAATTAAACTTAAAGATGTGAATAAATTAAGGGCTGGATGCAAAATTCACATCTGATTATGCATTTAAACTTTCAATGTATGTACTAATTGAGCAACACTGTTGCATACAGTCTCGCTGTAAAACCGGAATTATTGCTTCATCATAATTAACAGTGTATTTTTAATGATCTGATATATTAATATTTTGCTCACAGTTATTTTAGAAACTCAATTATCATATATTAATTTATATTTACAAATGTTGCCATGTAAAAAATAATTATATTTATTTATTTTTATTATTTACATAGAGTTGGCTGTATGTACGGATGCTATAATTTTTATATATTATAACAATATATTATTTTTATATACTTATTCACTTATATACTTATACTACTACTCTAGTATAAGTCGAATATTTTTTTACTAATTAAATTAAATGAAATTAATTTTAAATACATACTAAAACACTTGTGCTTAAAATTAAGCCCACCGTATATTATTTGATGTTCATCTTTGAGCTTTACTCAGAAATACCAAGACTACATAAGTTTTTCATCGTAAGCTTCTAAAAACATTAAATTTATTCGTGCCCCGAAGCTACGTATTAAGAACCGCCTTTAATCCTTTCGGGGCGAACTTAACCTAATATCATAAAGATGGAACCAGCTAACTTGTACCTACAGTAAAGTCAAATAACAGATTTAAGAGTTATTAAATTTATGAGACGATCTGTTGTTACGTCATCTTCATTTTGTTTTAAAAACTGTTATTTTTAATTTGGTATATATAATATGCAGCATCTATTTATTAGTAAATTAGTAAATAAAGTGCATAATTTTCTATTAATTTGCAGTAGTAAGTTAATACAAAATTATACTATAATTTTACTTGTAACTATGCAAAAATAGCTTCACGCAAGTTACAGTAGAGCTATATACCTACTATCATTTAACTTGCAATTAGTAATATATTAGGTTTCAAATTCTTTACATATCTACGTTTTTTAATTTTTTTTATCTAAGTATTAAAATAACTAAGTGGCGACTATTAAAATTAGGAAGCAAATTAACTTGAACTTTAAGTTATCAAAAATAAATTACCAAATTGCCGTTGCCTTAATTTAATTAGTACTGTAAGAAGCTACTGCTTCGTTTTTTAATGATATTTTTTTTTATTTATCTTTTTCTAACAGTATCTTCTTTTCAAAATATTTTTAAAATTTTTAACTTAAAAATGTTGCTTGTAACATTTACTTACTAATGAAATTTTACCAGAATTTTCATTAAAATATAGAAAATTAACTTGCATTCCTGACTACGGATTATATTTACTAACTCAGTTAAAAGGAATTCACACAATCTTCTAAACACAAAACTTAATAAGGGAAAGAATTCAAGAGGGACACGATTCAAACAAAAAGACTAAGGGCCGATCAGCTGTGCGACGTGGTCGGCCATTTTGAAACGGGCCGGGCCGGGGCGGCGCATGTCCGTGTCACGATTAGAAAGAAATATCGCTTGTCACTGACATTTCTTTAACTTTTTTTTTAATTTTTCATACATTATTGTCTAATATAGTTTGTATTTTGATCCGTAACCACGCGTTTTCTTTAATATTTCTTTTGTTTATTGTTTTTTTTTTCAAAAAAAATAACTGCTCAACTTCTTGTTATATGTTAATTTTTATATGATTTTTGGCCTGTCAAATATTTTATAATATTCCTTCTATTATATAAAGGATAAGCTATAACTATTATACTATTTGACTTTGACTTATATTATTATATAAATATGAATTTAAGTTTGTTTAAAGTTTGTACACATATTCTTAGAGATATAAGGCACTTAACGATACTTTTTATTAAAAAATATAAAAGTAGGTATATATTATCCTTTGGCTAAAAAAAATACGGGAGCGAAGCCGCGTTTGACTCCATATTTACTTGTATAAAGCTTCCACATTATATTTACGCAAATATATTTTCTACTTTATTTTCCTTTAAAATATATATGACAAAGACACTGCGGTAAATATACAGAAAAGTAATAATTATTGCATTGAATTGTCTTATATTAAGTAAATTATAGTTGAGTAAGCATAGAAGCTTGCATTACAAAGTAAGATGCAGCCCGTATAAATATGATACAATGTAAAAGTGGACTAGAAAATTTATATAGATATCTATGTATTATTGCTAAAGATAACGGTAACAAACAACGTATTGGTTAAAATTCTAGTTTAGAAAGAATTTTAAACTGAAAATATATTTTTATACCGGATGAGTTTCTACTTTGTTTTATCGCGATAGACGAAATTGAGTTCATCCTTTTCTTATTCAAATAAAGATATTGAATTTTGATAACGCAAACAACTGAAGGAATAACTTTGGTGCGCAGTGAAATAATGGCATTTTAAGAGATTGGCATGGCTTACTTACTAAGATTAATAAAGTCTGATTAAATAGTAATTTATACATTTTTACATTTTATAATTATTGATTGATAATTATTTCGTGGAGTGTACAAGCTTAGGCAGTCTTCATGTTCTCTATTTTTCCTTAGCGCTAGATTCTAACATAGTGTTTTGTGTTAATATTCCTATAAATAACGTTTATTTAAAACTTATAATTTATTTATAGTTATTTACTTAAATTTATATTTCCATTTCTTTGCTCTGGTGTTGAGGTTAAACGCGGCGTTGAGTTCTGCCACTCAACACGCAATGCCTCCAGAATTCGGCAGAAAGTGGGGAACGGAGTGTCTTAATACTAGGTTCCCTCTGCCTACCCTGCTGTGTGCGGGATACAGCGTGAAGCTGATTTTATTTTTAAAATTTATAATATATGACAATATAAAAAAAAATATTAGGTATATTTTATATAAAAAAAAATATTTTAAGCGCATTACCGTTTGTTAGTCTACAATTTCGTGCTCCTTCTGCAACATTTAAGCTTCCTTTTATCCTAATAACGAAGCCCACATAATATAAGAACCGTGATAATACCGCAGTAAAGACATTCTGTTTTATCTGAGCGACAAAATTTCCAGGCCACGGAGGTCTCAGTATTATCTTGCCCCGCAAAATATTTCTCGACCGTAACGAATATTGAGCAACGGGGATATCGAGTTATTTAATATTTTTATTAAAAAAAATATCGGTATTATCTGATTATATATCGGTTATAATTTTATTCCTTTGGTTATTTTTTTACGTAAGTAGTTTTTTTTTATCTTTATGGTCCCGTTCATCTAATACCAAAAGATAGCAAAGGTGACGGATTCAAACGACTCTTTTGAACTTGTGTAACAGCATCTGTTTATATAATTTCAATATTATACCCATTTGAAATTTGAACTAACACTTATAGCGTACGGTGTATATTCCCAATTGCGTCATTTATTGTGATAACTAAGTATTTAAAGAGAAACATTTATATATATTTATTAGAGATTGATATAAGAGAGCATAAATCTCTAATAAACGGTATTTATTTAAATTTATATTTTCATTTGTTCGCCCTGATGTTGAGACAAAACGCGGCGTTGAGTTTCACCACTCAACAAGCAATGCTTCCGAAATTCGGCGAAAATTGAGGAACGGAGTGCCTTAACACTAGATTATCTCTGCCTACTCTGCTGTGTGCGGGATATAACGTGAAGCTGATATAAAAGAATAGGAAAAAGCATAGATAAATAACAATTTCTGAAATAACAAAAAAAAACGAAACCAATTAAAACGTTAAAATTTAACGTAAAAGTCAAAATTATCAAGACATTACAGACGTCCTTAAGAGTTGGCCTGGCGCGTCCCGGCAATTTCACAATTTCACGCTGGGACGGAGATCTCGTTACTTTTTGGGATTTAGCCCGCATTCGGCTCAACGCTAATGTACTGTAACGAATCACAAGAAAAATAATTATAAAGTCATCCGTTTTGCGTGAGAACAACGATTTGGGCGGAAGTCAAGATATATTTATATTTATATTCATTTTAGTTCATGAAAAGGGGTCGATGTGGGAGGCAACACCTGCATATTTACATAATTTTGATCCTTTTTTATATGTAATAAGAATAAAGTTATGTAACGTTTTCTGTAATGTATTATGACTTATCTGTACTAAAGAAAAAATATGGCCACTTAAAAATTTAGGGCGTCGCGTAAAATTTATGTTAGAATATTATAATGAACACGTATATATATAATATAGCCGAAGTCATTGTTATGTTAAAATACAATAATAAATATTTTCCAAATTTTTGACTAAAAGCTACTAGCTACAGAAAAGTAAAAAAGTATATAAATTTAAATAATTAGAACTCTTTCTTCCGTAGGTACAGTAATGCAAGGTAGCGGTTGTCGATTAAATTAGAATTACTTTTTACGTCCACCGACCCACAAAACTCTTGTCGGCGGTGGACGATAATCCAACGCTTACTCGCCTTTTTTCCTGAATAAAAAACTTTTCTTTCTTTTGAATATCTTCCTTATTTTTTCCGGCCGCGACCCTCTATTTATAAGCCGATACCAAAACATGGAGAATCTTAAATGAATGGCTGTTTGTTGTTTTACGCATGTACCTACACCGTGTTTAGCATGAAAGCTTCGTAAATTTTCTTGTAATAGCTATATTTTTTTTGTTGAATTTCGGAAAAAAATTATGTTATATTTTTTATTATTACTTTTATTATTGATTAGAGATAAGAACAAGAATGTTAATTATTGTTAGTATTCTCATGACATGCGTCATCCTTTATGTTTTTACCTACATATATATAATAAATAAGATCAAATCTACAAAGTTAACTAAATATATAAACTAATTTAAAAATATTAGATAAATCCACATAAATACAATAATAAAACGCTTATAGCGCTTATGTGTCTGCATAACAAAGTAGATGGTTTCATATACAACGTCCTCAATAAGCAAAACATACTTTATACAAAAATACACTTACCTACTTACTAAAAAATATTTTGCATAAAATATTATTTCCTTAATGAGGGAAATTAAATTAACGTTGTTATAAAATAGACTGTATATAGTCGAGTAAATTAAAACAGTATGCATGGACATATTCGATTCCAATTCAAAAAATTAACTTATCGCTATATTTTTGACGTTAATTATAGTATTTTCCTTTATAAACAACTCTGAATCGCGTGGCTGGCCATACTTACATACAATGTAAGGTTTAATTAGTCGGTACGTTCAAAGTGTACGCGCAAGTGAGCAAGCCTTTAGACGTCCACGCTCAATGACATTCTTCTTTACTACTTCATTAAGTTTATCATTTGTGGCCTTATTGAGAAAAGAATCGATTAAAGAAATATTTTTAACCTTAAGCAGATAGGTATCTTGACAATAAATTATATTGTACAAGATTGTATTAATTTAAATCAACTGGATTTCGGGACAATTGCCAAGTCGCTTTACTTATTTAAAATCTAAAATAATTAATAACGCAATGCCTCCAGAATTCGGCAGAAAGTGGGGAACGGAGTGTCTTGACACTAAGTTCCCTCTGCCTACTCTGCTGTGTGCGGGATAAAGCGTGAAGCTGATTTAATTTTTTTTTTAATTACCAAGTCGATATTACACAGATCTTACAACTTTTTACGGTAGAAGAAGAGTTGTAAGACTTGTTTTTTTTAGAAGTTATGTATGTTTTTGATGACATTGAATTTTAGGTACAACATTGTATAAATGTAAATCAATTTAATTGCAATTTTATTTTCATTTCTTTCCTTTGGTGTCAAGGTTCCGCCGCTTAACACGCAATCTCTCCACAATTCGACGGAAAATGGAAAGCGGAGTGTCTTAACTCTAGGCTCTCCCTTCTACCCCACTACATGAGTGATACAGCGTAAAGCTGAAAAAAAATATTTCAACCATATATACTGGCATAAAGCTAAGATCTTAAATATATCTCAGATTATGTGGGTTCACATACGTCTCATGTTTCAAACATCTAGAAATAGTTGAAGAGAAAAATTTGAATACAGATATCGCTTAGTCTTGGTGAAAGAGATCTTTTGCTTTACGACAGCGCTTAAAATGCTGCTTGCCGAAGACTGTTTAGTTTATACGAAAAGGAGGCGAAGTATTCGAGAGAGCGAGAGTCAAATGGCCACCTCTCGGGGCAAAAGCTACAGGCCGTTTCTACGGGAATTGACGTGTGGAATCTATTACGTGTACATGACTTGAGAAAATTATTTAAATAATATAAATAAAATAATTTATTTTTGTTGATATTTAGAAATATTTATTTTTACCATTATTATAATTTTTTTGTAATCGCTTAATCGTCCATCTCACGTTACACTATAGATACAATAGCTTCTACATACAAAACAATAATAGATTATTCATACAACGACTGGAAGACATGATCTTAGATTAGAATAATTCAGATAAATTGTTCGACAAATTTTCGATACATCATCGATGGCATTGGTCACGCACTTGCTATGCGGTATACGATCGATACGTAGTGAGTACCATTATCGGGCCCGGGAGGAAACCTGCTCAAGTCCGTTACATACAAATGTCTTTCATTAACTTGTCGATGTTACGTCCAAAATACGGTTGGTACGGAGCCTTTGTGTTTTAACTCGTTTTGCGCATCAACCTTAAAAATTTTATACTTTCTGTTGTTTTATCTATGTGAATATTTTATTGTGTTGAGTTACGTAAGGATGTAGAGCTTAGAAACAATATGTAAGATGTGACTTTAGACCCTTATGATTTCTTCTGTCTGCTATATGCAAATATTTATAAATTTAGTTAGTTTACCTATTGTAAGCAATAATTATCACATATAAATATAATATTAAATATTTATATTACATAAATAAACAAACATTCTCAATTGAACAATAAATTGTAGTATTATATAAGTATAAAAAAAATACCGTACTAAATTTCTTCTGTCGATATTCATCAATATTCTACACCGGTTTGTTGTTTATTCCATCATTTTCCGAAGGTCGAAGAAAACAAAAGGAAACAGAATGGCTGTTATTTAACTCGTTTCCGATGGCTCGTATCGACGAATCAAATTTCCTTCTATAGGAATAAGTTTCTGAGATCTCGTTCGACACGGCCTCTCCGACGACTGACAAAAGGTAAATTTATGTAAATGAGCGCCACGCGTAACAAAAAGGAAATGAAGACGATAGAGTACACGGTTTGATAGGTTCTATGAAATGGAGCTTTATAATATTGGATGGAAAACATTGTTTATACAAAATATATATTTCTTATTTTAGTGTTAAATTAAATATATATAAGAAATATATATGTTTTTACCTAATGTTTTGTTTTCTGTGTTTCTATGAAACATTGTAAAAGGAAATTCCCCATAAAAGTACTTGTTTGTTGATTAGCTTGTTTAACTATTTGTTTCGCAATTTTCCCAGTATTGTTATATTACATTACATAATTTATATATGTATAAAAATCGCTATAATCGTTATATATAAGTATTTATATTAATCCAAAATATGATATGAGTTTTCTTAATATTGGAACTTTGAGAAGAAAATTAAAATTATTTTCTTATAAATAGTAATGAAATTGATTTTATTATTTTAGATAAATTTTCTCATTAATTATATGTATTATTTTTGTTGCTAAAATATTGTAATAAGATAAGTATTTCAGAGACGTCTACTTATATAATTCAATAAAACAAACCCTAAGCTGTCATTTACATACATACATAAAGCAAAAATTTTAATACAATACAGAAACGATACATTTCACAAGGATATTTACTTTATTTAATTTAGCTGACTAAAAAGGAATTTTATTCGCGAATAACATGTACATGTTATGTGAGACAACTTCAAAATATCATCCAATTTAATTTCTCGCTCCTCCCTTGTGCGCTGTAAACACCATCACGCCCACCACCCACGCTGTATTTGTCCGAAAGATATTCTTAAAGATACACAATTGTATACCAGCTTAAGTGGAACTCTTCATCTACTTAAAATACAGCTCCATGTATAGAGGAATCGGATGAAAGCAATTGCTTTAAAAGTTCTTGGTTAAATGGTCGAGTTTTCTAACATTGAAGCTGAGTAAACATCATAATGTCTAGAAAGTTTTCAAGAATAGCGCACAGTGGGTGACGTGAACATAGTTTTTATTTACTATAGTGGATTGGTCACGGTTTTATATTTTTGGTTGATGCAACTTATATTGTGAAATATTGTGTTGATAGATAAATATTTATAACCTGTAATATATCTATTTAAAAAAATTAAATGACTTGTAATTCTTTAAATAATGAAATTTAAATTTAAATCTTTTTTTCAGTTAACCATTATTAATAGGTTCATGCTGTACCCCGCACATAGCTGGGTAGGCAGAATGAACCTGGGAACCTAGTGTTAAGGCGCTCCGTTCCCATCAAAACACTTCCTTTTCCCACTTTTTTACTAGAATGAGAAAATGAATATTAAATATTTCGTTGCCTCGAGTTGGAAACGAACCCACAACCTGTCTTGTTATAGCCACACGCTTATGCCACGATAGACCTCTAAAAATATTATCAATAATGATCGACTATAAATGAATCTAATTGAAAACAAAAATAAAATTAAAAAAGATGTATTATTTAAAAAATAATAACTTGGATTTAATCACAAAACATAATATTTTTCGCTTTCACGCTGTCCAACGTGACAATCAAAGCAAATACACTGATACCCTCACAAACAAACATTACACGCACAATCCTTATTGGTTACAAGGGCTCTTCACATTGCGATGTTTGCCCGTTTTCATTAACCGTGTTTGTGCTGAACCTAATTTACGATGTGTTTGTGTTTCGCGGAACCTTGTTGATTGACCTACACTAAAACATGTTGGTACTTGAGTGTATATCTTCGGTATTACAGTGTAACTAAGAATTATGTTGTGGATTATGGCCAATCGTGGGTCGATTGTCTTTTGTTGTGGGTTCGATTCCCACTTGAGGAAATATTTTCATTTCTTTGCTCTAGTGTTGAGGCAATGCGCGACGTTGAGTGCCGCCACTTAATATGCAATGTTCCGAGAAATCAGCGTAGTGTCTTAACACTAGGCTGCCTATCTACTATGTTACATGCGGGATGTAGCGTGAAGCTGAAAAACAAAAGAATATATATGTAATCCCTATAGTGTTTGGAGGTTCTCATTCTTAAAGCTAGTTTCAAATGCAACGGCATTATTGCTCTCTAGTTATAGTAGCAATTATTTCTCTATACTATGACCTTCCAAGTCCCCAATAATACAGTGAAACGAAACTATACAACGCTTTTATTATATAAAAAAAAAATACGACAAAAGAATCCATTTTACGCCTCTCGATCTAAAAGAACTTTCACAAATGAAATAAGAAATACGAGATGTTTGATCCAGAATCCTATTTCTAACTTTGGTGGTAAAAATGCTATTCGATAAATTTCATGCAACCGAGCCTACAAACTTCTGAAGTAGGAAAAACAAGTCCT
The DNA here is from genome assembly GCA_013403705.1 of Heliconius hermathena. Lineage (NCBI taxonomy): Eukaryota > Metazoa > Arthropoda > Insecta > Lepidoptera > Nymphalidae > Heliconius > Heliconius hermathena. The sequence continues at coordinate 458,028 of JAAIXJ010001853.1, forward strand.
TCTTACAATACATAAATTTTATTGATAGACTTTATTCGATACTAAAATCTTACAAGTCCATCGATGTCAGAGTCGCCTGTGCTTTTTTAGCACATACGAATCACTTGGCAAGCGGACAAGTTATCACAATATATATTTTTAGATGGTTATAAAAGAGGAGATTGACATTAATTTAAAAGACCGCATCCATATATCCATCCTCGTTTGCGTTTAACAAGTACTCGTATATTTGACCCAAATACATTTGTTGACAATGGTTTCGCTCGCTAACTTATGTAAATACTTTCAGAATATACATCAGTGATATCAGATATAGCGTAGTGGGGACCGCCAAGTATTACAAAAATTGTATTTATGATGACATCGCGTCGTTTTCCTTATTTTTTTTATAATACTATTACTGAAGTGCAAACGGAAAAATATTAAATTTTCATTTTATCTGCAACATGATATTAAAACTATTGAAGTCTGAAATCCTCAAATATTAATAATTCAATATTTTATAAAGGCTTTGAACATAAAATTCTAAATTGCTCTATAATTTACATATGCACCTTTTTTGTAATTACAAGTTTAATTTAAAAAAAAACCCTCGATATAATTAAAAATCTATCATCAGCATGTACAATGTAATCGAATAATCCCGGATCTTGATTTCGGCTACAGATTTAATGTAATGAGATTTACTACTCAATTTCCGGTTCGTCATTAGTTAATTGCTATATACGGTCGCAAGTGACGTTTACTAATTTCGATTTCATTTCCTCTTATGCTACTAAACTTTAAATATATATAGATTATTACATTTATATACTGATTGTTCAAAAGCCTTAAATAATATTAAATGATATTTAGATGCATAAATCCTAGAAAAACAAACAATGTTTATAATAAATAAAAAAGGAGCTCCAGCTAACATCTTTAAGAGATGATAAGAATAAAATTATTCATAAAGTAGCTTTCTATAGGACTGAGATTACTGACGAAAAGTACTAATTAAATAAAGAATATTTTGATTTATTTCATTTTTAATATAAGTATTTACTTAATCACACAGGACAAATAATAATAATTTTTAATATATGTCACATTGTAAGTATACAATAATAATTTTATTTATAATAATAATTTTATTTATAATAATATCTTAATACAAGGCTTATGCTTACATAAATAATATTTAGTTATACCTGTATTCATTTGAACAATAATCATATAAGAACATAATATCCCAATTAAATTTTAGTAATTTACCACCTAGGCAAAGACGCTAACGATACTTATTCATAATGTTCTTCCAGTATGTGAATAATGTTAACCTGATGGTCTGTAAGTATTTTAAGTTAAAGGAGCGGTGCATCTCGAGATTATATTTTTGAGAAGTAAATTGTGTATTATTTTGATATTGTAGAAATAATTCTCCCTCTCTCATTTTGGTAAAAAAATTTTAATTGAAATATCCACAAAATTGGTTGATATATTTTGATACTTTTGTTTTTTGTAATATTATAATAGTAAAATGCAAAAAGTAAAGCACTAATTAATAAATAAAAAAATTACAAACCACCTTAATACAACAAAAAAACTTATTATATATTTATATTGTTTTATATCGTATCGATATCGTCGCGTTGCCCTAAACAAGACCCTACGGTAATGGCGGGCAAAATAGGATAGAGGCTCGTCGTCCTCTCTTCTAACACTAAGACCAAGCAATATGTAAAAGCTATTTGTTCACTGGAATCAACATATCAAACGTACACTGTTGACAACTCATAGTTTTGATAATATATTATATATGAGAGGTATAAACTGCTCTTACGTATCACAAATGTCTGATTTTTATCAGACATCAGGCTCTTATATAGGTTGCTCTACCTGGAAGTAAGCTCAAACTAGAATCTCAACAAAAGAGAAGCTCAACTAAATAGAGTAAGATTGAAGTATGATTGTGATTTGAAATATTTTGAAGATAAAAAAATAATATATATCTTGTTAAATATAATATATTTTTTTAACTTCTTTTTTTTCCCGGACACAGCAACGTAGGCAGAGGGAACCTTGTATTAAGACACTTCATTCCTGAGTTTCTGTTGAATTCTGGAGGTCAATTTAACGCCGCGCTTTGCCTTGACACCGGAATGAAAAAAAATGAAAATATTAAATATTTTATTTCTTCAAGTGGGGATCGAGTCCACAATTTGTTGTTTATAGTCACACGCTTGTGCTCTTGCGCCACGCCTGACCTCCAAAATTATAATTCTTTTTATTTTTTTTTATTAAAAAAAATATTTTGTAATAAAACAAATAGGAAATACGAAATAAAAAACTAAATAAAAGTCTAAAATTTACTTATTCTAAATAAAGAATATCTCGCAACAATTCATTGTATTATATAATACCTAGGTATATATTAACCTATTTCTTAACTCCGTCTCGCCCTTGAGAGCTTTTCTGTACTAAGAACACAAAATAAAAGATCGATGACATAGTCTAGACGTGAGCTTTAAAAATGTCGAATTTCAAGTACCTACTATGCAAAATAAAATGTTTTCATATATTCAAATACAAAGTACTTATTGTTGAACAATATTCGTTCAACAATAAACGTTTTTTATATTTCGATCATATAAAATTTGTAATAAAATATAAAAAAAAATTAAATCAGCTTCATGCTGTATCCCGCACACAACAGGGTAGGCAGAGGGAACCTAGTGTTAAGACACTAAGTTCCCCACTTTCTGCGGAATTCTGGAGTTTCGTTGAGTGGCAGAACTCAACGCCGCGCTTACCCTCGACACCAGAGCTAAGAAATGGAAATATAAATTTAAGTAAATATTTCATCTCTTCGAGTGAGTATCGACCCCACAACCAGTCGGTTTTACAGTCACACTTCGTACCACTGCGCCATGACTGGCTTCAAATTTGTAATAATATAAATACTAACATAATATTTATATTATATACAGTAGTAGGTACCGACTACAGGTAGCCGTGGCCGGTTTTATCTGAGATTGACGTAATAATGTAGTCTGTAAACGGTGCTTTACTTTTATCCTACTTCTATTAAATCCGTTTAGATACATATTATATTCGATCGCTGGAATTAATTTAATATCCTTTTGCTGATTGAAAATTAATGATATTTAAATAGTTAAAAGGCAGATGTTTTTTTCATATTTATCAATAACTTACCACTATTATATTTAAAATAGATACTTTGTGCTCTAGAAAAGAATAATATTTTGCGTAAACTGTATACGCGTGAGAGACAAATATAGCGCCAATATGGCACATTTAGGTTACGCCTCTACGCATACCCGTGTTATACCTCATACGACCAAATGAGACCATCACCCCACTGCAGATAGATTTTTCTCATAAATCAACCTTATTCTTTGTTAAATAAAATTGAAATTCCTTCAAATGCTCAGAAATCTAAAGTGCTGATGCCACCACTTTTGAAATATTATTGGGATTAGAAACCATTTTACCATGTTATTCCTTGAGTTCATATGAAAATATTATGTTTAAGACCACTTTGTAGGGTTAAAATTTAAGAGGTGCTGCTCGAGTCGGTACTCCGATAGTAAATTTAAGGTTTGAGCTCTACCATTTTTATTCAAATTCTGTTTTTAGTTATAACAAAAATTCAACTTTATTTTAGCCACGTTGATTTTAAATTAAATTAAAATAGTTGTAAAATGGAAAAATTCTAGACATCCATCTAAATTGTGAACGTAGTTAATATATTTACTATTGAAGCTTTAATGTTTTAATTAAATCAAATCTTCACTAGATCTGACTTGTTGTCTTAAACTAATCTTGCTTGACTCTGTTGAGAGTTCAAGAAACTCTACTTACATTAAACTCTAGTTATTCAACTATACACCAGTATATTGGAGTTCGGAACGATTCATGAATAATCTGAAGTTGAACAAACTGTCATTAGGAGTGTCTTACGTCTGTATGTACTTCATAAATATCCATCTTGCAACGACGGGTCATGGCCGCTTAAAGCCCTTGACGGGTTTTGAGATGAGGTTTCACTGCATAAATAACAGCGTTTTCAAATATACGAAGCGACATTTCGAATTTTTATATTTTTTTTCAATTGACAGTTCGAGCATTGAGTGTAAAAGATTTTGTTATATAAGTGCCTATTTGTATTAAGATAGTATCTACTTATGTTATGTTTTTTTTAACTTTGCTGTAAAATTACGGAGAAACTGATTGTACGGTACTTTTAGTGTTATAAGATATGTGATATTTTAATATTAATTTAGTGTGTTTTGTACATCTTTTTTGTAGTATGATAGAGTCAAAGTCCTGTAAAATAAATTCTTCATTGGATTTCTATTTGAATCAATGAAATATTTTTTATTTTGATAAGTAAATTCATATTTAAATCTTTTACCTGTTCCTCACCTACTGTATACATTTTTAACATTCTTCCACCTTTTATATTTATTTAATTAAAACTATAAAAAGCACTTAATAAATTGCTTTTAACTAGGATATAACTTATTTTCTAATAATAACATTATTTTGATCGACAATAATATTTTCAGCTGAAAAAATCGCTAAAGCTTAACGCAGTTTATTAGCTTAGCTAAGCCCAACGTTACACAAACCCGAAAGTAAAGCTCCAATCTGTGCGCTCGACCGACTCCATAAATCGTAACGAGTCCATGATTTATGTTCCTACTCTCCGCATATTTTTAGACTAGATAAAAATCGCTGGGCAGTCGGTAGTAGGGCAGATTAATAGAAAACAATACGGGAAATCTTGAGATGATAGCTTTTAATGTAAGGCAGATGGCAGATGTTGAATGTAGGTGGGTATTACAATTTTGATTTGAGGTTATGATTGAGGCTATATTTATATTATTTTGTGCCTTTTTATTAATATTTTTTACTATTTTTTTAATATTTGTAAATATTTTTAGTATTTCGAAGAGTTTAGTAGATTTTTTTCTTGGCTATTGCAGATATTATATATGTACTTACATATGTAGTATTAGACTAAGAACCTTAATCTTAAACACATTATAAATCGTTTTTTAAATTATCCCTTTTCACGTAATTTACTTTTGTAAATCTATTTTTTTATAAATAGACTAGTTGATATAAATTCAAAAATGTATATTGAAGTACAATCGAATAATATAGAATATACCTAATATTTTTTGTGAACGATATATATGTATTTTTCTTGGTATCATTATTATCTAGACGTCCAATTTTCTTGCTTTATAGCCAATTATATACAAATGCACATTGTTTCCGTTTTGGAAATGCTTCCTCCTCTTCGGCTTTTAGTGCCTTGTTAGTTGACTTGCGTCGTGAATAACGACCGCATAAAATATATATTTAATAGGATTTTTTCTTTTCTTATATTTACGTTTAATAATTATTTCGAAATATTATAGAATCTAAAAATTGTATTTTCAAAGTAAATTTTAGAGGTAAAACTCAACCATTTAAAATTATGCTTGACTGTGAAATAAGCGCGCACGTTGCACAGCATTTAGTTACGGCTTTCAAAGGAAATCATAGAATGTAACTAATTCCGGCATCTTTGTTCGAAACAATTCTAACCCTTTTTTGCATATTGCGTAATTTAACGACGTCCACGTCAAAGATAAATAGAAAAAAAAAGAATTAAATAAAATTTACAAAAGTAGAGCAAAAAGCGCACCTTGTATTGTTCGAAACCCCCGTTACCTAGAAAGGATTTAAACATTGCGGTTAACTGTTAAACAATCGGCACACTTATTGTATGGGTTTATGACTTTACTGGGCTGTAAATTATTTGAAGAAAAGAGTGTGACGTCACAAGCCATAAAGGTTTAACGGCGACGATCAGCTGAGGTGAGGTCGCTGGCTCCGATGACCCTCAGTTGTGGTTGCACATTTTTATTAAATATTAAAAATTTATTTAAAATATATACTATCGATTTTATTTTTCAAAAAATCATCTAAATTTTCTCTAATAATTATTAAATATTAGATAAAAAATTATAATATTGTCCAATAAACTGATGTTGCTATAGATATTTATGAAATATTTTAATATATTATATTGAGAATTCAGATACCTTTTTATTCTATTTTATGTACTTACATACATAGATTTGAGCTTTTATATTTCAGTGTAACAACACATTTTATAAAATTCACTAAGTATCGCCTAGTGGTGTACAAGCAACCTACACCTTAATACCGTTTATTCGAAAAATAACTATACAAGAAATTACCTAAAATTATCTAATAAGGCTAAATCCCTTTAAATAAATCTGATACTATAAAAAAATATATATCTTTGACAGCGTATATAATAAAATGTAATTTTAAATCATATTCTAAATTTTACAATTACTAAATATATTTTTACGTTGAAAATATGACTTACATGTATAATAATACTTACACTACATCACTCTTTTGTTAATAATGGGTATTACTACTCGCAAACTTGCATTATTACAGTATAATAATAGTGACATGAAGCATTATTTGGTCTTTTTAAATTATGCTANTGTAATCTTTATTAAAAAAAAATGTGATTTCAACTACATAGAACATACATATTTATGTATACATTCCGTATGTAAGTAACAAACCAAGGATATCAACAAATATTTTCTTATTTTTTTATGTATTTCAATGTACTCATTAAAAAAAAATAGTAAATGATAAAAAATATGACAATTTAGATGTAACAGGAAAAATATTAAATTTTTATTAGATCTTAGTAATTCAGTTCAAAATTTTGGTGAAGATTATATACCTATATATTTACATAACCTAACAACATAGCTAAATAATGAGAGTAATGTACCTTAATAATTGAAATTCTATTATCTTTACTATTATTTATATTATAATGAATAAGTGAGAAAGTTATAAAATTATGTAGTTAAATTATATATAAGTTAAATAGTAAAAAATGCAGCATTTAGCAACGTAGAAAGGTTTAATCTCCACAGACCGTATACAAAACACAATAACAGTTCCAGCGCAACCTGCGCGATAATAAAATGGAACGCGTCCCTGATAACGAATGCGACTTTCCACGCATATTAAACTCGATAAACGGCGATAAGAGCTCTATTGTTGTAAAGTAGCTAATCAAAAGATCTCGATTGAATCCTTCGAGAACTCTCAGATAAAGAAAATCCATTTTTATTTTAAATACTTAAAAGGGTTCATTCTTCTTCGGTGTGTTGTGCTATTATTAATGAATGAAATGTTATTTTTATGTATCTCGTATCTTTTGTTCTTTGAAAGCAACATTTTAATAGAGCCAAATATTATACAATTTTAAAACTCTACACAGGTATTGTAAGATATTCCTTCCTTAGATAAGTATTAAAAGTGTTGAGTTGAGTTTAAAACTCATATAATAGAGTCACCGGCTACGCACTACTAACCTAGTGAGTGTAATTTAAATCTACTTTTACCATATATCGCCATTAAAATCTGACTATAAAACCCATTATGACTGTTTTTATCGGTAATGCTTCAATAAAAGGCGTAAGTGTAAGAGCCGTATAAATCGGCAAACTAAACAATGACCGGAGCAGTTTCGCTCCACATTTCTACGCGGCGGTGTTTTTTATTTAGTGTGGAAAAAAGAAAATACGTTTTTTATCACAGTTATTAGAACACCACGCGTTGGACAGCACGTCTTCTTAATTGATGCTAAAAGAGTGCCAGTGAACCTAAATCTGTTGGACATATATTTATGTAATACCGAATGCTATCCAGATATGTTTTACCCGTAACATGTGTGAAAAACGCGTCGTCAAGCCTGCTTTCATTCGGTGAGTCTTACTTTTATATACGAAATCGAGTCACTCTTCGAATACAGCCACCGCCATCTACATCGGATGTAGACAACTTGAGGGCTTCAGCCATGAGGCAATTGTACATGGCTCTTCACAACACATAAAAATGTTTACTACACGCACATTTTGGAACGTGTTTTTTTTATTGGTGTGCGTGATCGCGTCTACGCACACACGCGGGAGGTCGCTCGTAAAAAGAGCCATTGAAAAGCTTTGGCTGTTCGCCGCTAGGTGGCGCTGTTACGAAGGTTTGTATCTTAGTGTATTGATACGGTTACAGGTTTATATAAAATTGGCATTCTTTGTATGATAAAATAATATTATTTATATCATATATTTTTTGAAAAGAATAAAAAAGAGTTAAATAAAATGAATATGATTATTACAATCAATTTTACTATACTTATCAATTATCATTTATATTTCCACTTCTTCGCTCTGGTGTCGAGGCAAAGCGCGACGTTCAGCTTCGCCACTCAACACGCAACGCCTCCAGAACAGAGAGTCTTAACACTAGATTCCCTCTGCCTACCCTGCTGTGTGCGGGATACAGCGTGAAGCTAATTTTTATTTATTTATCAATTATCATTAAACACATACTGGGGAGGTAGGAAATGTAGATACTATTAAAATTCAAAGATCAATAAAACATGAGTGATACTAAAACAATTAAAGATGTTAAAATCATATTAAATTCATTTACTTTAAAATTTTTTAATTTTCTATTTTTTTTTCTAATTAGAATAAATTTTATAATAGTCCTTAAAGTAAAAATGTAAAATCCATTACAGGTGACATAAGTATTCGAAGTGATACATATAATGTTAGGAGATAAGATAAATATTATTACGTTTTGATTATCAATTAGAATAAGGAAGTAGTCTAGTTAGAATTAAATAGCATTAAATGATCTTATAGGAACACAAGTCAAGACAATTCTGTCTTGATGCAGAAAAACGTTCATGTTTCTTTTCTATTCACAAGGATGCGGGTGTGGGTTTCAATCCAACATATTTATTTATTTAAAAAAAAACAATTATTTCAATTTGATAATTTAAAAGTACTGTTTATGAGTATAGATATATAGAAAATATATTGGCTTATCAATATGGATATATTTTGAACATGTATAATATTCGTTGAGTATATTTAAATATTATTTTCCAAAAAAATATTATAAGAATCTTTTTCAAAATATATTATTTTTAACAACGAATTTACGCCCTAAGATACGAAGTTGAGTCTTTTTCATTATTTTAAAATGACCGTAGTCGGTGAATTTAGTCAAAGTTCAAGTTTTACTCCGGGGGTGTACCCCCTTTGCCCTCTCTCATCTAACTTCAGCCATTACTGGGGTCTTCCGTTCGTTCCAATTTCAAATTTGAAGCTGATGCCACGATATATGGCACCGCAGCTTTGGAAGGCATTGGGCGGGACCATAAAATGGATGAGTCGAAGCCAGAGCTATATACAGCCTATATTGTGATATCAATACTTTTTATGTTTCCCAACACAAAACTACTCATATTTTATTAGGTTCCTGTAATATATTTTAGTTACGTTTCCTATATACATATACCTATATAATATGACTATATATGTGCATGTTATTTTGTATATAAAGTGATTTTTTTTATAATAATGTTTTGATTTTTTTATAAATTGAACGCAATTATTTGCCTGTTATACTTTAAACATTTATTATTCTCATCATTGAGGCCAGTCGTGGCGCAGCGGCACGAGATGTGACTGTAAAACCGAGTGGTTGTGGGTTCGATCCCCACTCGAGGAGATGAAATATTTACTTAAATTTATATTTCCATTTCTTCGCTCTGGTGTCGAGGTTAAGCGTGGCGTTGAGTTCTGCCACTCAACACGCTATGCCTCCAGAATTTGGCAGAAAGTGGGGAACGGAGTGTCTTAACACTAGGTTCCCTCTGCCTACCCTTCTGCGTGCGGGATACAGCGTGAAGCTGATTTATTTTATTCTCATCATACAATATTAAAGAGAATTTTAGTAAGATAGTATTTTCATACATTCAATTTATCTAAAGTAGGTATGCACCACGTCTAGGTAGCTTAAAAATAATTCCTTAGAGTTGCAAGGCACGTCCGTTCGTTATTCCAGTCCGGCCAATTCCACCGTCTACACTCGGAGCTGAAATCTGAAATCATTCTTTTGAAGCACAAAGAGAAATAAAACTATATTGGAGCAAAGTAAATATATTTTTCGGTACATTTGTTGAAGACTGAAATCAAATACAAATTAATATAAGTTAGATATATAGAGGTCAGTCGTGGCGCAAGGGCACAAAGTGTGACTGTAAAACCGACTGATTGTGGGTTCGATCCCCACTCGAGGAGATGAAATATTTACATAAATTTGGATTTCCATTTCTTCGCTCTGGTGTCGAGGTTAAGAGCGGCGTTGAGTTTTGCCACTCATCACGCAATGCCTCCAGAATTCGGCAGAAAGTGGGAATCGGAGTGTCTTAACACTAGGTTCCCTCTGCCTACCCTGCTGTGTGCGGGATACAGCGTGAAGCTGATAAAAAAGAAAAGATATATATTAAATTGATATTGTAAAGTTTTAACAAATAACAATTAATCTGAACATAAATATATCAATATACTTTCATAAATGTCTTATATGTATTGCAATATCTTATTAGTACCTACATATATACCTACAATTATATAAGTAGGTATAAGTATATAAAATTAAAATTTACATATTTTTTATATTCTTATATAAAAGTACTTAAATTATGTTAGATACTGTTATCACAAAACAAGTTTAGTCCAACAGTAAGGAAATGGTAATTACTTCTGATACTTTACATGTATGAGGACTCTATATAAAAATACACTATTGTAGGTATTTATTTACTATAACTTATTCTTTATACTCCCTTATTATTTTCATATACATATCCTGCATTCAATCATAATTTAAAAGGGAGACGAAGATGTACCTAGTTTCACACAGGACAAATAATAAAGAGGCACATCACTACGTCTTTCATCTTCTGAGGCTTACTTTTATGAAATTGGCAAATATCTAACATCTCATGTAGATTTTTAAACATTTTTAAAGTGTTATTCCACACTTAGGTGTGTAAATAAGTAGTTTTCTAAATAAGTATCTCATGTAGAGTCTGTGACAATCGGAGTCAGTCAGTATACTTTATAATATAGTTATATATTTTATGTTGCATATAATAGTTGCATTTAATTATATAAATGTATTATTTCTATTAACGCCATAGTTTACTAAGTGATTATATTCAAAATTACACAAAGTAATTTTCTATTTACGATATGCATACGAACATAACCCTAAACGCTAGCCAACAGTAGATGGCCCATAATACAAGTAAATATGTGACATATGTAGGTATAATAATACTGAAAATGTAAGGATCGTTGCCAAATATCACTAAGAGCTGCATCTATAAACTTCTTAATTTAATTAAACCAAATCCTTTCAAGAGTTCGAATCAAACAAGATGGCATGTCAAGATACAATGTTTTCGTCGAATGTCAGACGTGTGCAGTTGTTCACTATTTATGTAACGTTTATTCTAAAAGTTGAAAGATAAATTCTAAAATTCTTTAGATTTTTCATTTTGTTTAATATGTTGTAATACCTACAATATTGTTTATTTATCAAAACTTTGGGTTCCTAAAAAATATTATTTATTTTCGAAAATATAACTTTTTTAATATATTTATTGTAAATATCTTAAATTGGAGGATGTGAATGTATTACCTTATCGCATTATACACCTAACTATAGCTATCTAAATATATTTTATTAGATAAGTGACCGCGCATATCGTTCTAACATTATTTATTCTTCGTTACATCCCATCAACAGAATATCTCAAAATAAATCTTCTCGCTTAAGCTACAGAGATTTTTGTTCGGGTGAATAAATCTAATACTTTTGGCTTTATATTGAAGAGCTTTTACTTTAATAAGTATGAGAAGGTTATCAAATAAAGTATGAGATGAGATGACGCATGTATTATGTGATTCATCAAGGTTTACTAAATAAGTATCATCTTTGAAAATATTTTTTTTTACCTTCACACCGTATTCCGCATTGCAGGGTTGGCAGAGGGAACCAGGGAACCTAGTGTTGAGGCACTCCGTTCCCATTAAGATATGTCCGCTCCCCGCTTTCCGCCGAACTCTGGAGACATTGCGTGTTGAGTGGCGGAACTCAATGCTGCGCATACTACGTTACAAGATCCAGAAAATATTTCATTTCCTCGAGTGGGAATCGAACCCACAACCGGACGCGTTTACACTCACACACTTGTGCCCCTACGCAACCACTGGCCTCATTATTATTAGGCAATATTTTTTGTATAAATTTATATTTTTTACTACTTTTTTATTATGTAAAAAATCTTAGTATAAAAATTGCAAAGTCATCGGAAGTATTTAATTCACTGTAAGAACATCTTCAATGTGCCAATAAATACTTAATTTATTTTTTTATTTAATTATATATATGTTTCTTATTATTTTTTTCTTTTTTTGTAGATGGTATGTCTGTATATTCAAATAATGGTTCACACTACGTATTCTATCAAGTCTTAAATTTTAATTTCCCACCACGATAACAACCAAAAAAATTGTTAACTATTTATTAAAATCTACAGTAACATCGTATATCTATAATAATAATAATAAACAAAATAAGATATACGATTTATAAGTTAGAACACAACAAAAATATTCGTTCCACAGAATATATAGAAATGTAGCTTTTTCCTCGTGGATCGTCGTGTTTACGTAGTTTCTCGTGGCAACCCGGAACACTCGTGCAAAATGTATTTGCTTGCTTTCGTAAAATTTGTATCAGACGAGGATAGTTTGTGTCCCTCCCTAAATAAACTTCATATTTTCTTGAGGATATCTGTTTGAGAATTCAGTTCCGAATAAGTGGTATGGGCAAATGACACGCGATCAACAACATAATATTTTATTTTGTCAGTACAAATTTGTTTTTATATATAAATATTTTTTAATACCTAATAAAAAAAATAGCTTCACGCTGTATCCATTATACAACAGGGTAGGCAGAGGGAACCTAGTGTTAAAACACTTCGTTGCCCACTTTCTGCCGGATTCTGGAGGCATTGCGTGTCGAGTGGCAGAACTCAACGCCGCGCTTTGTCTTGACACCAGAGCGAAGAAATGGAAATAAATTACTATTAAATAAATATTCCATCCCCTCGAGTGGGGATCGAACCCACAACCAGTCGGTTTTACAGTCACACTTGCCCCTGCGCCACGATTGGTCTTGAATAATACTTAATAAGTAATAACAATATAATATTTACTGTACTAAATTAATGCAACTTCTTAGATAACCTACTCTTAGGTATAGGTATCAAAATAAAAACATTTTAAAAAAATTGTAATTAGATCCCAATATAAAGTCCAAGGCACGTAAAAACTATGTTTGTTATTATTTTTAAAGGTTATTAAAATCACACAATCCTTTATTTTAGAAAGTTTCACTTTCGTACAATAAAAAAAACATATAAATCCAACATAAAAGTTACAATGGCACTCAATAAAAAAAATCAAGACCCAATTTTTTTGAATTGGTACCTGATTACCTTGTATCGACGGCACCAGTTTTTTAGATATAATTTTATTATCCTAGTTAAAAACTATGTTTTTGTATGAAAGTGAAAGTTAAAATATCGCAGTTCTATTGTATAAATGTGAACCTACCTACACACTGGTAGCAAAATGAGAGTTTAACTAAAATTAAATAAATTAAATTAGCTTCACGCTGTATCCCGCACACAGCAGGGTAGGCAGAGGGAACCCACTGTTGAGACACTCCGTTCCCCACTTTCTGCCGAATTCTGGAGGCATTGCGTGTTGAGTGGCAGAACTCAACGCCGCGCTTAACCTCGACACCAGAGCGAAGAAATGGAAATATAAATTTAAGTAAATATTTCATCTCCTCGAGTGGGGATCGAACCCACAACCAGTCGGTTTTGCAGTCACACCTCGTGCCGCTGCGCCACGACCGGCCTCATAGTTTAACTAAATCTCCTTTTACAGCGATCCTTGCTCGAGAATATTTTTATTTTACGTACGCAGTTGTAATTTGACTTGAGAGGTAAAAGTTTGATGAGCACACATTATTTTACCTTTTCGTTTTATCTCGGACTAGCAAAATGGGTAAAACATATGAGAAACGAGAAAAGTTGTTTAACGTGTTTAGTACAACCACAATAATTGCCTCCCCTAGATAAAGAACCTTTATACTCTAGCCTGCAGGTGAATGCAAATACTGAAACTGTTATTGAGATAAGAGCTTTATTTGCTTGCATTTTATACATATATAAAATGTCGTTGTATTCAAACGTATATAAATTATGTTTTATTATACATAGATATTTTTATATTTATCTTAAATTAGTTATAGAAAAAATATTTTTATTAATAATAATTTATAACAAAATTAATTGGTTCTTAATTAAATATTATATATTCTTGTTAGCTTCACGCTATATACTGTACATAGATAACAAAATAGGCAGATGGAACTTGTAAACTTAGTGTTAAGACACTCCGTTCCGTTCATTAAGACATTCCCGTTTCCCAGTACAACACATATTTTGTCACTCACAAATCCAATTACCATACTAAAATGTCTAAAAATACATATAGATACATATACAAATCAAAGGCGTCCAAAAGTCTGCATCGTTATGTAAATGCTCCTTTTTAATCTTCACAATACAACTGGGGTAATCGTAAATATCTTCCAATCAAATCCAATGCAAGTCACGTACTTCCCAATATCTGTATGTAAATGGGAACAGCTCACGGCCGTCGAGCGGAACCCTGAAACAAAAGAAATTGGTTTCATGAACATGTTTGCGTTACTCGACGTTTTCCTTAATCGTTGTTTATCTCACAAGATTCAATAGAACACGCCAGCTTTCAATGAAATGGCTGTGAGTTGGTTGCTTGTTAAGATAAATTTATTCTTTATTTTAGCTTCACGCTATATCCCGTTTATAGCAGGGAGACTGAGGGAGTCTGAGATCCTAGTGTTAAGACACTCTGTTCCCATCAAGACAATTTAGTTCTCCATTTTCCGCCGAAGTCTTGAGGCACTACGTACTGAGTGACGAAACTCATCGTCTCGCTTTGTCTCTACACCAGAACGAAGAAATGATATATTAATAATTATTTTCCGCAGGCTTCAAGTATTCTTATGTGTTTTTGATATTAAAATGAGGGTATAGCGGCCCCGTGGGCTCAATCTTTAGTCTCAAATTCAAGCATAAAGTAGAGAATAGAGTGTCTTGACATTAGGTGCAGTTGTTTTAAGTTTTCTTAATTAAAAAGAACATATAAACCACAAGTTCGTCTTGTAATTAGTAGAGGAGAGCTGGGCTGGTGCTAACAAATTATATAAGATAGTTTATAGATATTTCCAATAGTAATGATTTTATTGTTATATCGGTTATTCATAATATGCTTTGGTTACTCAGCTATGATAGTAATAATAAAAATCATGAGTTATGTAAATAATTTCAGAAACAGAGTCGTTAAAACCAAAAAAATCATTTGTTAATACCGACCCTGGGGTAAATATTAATAAAACTAGCTCTAAATATCAACAGAGACTAAAATTCATTTCAAATATTAAAATAGTATGTGTCAATTCTTACCTCCTTTAAAACCAATCCCACTCTCCCCTACTTCACTACGCTTAAATTAACATAAAAAAAAATCAAAATCAGCTTCACGCTGTATCCCGCACACAGCAGGGTAGGCAGGGGGAACCTAGTGTTAAGACACTCCGTTCCCTACTTTCTGCCGAATTCTGGAGGCATTGCGTGTTGAGTGCCAGAACTCAACGCCGCGCTTAACCTCGACGCCAGAGCGAAGAAATGGAAATATAAATTTAAGTAAATATTTCATCTCCTCGAGTGGGGATCGAACCCACAACCAGTCGGTTTTACAGTCACACCTCGTGCCACTGCGCCACGACTGGCCTCTTAAATTAACATAATTTACTAATAATTTGTTTTTAAAAAGATACCTTAAATATATTTAAAATATTTCTTCAATAAAATCTTATAAGATTGGCTCAGCGTTCTTTGCTCCTCCAATGATTAAGGCAAATTAATTGATGATAACAATCTTTTCTTCTTGAATCTTGTTTAGATGGTGATTTAGATTCACATCATCCAATATTTATCGTATCATTTTAGGTAGCAGAAGAAAGTGATTTAAGTAAATAGGTTCAAAAACATTTTAATAATTTTAATACACATTTTTTATAGAACTATAAAAAAATCAAAATCAAATTAAATTCTTATTATTAGCTTCACGTTGTATATATATCGCAGCTGTACAGCAAGGTACAGAGGGAACCTACTGTTAAGACACTCCGTTCTCCACTTTCCGCGGAATTTTTCGAGGCATAGTGTGTTGAGTTGAACTCAACGCCGGGTGTTTACCTCGGTGCCAGGGTGAAAAATATTCAACGCAATAGAATGCCTGACTGTAGGTAGTTACTAATACACGAAATATACGAATACTAAATATTCGGTCTATTCGTGAATCGTGACAGCGTCTATAAGATCGTATTATTTACTTTATATTTATGTAATACAAGCACTTCTAAGCTTTTCTTCCCGCGTAGTAGGGTTGACAGAGGGAATCTAGTATTAAGACACTCCTTTCCCAATTTTTGCTTGCTTGTTATGTTTCGGAACTCAACGCCGCTCAAGTGGAAGTCATCTCTATAGCCATCGCGTTTATAATAAAACGCTGTCTCGCGCTGTGTAGGTACAGGTAATATGTTTATTTTTTTAGCTTCACGCTATATTCTGTACTGTCTGACTGTCTGATAAGACAGAGAGAGCCTGGGAAGCTAGTGTTAAAACACTCCCTTCCAATTAAGACATTCCGTGCACCACTTTTCGCCACTGGAGGCATTGCGAGTTGAGTGGCGGAGCTCAACGCCGCGTTTTGTCTGGTTATATAAATTGAAATATATATAAAGAGGCAACATTTATATACACAACTGTACATATACATATATAAGTATCTTAAAGTTATATTATAAAAATTATCTAAATTATGAAAGGGTATTTCAAATTTTATCCTCAGGTACAAACATACAAAGGTTTTGGCAAATTTTAAATGCAAAATGTACTAAAGTAAGTCGATTTCCATGTTAATTTTACAGCACTTCTCTCTACGAATTATAATATTTCGGCGCTTATCAACTAATTCGGATAATTGAGTGAATTGAACCTCTTGTTTCATTTATTATGTTTTCGAAGCGCTTTACGAGTTGGTGTAATTAAAACCGTGTTGTAAAATTCATCTCTTCGCGTCTATTTTGTTTGTTATAATAATTGTTGTTTGTAGACACCATTACCTTTGGCGCAGTTGGTTAAAAGTGCACAGTGAGTTTAAATATATAATGGATACTAATTATTTATAGAACTTGTGATGCGGCGTTAGCTTAAGTAATAACGTTTTAATGGGGAAACGGAGAACGCAGAGATTGCTGAGAGATTGTCAGACATGTGTAAGTATAAAAAAAATATTCCTCATTTTTCAAAATATATATACTTAAATAACAGAAAAAATATGAATTGTAGCTGTGAAGTAAATTACATTAATGAATTTAAACTAAAACTCAAGAAATCTCGACTTAAATTCATTTGGCATTTTGTCTTTTAAAGAGTGACCTCGTTTTATGTGGGGAATTCAAGGTCTCATTTAAGCGCGTCTATTGTTTTGCCTATGCGCGTGAACCTCTCGTAAGGCAGGTGTAGACTTGCGATAGTGAAATATTTTATATTATAACATAGATATATGTACCGATATATATTGTAGACATCTGCCTTGCCTGTATAGCGAAGCGTCGCTAAATGCCATCGTCTAACTAGAAAATATTTAAATAAAAAAATCAGCTTCACGCTACATCCCGCACACAGCAGGGTAGGCAGGAGGAACCTAGTGGTTAAGACACCACGTTCTCCACTTTCCGCCGAATTTTAGAGGAATTACGTGTTGAGTGGCGGAACTCAACGCCTCCTCAACACCAGAGCAAAGAAATGGAAATATAAATTTAA
This sequence comes from Heliconius hermathena, assembly GCA_013403705.1. Taxonomy (NCBI): domain Eukaryota; kingdom Metazoa; phylum Arthropoda; class Insecta; order Lepidoptera; family Nymphalidae; genus Heliconius; species Heliconius hermathena. Next base: position 476,029 of record JAAIXJ010001853.1, read on the forward strand.
ATAAATATTTCATTTGCTCGAGTGGCGATTGAACCTACAACCAGTAACTTTTACAGTCATGCTTCGTGCCTCTGCGCTACGTCTTCCTTTAAATATATTGTTTAAAATCATTTTTAACCATTCGAGTTCGAGTCCAGCTACGTTCAAATTTGTACTTATCTATTTGTTGTAGCTATACCTACATTTTCTAAAAATATTATCCTATATTTAATGTGAAATAAGATTTCTAAAATGTTAAACATTTTTTAATTTAAGTTAATAATATACATTAAGATCGTAAGTCTACACAATACTTCTAAGGGTAAGCTACGTACAATTACAAGGGTATATAGAAGATAATGGTGCCCCGCGGCCCGCACCCCTCTGACCCTTGTTCTGAGTTTAATCCGTTTAAACTTTTATTTACTTTACCAATTCGGATTAATGTGATTAGTAAAACCACTCTTTAAAAGCCTTTAATATAGACCTGTGAGAATTCGTTGATATAAAGCTTACAAAAATAATGTTATTACCAAAAGCTACACAAGTATTTCGGTAGTAATACAATATTTCCAATTTAAACGCCATATCCGCAGTATTAACAATATATTTAATGTGAACATCTGTTTTAGTGTCGCTTCGAATGTGTAATTTTACGCAACACGCACTTAACACGTACTTTCACTGCGCCGTACGAAAGTAAGTTTGCAAATATATTCAAATTAAATCAATCAGCTTCACGCTGTATCCCGCACACAGCAGGATAGGCAGAGGGAACCTAGTGTTAAGACACTCCGTTCTCCACTTTCCGCCGAATTCTGGAGGCATTGCGTGTTGAGTGGCAGAACTCAACGCCGCGCTTTGCCTCGACACCAGAACGAAGAAATGGAAATATAAATTTAAGTAAATATTTCATCTCCTCGAGTGGGGATCGCCCACAACCAGTCGGTTTTACAGTCACACTTCGTGCCCCTGCGACACGAATGGCCTCAAATATATTCAAAACTCCCATAATATCAAAAAATTACAAGCGTAAATTAATATCTACTAATAGGTAGTATCTTAGCTGATTATAATTAACTTAATTTATTTACTCTATACTCTTGTTTAAAATGTAATGTACATAGATGTATGTGTAATCTTTTAATTACAATTAAAATATATAACTCTCCTGTAATTACGGCCATTGTATAAAAAGTATAAAATCAGTGTTGAAAACCGGATATTTTCTATATAATGCAGCTGCATTTGCCGTCGGCCATGTTGCTGACCCGTCTTCAAATACGCGTGCAATGTTTCCATCCCTCTCCCACTTATGTAAGATGTGGATTCATCTCTTTCCCTCTCTACGCGCGGCCCCTGCACCCAATTAGAGTAATACGCATGCGTATAGTGTCAATGTCAAATCAATCTTATGCTGATGCAACCGACTCTCTATTTATCTCATTTTCACAACCATTTTACAAACTAAAAGTTAAAACTATATTACTAATAATATTTTGTTAGCTATAGTATTACTTTGATAGAACAACCGACGCATAATAAATATGCGATATTCATCCGCTTTGGAAAAGAATAACGTAGATAATATAAGTTTACATTCATAAAAATATACTTTTATTAAACATTATATTTAACTACTACGTTTAAGCTTCGGCTACTTTTGGTTTCATCGTAATTTACTGAGAAATAAAATTTGAATGTGATAGGTGTGTACATTCAATATTTATATAGGTATTAACCTTCTAAAATAAATATTTTAATTAAACAATTTCTATGTTAAATTAAAAATCCGCTTCTCGCTGAGAGATGGAACCTAGTGTTCTCGTTCCCCATTTTCCGCCATTTTTTTTTCAAGGCATTCCTTGTTGAATGGTGGAACTCAACGCCGGGCTTTTTAAAATTGGTGACAGAGCGAATAAATAAAATTTTTAATAAATAATAATTCATTCCCTCGGGCGGGGATCGAATCCACAACCGTCGCGTACACCCGAGTGCCCCTGTGACACGACGTCCTCAATTTCTCTATTAAAATAACATAAAAACAACAACTTATCTGTCATCCTTTGTATTTCAGTACACATTGTTAAATATTTAGCTATAGAACGGGAGCTGACATATTTTTACGAGAAGCGAGATCAGCTCATTACTATCTTATTACGTACAGTGTCGGCTCGGGCCCCGATGAGCCGAAACACATCCAATTTCCAACTTCCTATTTATTGATATTGACTCTGAGAGGACGCTCCGTAAATGAACGCCGATACCGCTCAGCTGGATGAGGCCTAATTAAAATGTTCTTGGTTAAACGATTTGTTATTATTTGTGTGTGTTGTTTTAGTTTTTTTTTAAGTATTTGTGTTGTGTGTTTGTTGTTGTTGTGTTGTTTGTTGTCTATTTTATTTTGTTGTTAAAGATTTTTTTTACCTTTGTAAGACACAGCAATTTGAAACGGGTTTGAAGTGTAGCATAATTTGAAAATATAAGAAATGTCTTCAAAGCGCTTTATAGCTAACAGCTTTATAGTTACTTTACATGTAGAGTATTAAAGATATTCTCCTGTATTTTAAAATTAAATTAACTAGAATCAGCGTAGCACCATAATTTAAAAAAATAAATATTTTTTATGAGGCCAGTCATGGCGCAGGGGCACAAAGCGTGCCTGTGAATCGACTGGTTGTGGGTTCGATCCCCACTCGAGGAGATGAAATATTTATTTACATTTATATTTTCATAAAGTGGGGAACGGAGTGTCTTAACACTAGATTCCCTCTGCCTACTCTGCTGTGTGCGGGATACAGCGTGAAGCTGAAAAAAAATATTTTTATGCAGAAAGTTAAATTAAAAATAACATAAGTAACATTCTTTATAACTTGTTTAGTTATAATTCTTCATATTTTGTGTTACTTGGAAACTTATTGTTTATTTTAAAAAATATTTTAATTATCATTAATAACGTTTGTCGAAAAATAATATATGTACTTATATCTTAACGTGCGTGTACACAGCTACGGAAACAGCGTGAGCCATCATTAAATATATTTTTTTAATAATCTAATGAGATAAACATAAAGTATAATTTACAGTTTATTTTATTATCTATTTATTATTGTCACCAACAATTTACGTTGACATGGGCTGTATGAGGTATTTCATAAGAATCCATTTTCCCGTTACCGTCCAAAACTCTCTTACTGCCCCCCTAAACTCCCCAAAGTTAGTCCAATCGTGGACTGTCTGCCTGACTAAGTAACGAAAAGTAGAGATAACATGGCTTTTTAAGATGCATATCCAAATGGAACTTTTGATGGATCTGAACTGATTTGCAATAAATAATATAGTTAAAATTATGAAGTCAATTCTAGTTAAGCTAAATCGCGGTTCTATATTTCGCGGTATCACTTATTATCATCAAACCTAACGCCAGATAAGCTTGAGGTGATACGTGACTTGAGAAAAATAGTCATTTTGCTTCCACATTCTGATTTGTAACCACGACGCGTAGTATATCGATGCTTATATGTATATATATGTATATGTACATATGTATATGTATGTCGATTTCTTTAATAATAAAGTTCTATGTTATGTTTATATAAAGTTATTTTTATAGATATGTTTATAAAAAAATCAAATTAAACTAGTTTCACGCTGTATCCCGCTTACAGCAGGGTAGACAGAGGCAACCAATAAATAGTATTGAGACACTCCGTCCACCAATTTTTTCGAGGCATTGCATGTTGAGTAGCGGAACTCAACCCTGGGTGCCAGAGCGAAGCAATTAAAAATATAATATAAATATAAATAAATATTTCATTACCTCGAACGGTATCGAACCCACAACCAGTCGCGTTTGCAGTCACACACTTGCTCCCCTGCGCCACGACTGGTCTCGATGGATTAATTTATAAATATGTTAAAACAATAATATAATATTCATATTTTTTTTTATTCAATAGATAATTAATAACGTTCTCGTATATTGCTGTAATGATTAATAAATTGTTGTATGTAATTTTGAACAAAGTTTTTATAATATGTTACATTATTTAACTTTATTACCTTTAAAAATATGCAGGTAAATGTAATTTACAGTACATTTTTGTTATGCACGTATTTATTTCTTTTCATTATGTTAATTGAAATGAAAACAAAAATAAATAATCATTACAGAATATCATCACAAAAAAGGAACTAATCTTATGAATAAAAATATGAGAGGATCGCGCGATATTCCTAATATGGTAATACGATCCGATATTTTATCCCAAACAAACTCAATATTGGTTTCAGAATGAGATTCGTTGCGACAAAATGGAACAAACAAGCCTTATTCTAGTTTCTTGCTATATTTGCAAAAGTACCTACGGGAATATTTACAGCCCTAAATTAGAATATGTTTTTATATAGGTATAGGTATATATGTATAGGTATATATGTATAGGTATATATTTATATTGGTTTTCTGTACATCATTTTTTAGCTTTACACTGTATCCCGCAAGTATAGCAAGGTAGACTGAGGGAACACAGTGCTAAGACACTCCGTTCTCTACGCTCCACTGAATTCTCTAGGCATTGCATGTTAAATGGCAGGACTCTACGCAGCTCTTTTGCCTTGTTACCAAAGAAACAAGCGTGCAAATAAAAATATTAAATATTTCATTCCCCCAAGTGAGAATCGAATTCACAACTGTCGCTTCCCAGTCACACGCTAAGCCACGTCGTCCTCATGTATCAGTATGTCCTCATGTCCTATACATAGAATGTTAAATTACATTAGACAATAGTGTTTTACGCTTTGATAACTACATGCTTATATATTACCTAATTAAATACCTAAATTATGGTATTGATAAGAATAAAAATGTGGGTGGAAACTACATTGTAATGTCAGCTGCTTGTTTAGATTAGACACTGGCTAGTATGTAGATACGTATTAATTGGCCAGATAATAAACGCTGTAAGGTGCGACTGTTCATAATAACAGCAAGGTATTTGTAATAACAGTAGGTAATTTTTTTTTTATTAAAACAAGTATAGGTACGTATTCAATATTTATGTCGAAGTAAGCGTTAAATGAAATATGTTTTGTTTACTAAATGTAATTAATTTTCCTATAAATTAGAGGGAACCTAATGTGATATTCCGTTCCCCATTTACCGCCGAATTTTCGGGGCATTGCGTGTTGAGTGGCGGAACCCAACGCTGCGCTTTGCCTTGTTGCCACAATGAATAAAAGGAAATATTAATAAAATAATTAATTTCGCCGAGTGAGACTCGAATCGACAATAGTACCGTTTACAGCCATACACTTGTGCCCCTGTGCCACGACCTCAAAAATTTCAATTATTAAATATTTGTAGAGACGCCACTTTAAATCACAACATAACATTAAATAAGTTCGAAATCGTTTCGTCCTCGTTCCAGAGAGACCAGTGCCTTTGTTTCTATTGATTAAAGTGAACGTGCAAGTTAAGAAATTTCTGGCTTCCTCGTTCTATTAAGAATCTAGGCTAGATATCAGGTAGCGCTTACAATTTGATTAGATCACGTCTTTGCGATCGCTTAACTAAAAGCTAAAGCTTACCTCACTCCAGATAAGCTGAATATGTTCAATATAAACCTTATAAATACCAGCAATTACTAAATAACTACCGTTTATACCGAATTTAATTAAACCGAAAGTACCTAATACTTTGCGTAGGTATATCTAATTAAAGTAATTTACGTTGATTTAATTCCAAATAAGACTTGTCTTCAAAATTGGAATAAATGAACCTAATCAGAGATAAATAACGTTTGGTTCACGAACAGCTAGCGTGGGTCGTTACATTTACATATGCCGGTACAATGGCGGCTTGTATTCAAATAGGCACATACAAAATTATCTTATTGCGTGCTTTTTTGGTTCTTTTTTTATGTATTGATAGTAGGACCTTAATTAGAAACAAATTTGGCTATATATGAAATGAAAAATTATACGTAATATATTAAGTACAATATCTTAAACATTTTTAAAGTGTTATTCCACACTTAGGAAAGAAAAATACTTATTTAGAAAACCTGGACACCGACCAATTCGAGGCGCGGGTTCGAGTCCCGCTACGTTCAAATTTTTATTTAATATGTTTTCTAAATAAGTATTAATATACTTAATAGTACAAGTTTAGTTTTCATTTTAATTTTATTCGTACCAAAAAATGTACAAAATTTTCATAATTTCATTTAACTGAAATAATATAAAAATGCTAGCAACAATTCTTTAGAACTAAGAGATGTTTTAGAAATAAAGTTTAAGCTAATACTAAAGGAGGTCCCTGAACTTGGTTTGTTGAAACTGAAGAGTATAAAACTAAAATATATATTATTTTCGCTAGATGATTAATGAAATGAAAAAATATTTTGTCTTAAATAAGATTTGAAATGCACTTTGTGGTATATGTTTTTTTTAGAAATAAATATATTTGTATATTTATATTTTCTTAGTCGTTAAGCAGCAGTAATTTTTTTATAGTTATCTATTTCCATGTATTTTTTTACTGTTTAAAATCATTGTGAGTCATCTCCGACTCCAATAAATCCACATGGAAATGGTTTTCTTTAATATATTTTTACAGTATAGAAAAGTTCTTTAATAAATTTTTACTAAGTACCTAGTCTAATAAATCACTATCTGCATAAGAAATATTTTATCATTTTATTATAAATATATATAATTCCTAATACGCTAAGTAGGAAGATTTTTACCCAAAAAATTGTAAAACTTCGCAGAAAATAACATAAAATAAATCAAAATAATATTTAAATTAAAATATATTTTACATAAATATAACTTAAAGTCAGTAAATAAATATGCATTAACATAGGCGGATACAAGATAACAGTGCGCCGTATCGCCAAGGACAAGCCGTAATTGTTAAGAAAATATCCAAATGCATTATACACTGCATAAACTATATATACGCTTATAAAATTATTAATATTAAATTACATCATTTATTTACAGGTTGTTTTGAAAGTATGAGAATTACATACACACCTTCCCTTTATACCTACTTCCCGTATACTTTTTACTTTAAACTTAAGGTATTTTTATATATAAGTAGGTATATGTATTTTTAAATATAATAACTTTTAAATATTATTATTAATTATTATTTTTCTTATAATCATAATAAAATATTGTAAACATAACTATAACCTATACTTATTTATACATACATATCTCAATAAGCTAAAAGTAGTATTCTGTAGACTCCATTGGTCGTGTACGTGACCTTTCCTCGTGTCAGCAATTCGTTCCTAAGCCGTTTTCGTCGATTCTGCTGAATATAATATAATCAGATATGGCTATCTTTTACCTCCTACAACGGCAAGCCTTCACATTTGAATAAAATACCGCCTTTCGTAAATTAATTAACGAGTAAGCGTTTCATTTCCTTTTATAAGGCTTAACTTTTGATGTAATTAAAAGAAATGTAATTTTGTAATTAGCTTTAACTAAATTTAAATCAGAAATAACCTTGAATATATAACAATATTTTATATATTTTTTATTTGAATTCAAATTAAATTAAATTAAATTAAATATAGGCAAATCTTTTGGAAAAAATATTGTGTTTTAAATTTATTTTTTTGCGCTCAAATTATGAAATATGTATATACAATTTTTATGGTATGGAGTATACGGTTTGAGAATTCATTTATTTATATATAAATAGTATATAAATAGTAATTATATGTAAACACAAATTTATAACACTATTATTTAAATTTTAATATATTATCAGAGGCCAGTCGTGGCGCAGCGGCATAAAGTGTGACTGTAAAACCTACTGGTTGTGGGTTCGATCCCCATTTGAGGTGATGAAATATTTACCTAAATTTATATTTCCATTTCTTCGCTCTGGTGTCGAGGCAAAGCGCGGTGTTGCGTTCTGCCACTTAACACGCAATGCCTCCAGAATTCGGCAAAACGTGGGGAACGGAGTGTCTTACACTAAGTTCCCTCTGCTTACCCTGCTGTGTGCGGGATACAGCGTGAAGCTGATTTATTTATTTTTATTTAATATAAGCATATATTATTAAATAAATTCAATAATTTTACCAAATATGACCAATCAAAAATTCATTTTACATTTGATTACATGTCTCCACCCTTCTAAATATTACTGGTACCAATATTGTCCAAAACGAGGCGACTCCGCATTGTTTATTCTAAAAATAGTTTTTGTACGTCATGTGAATTTCGATACAGATATACATGCCTATAGCGCAGGTGGGTGAGGGTAGATACAAACATAGGTGGGGGCTGTATGGGCGCATGTTTTATATTATTGAAGCTCCGGACGCCCAAATGCTTACCTTGTTTACAGAAATGCGAGCGAAACCTACTACTATAGGTAAACCTACCAACAGGGATAGCCACTATTGCTTTGAACGATTTCACCAGCTGCGTTTCGAAATTCATTTTATATTTTAAGCAAAAAATATATTTCGTTTTATATTTTCCATTGTGTCGTTTCGTTCGTAATCCAGGTTTATTCATTTTAAAATATGATCCAATCACGTGTTTTATACAAAGTCATATTGTATCGGGAAATCACCTCGTGTCAAAATGATGTTAAACATTTGAATTTCGTTCGACCGCGCGTCGGCACTACCTATCTAAGTACATATTTATAATACAAATTGAAATAACATCAAATAAATTGGCCAGTGGTGGCGCAGGGGTACAACGTGTGATTCTAAACGCAACTGGTTGTGGGTTTGATGTGCACTAGAGGAAATTAAATATTTATTTAAATTTATATTGTCATTTCTTTGATCTGATGTCGAGGCAAAGCGCGGCGTTGAGTCCCGCCACTTAACATACAATGAGTGTCTTAACACTAGGTTCCCTTTACTTACCCTGCTATATGCAGATATAGCGTGAAGCTAATTTATATAATACAATATATGACGAAAACGACAAACTTGCTTGGACGTAAGTCGCATCCCTGATTATATTTGGACAAATATTTCTTGTATCTCGTGTACACAATATAATAAGTCTCTTGGGTCGGCGAATGAGGCCTAAAGAAAAACCATCGTGTCTCATTCCTACGTTTACGTGATCCGTACAGGATATAGGTACCTACTATGGAGTAAACAGGGGAAAATCTTTTGAGCTGTATTAAGGCACAAAGGTACCAATTCCCAAATGGCTTGTTGGTTATTTTCTTGTATTGTGTCGGTATATTCGATGCATGAAACTCGGAAATTGAAACTCGATGACAAAATAGAAATATAAAAAGGCATTTCTTTAAGGAAAATGTACTGTATTTTTTCTGACTATATTTTTTTATATACAAAGCAACTTTGGTAAGTTGCCGAAGCGGGATAAGTAAATCTTGGTAATTAACCAAGTATCTACTCAATTATTGTAATTGCTATGAACCTAAGCCTACTATTTATTAAAAAATAAACAAATTGATGAAGTTCAAAGATTTTAAAGATCCCTTGTTTAACTAGTCTTCTTGAACATCTACGAAATTTATTAATCTAAGTTGTACCAGAAACTGATGCCGTGACAGTAGAGTTTTGCAAAGAAATTTTGTTTGAGTATTTCCCTTACGGCCGATTCTGTTTACCCAAATTAGTCCTTGTTTGCGTATGGTGAGGGTCTATTATCTTTTATTAATGTAAATAAACGTTGCTTGTCAAAATGCCAAGGAAAAATATACGCTATTTTAATAGATATTAGGTTCAATTTTATTTATTTCTTATGGTATGTAAAATTGAGCACAGCGTACCCACCGACTGAGATGGGACCGCCAAATATTTCGGCCTTTATTTATGTCCACTTGAAGTTTCACATAACTATAACGAGGACGTTTTTTTTCGTAAAAGAGAAAAAAGTACGTCTAAGCCCGGATAATTTTATGCGTACCTATAGGTATTTAAACCCATCTGCATGCAAATATCTATTTAGGCCTGAACAAGTTTATTTTATCTTTTTATCCCTCAAAAATCTTTTTATATTTAAGATATTTTTGAAATCTCTTATCGGAAAGTACAAAATTACCTAATACAGAAGTTAATTTCGTCAACTTAATAACATTAGTTACACTCACGATTAATCTAACATTTGTTCTTTTTTTATGTTTCGTTTATATTACAATATATTTATTTTCTTTTGCAATATAAAAAACTAACCTTAGTACATCAAATTATTCGACCAAAAGTCGTTGTGGAAGCTTTCTTTGTGGAACACGTGGATTATGTCGACTGAAAGAAAATGTTACGAAATAGATAGATAGAGCTTATATCATCATATTATGTTTTATGAAAATTTCACACTATTTGTCTATTAAAATTATACTTTTTTTTAAGTTCCTAATAATCAAAAAAAAAAAATAAAGCGACGAAGTTAATTCACATAACTCGGTTAAATTATTTCTTTCTAAAATAATTTTCCTACGCACAAATGAGCCAACGCTTTTACGTCAAGATCCGTCGGTATTAGGTGGAATCTGCTCCGCGCTTTGATTACCATACAAGCCTACACGACGTGGATCTACAAAGGATTATTCACGGATGTTTTTTGTTTCATCTCTAAATGTATGAAATTCGTTACACTTTGTATTGGAAATGGAATTGAGGCAGAAAAAATAGATTTTTTTTATAAACGCTTTTGTAAGTAATCTTTTTTTAATAATTTTGTATTAGGTTTATGTTTTGTTATAGGAACATAACACCTATACATTCAATTTTTAGGATTCCGTACCTTTTAAGGAAAAAAGTAACCCTTATAAGATAACTATGTTGTCCGTCTGTCTGTCAAGAGTCTTTATGTCAGAAACTTAACTTAATTTGGAGATATCGCGTTGACATTCAAACTATATATATATATACTCAGACCTGCCCTGTGATTTCTTGAAAAAAAAAATATTACTACATTTACTTTAAAAAAAAGATATGGCCGATTATATCGCAAAAAAACCCATATTTCGACACTAACAAGGGAAACAATTTTCATAGGCTACTTTCGGTTTCGGTTTTCAGTTGACCTAGAATTAAGAAATTTGGCAGCTAGTATCTACAGTATCTATTAGTTCAGGAAAAAATCTAAAAACTATACTATTGTGGTTAAATCCTAAAAAGTAATAGCCTTGAACAAAAAACGCGTATTTCGATGCTATAAAGGGAATCAAAATAATAGGGTACTTCCAGTTAACCTATAATAGAATTATGAAATTTAGCAGCTAGCATTTATAGGTAGTACTAGTTTAGAAAAAAATATAGAACTAATATATATATGAATACATTTGAGGTTAAATCCTAAAAAATAATAGCCTTAAAAGTGGGGCAAAATTTGGTATTAAAGCCGCTAGTTCAAGTGAGGTATCAGATGAAAGGGCTCTTTCTAAGCAAAGCCTGAATTTCAGAAAAAGCTCGAGGTCTCCAATTTTTGTACAGAACCCTCGACGGGCGAGCCCAACTCGTGCTTATCAGGTTTTTTATCTTATTGAAAATTAATAGATGTTTGAGATGTTCTTTTTATTTTATTACACATAATAAACATAGATACCTATGTATGTTCTTATAGAAATCCAACAAAATTCATAAAGCAGGATATATATTAACAATCGCTTATTATTGTATTTTTGAGGCCAGTCGTGGCGCAGCGGCACGAAGTGTGACTGTAAAATCGACTCTGGTGTCGAGGCTAAGCGCGGCGTTGAGTTCTGCTACTCAACACGCATTGCCTCGGAATTCGGCAGAAAATGGGGAACAGAGTGTCTTAAAACAAGGTTCCCTCTGCTTACTCTGCTGTGTGCGGGATACAGATTGGGAAGCTGATTTTTAATTTTTTTAATTTTTTTTTTCTAAAAATGTTTGATTTGCTTCTTTCTTACCTCGATGTACAGATAGCTAAATTCATATCTATATGCAAAACGTGAGAGATTAAAACAATATTTGCTTTAAGATACTGAGGGCGTCGCGAATTTCCTACCTTTTAAATTATATTAACTTTAATCAACTGTATATTGCTCTAATATAACCTATTTTGTATATAAAAGGGGTTACAATTTAAAACATAGCGGCAGGTGAATGAATGTACTAAGTGCCGCTCTTTAATGTTTATTGAATTTCAACGCTATCTTGTAATATTTATATAGGGACCTACGTTTTACTATTTATTTTAGAAATTCTTATGATATGGAGCATATTAACTTTTATTGTTTTGTTATTATTAATACAATATAAAATGTGATTTTTCACATCTGAAAAATTATCTTCGGTGATCATCCAATAAATTTAAATGAATAAAAATTGTAAACTATATCTAAAAAAGTCTCACTTAAAAAGATTTATTTGAAATTTATTTTAGTTATATAATCAAAAAAACACTTAAAAATTACAAATATTATATAAACAATATCAATTTTCGATCTCTATTTCCTACCTATCCGTTCAGGACGAAGCGATGGCGTGTCTTAACTCACTTCATATTCGAAGTCCATTAAGTGCACTGTATCGGCGATAAACTGACTGACGGTAATGCATAGCACTCAGTATGTAGGTACCTACTACTACGAAATGCACCCATGTAATGTGGAGGTAGAGTTAGCTCTCCTTAGAAACGTTTTATATTGAAGTAGTTATTATATTTGTTTCTTATGAAAATTAGGGTACGAATGTATGTCCTAATTTAATTATTATTTATTTAAAGGTGCTGTTATTTATATCTATACTTAAAATATTTGTTTATGTAAATGTGAATATATGAAAAAAATTCTAGCTTTTTTAAGAATTTCGTATGGATAATCGGACAATTTAGTTTTTTTTATATTTTTTTTTGGATATTTCAAAGAGAATTAATTCATATGTTTTTGAGCTTTACCAATATTTACGTAGAATAATGAAAGGTAGTTTTACTGCACAGACATATAAGTTTATATCCCTTCAATCCATAAGTGATCATCACATAATAAAAAAAAATATATTATAAAATATGACTAAAAGAAGAAACGTAGTAAATAGTTTATTCTTCCATAAAAAAATACCCTGTCAGAATTTTTTTGTGTCTTTTTGGCAGGAAGTGGGAGACAGGGATGTCTTAATGGGAATTGAGTGTCTTAATACTAGGTTTCCAAGTTCCATCCGCCTACACTGTTATGTGCTGGATATGGCGTGAGGCAAAAAAAATATATTACCGATACTTATATAAAAGTTGATGATATTATATACATTATGAATGAAGAAAATAGATCAGACAAACTATATGAGATATAGAAATGGAGTTTAAACAATGTAATTCAGTATTTATAAGTATAGATAATATCACAATTACAATTTAAGAACGTGTTTAGTGTTAAAAGAAAAGTATAAAAAGTATAAGTAAATGCAAGAGTCATAAGATATACGCGGACAATGTCGCGGCGCTCTCTAATATATTTATTATTTATATTATTTCTTTTCTAACTTAAATTAAATTTTACTTTTTCTTATTGTTGGACACAAAGCCTCTCTCTGTGTGTAAATTTGAATGCGGATCAATTAATTTCATCATCATCCTTTATCGAAGTTTTGATTCTCCAAATGTTAATATACTTTTTGTATATGAGACATTCGAAGATTGCAATTTTTAACTAATTCAGTTAAAAAATTTTAATCAACCAAAAATATTATATAATTTAATTAATATAGGTTCTAATATAGGTCCTAAATGAACAAAATTATGGTCCACTTATACTTTTTTTAGCTTTACGCTGTATCCTGTATAGGTACACCAGGGTAGACAGAGGGAACCTAATGTTAAGACACTCTGTTCCCCACTTTCCCATTTCGTATTGTGGGGTGGAATTCAACGCCGACTCTTTCTTCGACACCAGAGCTAAGAAATGAAAATATTAATAAATAATAAATAATTCCTCCGAGTGTAAATCAAACCCGCGCCACGACTGGGCTGATACATTTTTATATACCTATAGGTACTGGAACAAAACAAAAGATGTTCTTGAGTAATTGTCTCTACAACTTACACTTTCTCAATATACTTGTACTGAAGGAGAGCGTTCCACCGCTACTCTTTATTAGTTTCCTAATGCCTGCACTCGTGGCCATAGAGACGGCGCGCTATGCAACTGCACTATACGCCGGACATGGCTGAAGGAGTTGAGTCATAAAGTGGATATTTACTTATATTTCTACAGAGGATTTGTTAGGTAACACTAGGGTAAATATTTCAAAATGACTTAAAAAAAAATCACACTGTATTCCGCATTTAGCAGGATAGGCAGAGAGAGCCTACTGTTAAGGCACTCCCCTCTCAACGCCGCGATATGCTTAGACCCTACAGCGACAAGAGAGGAAGTGAAAAATTTCCTCGAGTGGGAATCAAATTCAAAACCTGTCGCGCTTACAGTCACACCTACGTGCCCCTGCGCCACGACTGGCCTCAGACTGTTAATTCATCATAAAAAATATTAATATTTAATTAGGTATTAAAATATGATAATTTCTAGTTTTCTTACAGATAATTTATTGATCGATGTTGAAATAAAATAATTTTAATAGAAGCAGCTATAGGTTTGGTAGAGTTCGTGCGGTCGTTATATCAATAAATAGGTATTTGTAATGAATATATTAGACAAATATGTTTCGGCAACATCACAAATGCGATAGTCCTTTCAATATAGAATTTTCGTAAGCATATTTAAATTGTTATAAAAATAAATTATATAAAATAATATATATCTATAAAATAGTCTCATTTTCAATAAAATACACATATTTTGATGTAGCTAGGACCTGTTTGATGTAAATAGAACCTGTTTGTAGGTACTTGAACCCACAAGTACCTACAAACGATTCGTCATTAGAGATTTTTTTAATAAACCTAATTAGGTTTAGAAGAAGCTTAACTTTTACATTTATATTTAAATTTGGAAAAAAAAATATTTTAAAAACATATTCCTCTATCTATATTATAAAAAATATAATTTAGAAGGTATGTTAAGACTACAATAAGAAAATTTTAATTAGCTCACCTGTACTTGATTGATACACAATAATATGGTAAAATCTTTTTAAACTACACAATTCACATTTCTCTAAGGAAATCTGTCTCCATGTGCGCGATTAAACTCAAAGAATTTTTATTTAAAAGGGTCTTTGTGGCAAAAAATAGGGAAAGCGGGACCCATTGTGTCACCCTCATTTAAAATCTGGGCCAATGGGGAATGGGTATTGTTGAACAATTGACTTTTTTCCTACCAATCGATATAGTTTCTAAAAATGGTCGCATTTTTTTTTAATAAAAAAAATTGCCGGTGCAATATTTTGTAGACGGGGGTGAAATTTGGGTTCTTTTTCGAATCACCATAAAATTTAGCTCTAAATAACTTTTTGCAATTTAAAAAATATTATATAATTTCATTGAGGCCAGTCGTGGCGCAGGGGCACAAAATGTGACTGTAAAATCGACTAGTTGTGGATTCGATCCCCAATCGAGGAAATGAAATATTCATTTACATTTATATTATCATATCTTCGCTCTGGTGTCGAGGCAATGCGCGGCGTTGAGTCCCGCCACTCAACACGCAATGCCTCCAAAACTCGGCGGAAAGTGGAGAACGGAGTGTCTTAACACTAGGTTCCCTCTGTACCCTGCTGTGTACGGGATACAGCGTGAAGCTGATTTATTTGATTTTAATTAATTACAATATAGCATAATATTTAATATACTTAATAACTCTTTTCTTATTATATTCTTTCTTTAGCTTATCTAGACTTAAGGCTAGATAGGCTAAATCGAAATAAATTAAATATGCCTAGAAAATTACCAGTACGTTTAGTTGACTACTGAAATAATATCACGAAGCTAAAAGGTAAATAAAATCATTTCCTAGTTAATATAAAAATCACAATATAAGAATTATTCACCATCTATGAAAATCATATTACAATGTTCACTTATAAAAATGTAAAAGAACAAATTGAGTAAAGTTACGCCATCTTTTGACAACACTGCGGAGTTTCCCTTGCATTAACTTTAAATGTATTATATCGTAGCGCACACAAGCTCAACTATCTAAATACTATTATATTTACTCTACAGTAGACGATGTTGTATATGTGTGCGTCACATCTACGGTAATACTATACGTATAAAAATTGTGGAAGTGTGAGTGTGTGTATACGATGTAGAGCTACTCACTCACATATAGAGAGCGCTTCACGCGCGAAGCAAATGAAAATCTTGCTAGAACTGTACTAGTAACGACATCTAGCGTATGCAACTGGAACTATAGCTTACGCAACACTATGATCAGGTCGCACGTGAATTTTTGACGAAGTTTTTTCCAAGGACTGTCGTGACGACAGAGGTACAAGCGTGCGACTCTCACAGGTTGTGGGTTCATTTCCCACTCGAGAAAATGAACAACATAATATTTTAACGAGTAACTCTGGTAATGAGTAGGAGCGCGATGTTGAGCTCCGCCACTCTACGCGCAATCCCTACAGAGTTCGGCGGAAAGTGAAGAACGGAAGTTAATGGTGATGTTTTATTCAAGTTTCCTCTGCCTACTCTGCCATGTGCGAGAGACAGTATCCAACTAGATTTTTTTAAAGGCATTATAAATACGCATAAACCTGGCGTACTATTAATAATAATTTTTATTTTGTTGCCCTTACTAAATGACAACAAAATAAAATTTATTATTCTAGCCTAATTACTAAATTGGGCGTCATATTAGCAAAACTATTTTTTTTAGGATTAATAGTCTTACATGTAGTTAAGACTGTATGCGTACTTACTAACTTAAAAGTGGGACACTTTCTATGGTAGTGCGGTACGCGCCCATCTACGTTAAAGTAGAAACGCTAGAAACTATAATTCTTATAAACATTATTGGAAAATAAATATAAAATATCTTTAATATTTGTTTATATGTTTTACTTAAAAAATCTCTAAAAATCTCTTTAATTTTTTTTTGCCGTAATACATTATTGTGTATAAATATATAATTTTTATTATTTTTCTTATTAGATCAGTACAGGCACATTTATCTAATTGGTTTCTTAGCATAATATATTAGGACCTTGAATAAGTTATCGCTCTCTCTCGCTCTGTTTTTTAAAAGATGGCGTTGCGGCACTCTATGCATGGAATTTCGTACGGTAACGAATCACCAAAGTAGTACTATATGTAACCTCAAATTATAGTAGAATAGTGTTTACTACAGTGTCAACTACATATTTATTTTCCCCTTGNTGTCTTAACACTAGGTTCCCTCTGTACCCTCCTATGTGCGGGATAGAGCGTGAGACTGATTTATTTAATTTTAATTAATCTTTTCTTATAATATTCTGTCTTCAGCCTATCTAGACTAAGGGTAGATAGGCTAAATCAAAATAAATTAAATATGCCTATAAAATTACCAGTACGCTCAGTCGACTACTGAAATAATATCACGAAGCTAAAAGGTATATAAAATCATTTCCTAGTTAATAAAAAAATCACAATATAAGAATTATTCACCATCTATGAGAATCATATTACAATGTTCACTTATAAAAATCCAAAAGAACAAATTGAGTAAAGTTACGCCATCTTTTGACAACACTGCGGAATTTCCCTTGCTTTAGCTTTAAATGTATTATATCGTAGCGCACACAAGCTCAACTATCTACTATTATATTTACTCTACAGTAGACGATGTTGTATATGTGTGCGTCACGTCTACGGTAATACTATACGTATAAAAATTGTGGAAGTGTGAGTGTGTGTATACGATGTTGAGCTACTCACTCACACATAGAGAGCGCTTCACGCGCGAAGCAAATGAAAATCTTGCTAGAACTGTACTAGTAACGACATCTAGCGTATGCAACTGGAACCATAGCTTACGCAGCACTATGATCAGGTCGCTCGTGAATTTTTGACGAAGTTTTTCCAAGGACTGTCGTGACGGCAGAGGTACAAGCGTGCGACTCTGAACGTGACAGGTTGTGGGTTCATTTCCTACTCGAAAAAATGAAAAATGTAATATTCTCATCTCCCTCTCTGGTAACGAGGAGGAGCGCGATGTTGAGCTCTGCCACTCAACGCGCAATCCCTGCAGAGTTCGGCGGAAAGTTGGGAATGTGCGAGAGACAGTATCCAGCTACATTTTTTTAAAGGCATTATAGGAATAAATACGCTTAAGCCTGGCATACTATTAATAATAATTTTTATTTTGTTGTCCTTACTAAAGGACAACAAAATAATATTTATTATTATAGCCTAATTACTAAATTAGGCTAAGATCCCAAGGCCCCCAGACCTACGTAATTTTAGCAAAACAATTTTTTTTAGGATTAATAGTCTAATATGTAGTTAAGACTGTATATGTACTACTAACTGGGAAGTGGAACCCTTTCTATGGTAGTGCAGTACACGCTCATCTAAGTTAAAGTGGAAACACTAGAAACTATAATTCTTATAAACATTAATGGAAAATAAATATAAAATATCTTTAATATTTATATATTTTACTTTAAAAATCTCTAAAAATCTCTTAATTTTTTTGCCGTAATACATTATTGTGTATAAATATATAATTTTTATTATTTTTCTTATTAGATTAGTACAGGCACATTTATCTAATTGGTTTCTTAATAACCATTTTTAAACATAATAAGTTCTTTGATTTTCACAATTATTACACATTTTAAACGAAACTCTTTTAACGGGATTAATCGCGTATATTTGGTATTATACATTTTTGGAAACTCGACGTTTCGAAAACTTTGCAGTAGTCCGTGGTCACGGGTAGACTGAGGTGGCATTCGTCTGTCAGTTGACATAATTATTATATCAAACTACCACCAACACCAGTTTCTTGAGACCAGTGAAAAGCAACATTCCTTTACAGTATGCAGGTGTACACAAACTAGATTGTGACTGTGGCTTATCATACATCGGTCAAATAGACTGATCAGCTATTGAAATACAAAAACATCCTAATTCTGGGCAGTACGTGAGAAAATTAAGAAATCGTTGGCGGTAGTTTGATATAATAATTATGTCAACTGACAGACGAATGCCACTTCAGTCTACCTATGACTACGGACTACTGCAAAGTTTTCAAAACGACGGGTTTCTAAAAATGTATAATGCCAAATATACACGATTAATCCAGTTAAAATAGTTTCATTTAAAACATTTTTAAGCATATTTTCCCTTTGTGGCACATAATAGGATAGACGGAGGTAACCTAGTGTTAAGACAGTTTATTTTCCACTTTTTACCAATTTTTCATGACATTGTGTCTACCAGAGCGAGAAAATGAAAATAAATGAAATATAATTACTTCCCGAATTGAAATAATATTTTTTGTACGTTAAAATTTTCACGAGCCACCTTATTCACGAGATCTGTCACTTAAAATAGAACTTTATCAAGACTACTCCGAGTAGAGGGCGATTGAACTGATTTAAATATCATAATTTGATGTCAATAATTAATTTGGTAATATCGAAAATTAGATTAATATATTTTTTATCGTAATTGCTTTTTTTGTATAACTTGTTTATTATAATATAAATGCAAACTCTTATTATTTATAAAATTATATTTTATTTAGTTTAAAGGAGTTGTTCAAACAGAATAGCGATTAATAGCCATCTTGGTGACACTTCTAGCTGCACGCGATAATAGCAGGTTCAAATCCTACCTGGTGAGATATATTAATTTATAATTGAAATATTTCCGCTGCTCTCTTAATCGTCATAGAGTGGATACTAGTTAGCACATGATGATTTTATATATGAAGATAGTAAAAAATTGAAGATGACTAACTACTCTTCACTTCGCGAAATTTGGGTGATGCAAGAACAACAATAACAATATACCTACATAGTATAAGGCAATCATGCATACGTTTTAACAAACAATATTACGAAAATCTATATAAAATCTTACATAAACCCCGTATTGGTAGGTTCCATACCATATCAACCATATATATTCAATTATTTATTGGTCTTATCTCATTGAAAACGAGCTTTACGTGTCTAATATAGTTTAAACATCATTCGTCTACAGAACTCAGGCGGTCGATAGTGTGGGTTCGTTATACTTTACATATTTTCCTTAGACCGTGGGTGTATTTATCGAATTCGAAGGCGAAACGTCGAAAAGTAATGGAGTTTTTTGAAATGTATTCACAATTTGTTTATCTTTATTTCTCCACCACGTCATCTCTTGTCACGTGAGCGTTACGTAAGTCGTATTTTATGATCTTATGACGTATCGTTTCACTTTAGTAACAACTGTAGCTATCAAAAAAAATATATCGCAACTATTTGTTATTTATTAATGTTTTGTCTAGCCAAATGCTAAACTATTTGGAACGTCCCGAATTTAGATTCATTATTTTTGCTGTCCAACTGCACAGATTAGTTCATTGACATCCGATATAACAGAGGGGTGGAAAAGGCGCGCCCGCTCTTTCTCTCCGCGTACAAAAGAAAGAGAGAAAGGAGAAATTGTCGCCTGCTTTCGTGGCAGCAGGTGGTAATTATTGCCGTAAGTCGGCCCGCGTTTGAACTTTTGAAGGTCGAAAAATAAACAGGATTTTTTTTCTGTTGTACAAGTTTTAACGTTAATAATTGTGTTCCACAGCTAGTTGTTACGTTCCGTTGAGCTCAAGGCTGCACGTGGTCACGCGTGCTCGCTAACAATGTATCTAGACAACTGATAAGTTATAAATATTTCATATTTTGATGTTAATATAAATCTTATAGCGATTCCATTGTAGTATTGTTGTGATGGTGCTCGTAGGTGCTGAGTTGAGATTCTAGTTTGGGGAATATTTATATTTTTAATTAACATTTTTATTATCACCCAGTAGGCTGTAGCGTATTGTATGAGTCCAATTGTAATCATTGATTCTAAATTTAAACTTCTCAAGGAAATATTTACGGTTTTTTTTATTAAAGCAAGCAATGAAGCTGCTAGACAAAAAGAACCTAGTGTTAATATACTCCATTCTCATTTAGACTACTTTCGTTACTACTCTTTACTAGAACGAGCGCAGGAAAATATTAAATATTTCATTTTTTCGAGGGGGAGTCGAACCCAAGCCCTATCACGTTTACGATCCCACGCTTGTGCCACTGGACTACGACTGGCCCCTAAAACTATAGTACCTACCTACCTATATATATCTAAATACCCATATATTTGTCCACTTTTCACTCTAATGTAAGAGTGAATAATAGATACTAAATGGAAAAGTTACGATAAATATATACTCAGCTTAAATTCGCTACCTTACCGTTTTAAGCCATTCTAAATATATTATTATGCGGAATTACTTGTCTGATGTAATTTTCCATATTATTAAATGAGGTATCAATACAAATAAAATGAGAAAGAAATCAAAAGAATGAGGTAAAACTGGTTTTTTTACTTCACACACCTCACGCATTACGTGAGGTCTTTAGAGAGAATTTATATACGAAATAATAACTTTATTTTCCATACTTCGCCCATTCTCGTGACTTTGTCCAGGGGTTAATGCAACCCTCAAAAAAATTGTGGTTACAGTTAGCCGAAAATTGGCCAAATGCAAGTGGTCGATATAACGCATTTCTAAAACGGTTTTTTATATACATGTATGTCCTTTCCTTATGTCGTCCTGATTAGATTGTTAAATAGAAAACTGGATTCAGTTTTTTTTTAATTATAATTTAAATAGATAAATAGATAGATAAATATCGTTGAAAGTATGTGGTCAAGAGTATTTTAGAGTTTTGGGCATGCCTATCGTGCCCACAACCATGGATTCGCGTTTCGTTTTGTCTAACTAAAAATAGGAAATGGAACATATGCCTACATTTAAGACATGTATAATGTATATTTATTGAACAGAGATACACTTTTACTTTGAAGTCTCACTATGCAATATAAAAGTTAAGTCAGAGAATTAAAAATATTATATAGAAATAAGCATTTATCATTCTGTAAATAAACAATTAAAAAACAGTATATCTCTTATCTCGTTTTGGAAACATTATAAACCAAAGAACATCGAAATGCGTACACTTACCCTGTATTGTGGATAAGTGTACTTGACCTAGTCGGCACTAGGCTATTATCTAGAAGATACTTCGTTCTCCATCTTCTACCTGTATTCTAGACATCACGAGCGACGGAACTTTACGCCGTGCTTTGTGTTGCGAGAAGAATAGATAAATACAAATAATACTTAACCCTAAGTGGGAATTGAACCTAGTTCTACTCCACTATGCAGTAATAAAATAATTTTATGATAAAATTTATTTCAATTACTTACTAACAATTCACCTACACATCTAATAGTGCCACTAATCTTTATTTATTCAATTTTTTCTAGTATGTAGATAGTAGTTGTATAAATTACTAATTCAATTTCAATAATTCGTAATTGCTTGACACCTTATAGGCTTATTAAAGCAATTTAATATATATTTTTTCAGCCATTATAAATGTAAATGTAAATAGATATCCAATAAAACACCTTTGTAAGAAAGGTAACCTTTAAAATGTGACGTATACTTACGTAAACACATTTTCATTACATATTTTGTCTCCTTCTCTCCTCAATTGGTTCCACACTCAGAAAAGAGACGAATAGAAAGTGATATTGCACGTCCTTAAAAAGGTTTCGTTGGGAAAACTGGCTTTCGTCGAAGGCTTCGGGATGCTTACATATATAAGCAAATAAGTATGGTTATTAAAACTAGTAATACGCCTATTAATTATATTTTTTTATAAAATACATTAAAATATACAAATATAATTTTTGAATACGCTTGTTAGTTGTTAATCATTATTTACGTAATTAATTACTTTTACACACTTATGTTACTATTCATGAAAATATTCAATAATTTTATATCAATTTATTATCAATTTTAATTAGTCGCCTTGTTTATAAGGTTATAAGAGAGAAAACATTTGATTTTAATTTAATATTATTGTTTTATACCTATAGAATAAAGAATAAAATAAACTATAATTTTAAAATTAAACAAACAATTGATTTAAATAATGCTTTAAATTAACAAGACAACACTATAAAAACACAACTGCGTACAAAAAACTGAACAAAGATAAATATTTCATTAAATTCTCACAATTTTTGAAGCGTGAATTTCAAAAACAAAAATTTAAATATTGTAATGGTTTGTATCATTTATTTTAATACGAATTATTATATTACAATTCAATGTAATCTAAAAAAAAGTAGTTAAATTTATCGAATGTCGTTAAAAAAAATAGGTAACGTCCCGAAGCATTCGGTGGAATTCTGAAGAACCTCCAAGGATTTTGGATAGATGGCGTTACGCTCCATCTAATGAGAAACTGTAATTAAAATTATTTCCTTCTTAAATAAACATTAAATTAATAAACAAAACAAAAAAGAACTTAAATGTGTATATTATACATATATTAAATATATTGTATGATAAATTACATTCGGAAATTCGCCTTTGTTATATTCCAACGAGATTTTTGCTTGAATAAATTTGAATAATTGCCGTGCCCAATTTGGGAACACCTAACCTTCTAACAAATTTGAGAATTTTACGTATTTTTGCTAGAATTTTTCGTCTAGTTCGTAGGTCGAAGGAAGATAAAGAAATAAAAGTAATTTTATTAATTAAATATGTAAGAATAGTGTATGTATTTTATCATATAGGTTCTAATAGTGACAGAGTTAAAAATGAAGCAAAAAAATCCAAACTTTTAAATAGACCATAAAAACAACCAATTTATAAAAGAAAAAACGTGAAACCTAAACTAATAAGATAAATAATATCAATAAGAAAGTGTTATATGAAACGTGACTAGTGTTACATTTCGTTATATTCGTATGACATTTTATATGTTTGTATGTTTTTCTTTAAGTACAAATTATGAGGATGTTTCTGGATCAAGCCGCGTTGGTTAACAGCGGACGCCCGTCCAGACGCCATATTTATAGGATAGGGGTGCAATATACCGACGCATGCGCAATACGATTTTGGTCCTATTTGTTAGTAAACACTAGTATATTTTGTCGATAATACGTATCTAGGAAATGATAGATAGAACGGGCAGAGGGCGCTCGGTACTTTAATTACCATAGTCGACGGCGTCCAATTAGCAGTGCGTCGGCAAACATAATTGAATTAATCAATTCTGATATAAACTGTGCTTAAGTATATTTTCTGAGTCGATTATATGATATTTCGCTGTTAGATAACGGTTTGTATATAGTAACATTATATTTGTATTTATATATAATATAATATAAACTCGTGATGTTATTTGACACGTGTATTAAATAATAAGTCTTCGGTCAGCATTAGGTGCATTTATCTATTAAAAGCTACTTATGTATATGATTATATAAAGAAATATTATATAGAAAGTACTACTATATATAAAACTTTTTCTATTATCTATAAATTTTATTTATTTATAAGTTTTATAAGTTTAGTTTCTACTTAATTCGAATTATTAATTTTATATTAAATATTTTATGAAAGTATATTTCTATTATTTATATTGCATTTTATAAAGAGCTAAAACAGCACTATAAACAATCGTATAAGAGTTTCTACGTAGCTTTATAAGAAGGTACCTACATATGGCCTAATGGAGCCTTATGTACCTTCTTATAGAACTATGTAGAAATTCTTATTAAACCTTAAAGCTTAGTAACTATTGACCTTATTGTGATATTTCTTCTTGTATTAAACTGCTAACGTCGAATAAAATTTTGATTTTATCCATATTATGTACTATATTTTTATTGTTAAACTAGAGGGCGCGCGCGGCTTCGCCCGCTTAATAGGAGTGGATTTTAAAAAAACCACGAAACACGTGTTCAATAAAATATTTTTAACAGTCTGAATTTAAATTTTTATAAAAATCGGTGGCAATTTAAAGATTTTTCCATATAAAATTTCAACCCCTTATTTGAACCCTTAGGGAGTGAATTCTTAAAAACCATGAAACACGTGTTCAATGAAATATTTTTAAGAGTCTGAATTTCAAATTTTATAAAAATCGGTAGAGATTAAAAAAAATTCCATACAAACTTTCAACCCCTATTTCACCCTTTAGGGTTAAAATTTTTCAAAATCCCTTCTTAGTGGATGTCCAGAATATGAAAATAAACATCTGCCCAAATTTCACGTTTCTACCGGTTACGGCTCTGCGTACGTCTTACCTCAGTCAGTCAGCACAAGTCCTTTTATATATATAGATAACCTATTAAACGATAGCGCGAAACGAACTGAAAAAATATACCACAAAATTTACCAAAAAATATATAGTAGGTACCTACTATACAAATGTTCTATCTATTTGTTTGTATAAGAAGTGAACATTTACACCCACGGATGTTGACAAATAAGTCACCATCTAAACTACGCTCGCCCGAAATTCTTTACCTTTTCTATGTAGGTAGGTACACCGTCGGGCGACATTTCTTCTTATTAAAATTGTTTCGGGTTAGAAAGCCACGTAGATTTCCCACTGGGCGAGCATTAACGCGGGGTCACATTTAATAAAGAATACCAACACGATATTGTATTTAGTACTATTTTATATTGGGTATATGTAAAATAAAATAAATTTATCTGTTTCACCCTGTATCCCGCATACAGCACGGTAGGCAGAGGTAACCTAGTGTTAAGACACTCCGTTCCCCACTTTCCGTGGAATTCTGGAGGCATAGTGTGGTGGGTGGCGGTACTCAACGCCACGCTTTGCCTCGACACCAGAGCGAAGAAATGGAAATATAAATTCAAATAAATAACATACTTATCTTTTAAAACTTACATTCAGGGATCATGTTAAAAAACTTCGTTTTAATTATGTAAAGTTAGTTAATTTTAAATATAAAACATTTTGTTATCTAGATCTTACGTAATAATTGATAAAAACAAGTAACAGATATGTAGGTTTCTTGAATATACAAAAAGTACTGTTACGGACTTATTTAAAAATTATTTTTAATTAAGAATTTGGAAGGAATTATAATTGATTTTAATTTAATTTTTTTTCAAAGATTTAAAATATATTTTTTAAAAAAAAATGTTATAGTTATGCCTAATATATTTAAATTATATTTTAAAAATTCCAAATTACCCGAAATCTACATTAGCATATTAAATTAAGCAAAAAATCGCATATCTACAGACAAGATCATTAGAAAAAAAACAGGAAAAAGTAAGTAACAGATCTTTTTTTGGCCTTAATGTTTATTGTGGGTCTGTTTGTATGATATTATCGTGATTATATTTTAATATTATCTTCTTGTTTCATAGTTCTAATTATTGCTATTTTACAAGCAATTATACTTGCTTAGATATTAAAATAAGTAAGCGAATAGATATCTAACTAAACGGTTCTGGTAAATTGCGCTTAACCCCGATCTCAACGATAATTACATAGCCATTATAGCTAGAATTTATGATTTATTTAAATGTAATACGTAATGTCGATACAGTTTTATCCTTAAATATATTTCACCTTTAAAAATACAGTATAGGTATACCTAAGTTTTTATTGTAACTCTATTTAGAAATAAAAATAAAAAAAAGAGAGAATTTTATAAATAATAATGAATCCACATTTATTAAAAACAAAAGTATTTAGCTGGTTAGTAAAATTAGAAAAATTAAATAAAAATCAGCTTCACGCTGTATCCCGCACACAGCAGGGTAGGCAGAGGGAACCTAGTATTAAGACACTCCGTTCCCCACTTTCTGCCGAATTCTGGAGGCATTGCGTGTTGAGGTAAAATTATAGATAATGATTAATAAAATTAAATATCATAAAGTTTCTGCGTAATTGAATACAAAGTTGTATATGGAAGCTTAGTATAGGTAAGTAGGTGCTATTATTTGGTGCTACTTTAACGCATTAAATTTAAAATTATACCAATAATAAACTAGGTATTTCAACCTAAATGAAAATAGGAAAAAAAACATATTAGAAGAGAAGACTTAGAAAAGTTACGATATAGAAAAAATCACATAACACAAAAACTGTATCACGAACCTCAGTACATTATGTACAGAATATAAATAGATAAATTTACTTAGAGAACAAGAACAAATGTGGATATGAGTATTCCTTTTTGTTTTATATCCGCGTCTATAAACAAAGTTGACTATTCAGCTTTCGAATATGTCATCACAGGGTCCCGAAAGTTGCTCCATTCCGCCATCGTCTCTATAAGGGGGGAAGGTGGGGGGTTGCCACCTAAGGGAGTCGGTCTTATTACAAAAGGCATCGTTGCATTCACAATGATCTGCATGCGAATACCCGAATTTGCGAACTTCAATATTCGATCATCTGATAGCCGACGACGTTTCTACGAAGCTGACGGTATACTGTACCGGCTGATTCTTGTCTATATTGTAAGATAGAAAGATTTTATCTATCTATGCTATCTATATCCAATTTAAAGTACATTAGCTAAAACATTCTGATGATAACATAAAAAAATGGTTTAAAAAGGATCTGTTAATTTAAGACTGAAAGAAAAAAAAACATACCATGTTAATAAATACAAAGATTAGCTTAGATTATGAAATTATTTCATTAATTGAAAATCTTTATCTAATTGTCATCGAAATGAGAGTTTATTAAGTATTTTAAATATTTTAATCAGCACAACCTTTCCAATGTCAGACATTGAACGTTGTGTTTATCAAATACTTTACGTACGGTTCGAAAATATCGCATTTTTTAAATTATACCTACGATTGGATTGGTTGGAATCCGGTTAGACGGTCTTATCATTCTTTTTACCAATTTAACTCCGGCCGTAACTTAAGTTCTTTAGGAGCCGATGAGCGTATTTTATGCTGAGTATGTATGTAGATATTTGTATATATACAGCTATTTAATTAATTCTTTTATCTCCACGCTGTATCCTGCATGTGGAGCCTATAGAACAGAATTCTGAAGCCGTACTTTTTTTCATACCAGAGCGAAGTAATGAATATCTATATAAAATGTTTCATTTACTCTAATGGGGATCGAACCCAAAACCTATCGCCATTACAGTCACACGTTCACCACAATTCAGGTATTTCATAAAAAAAATTGAGGCCGAAAGTGTGACTGAAAAACCGACTTGTTGTGGGTTCGATCCCCTCTCGAGGAGATGAAATATTTACTTAAATTTATATTTCCATTTCTTCGCTCTGGTGTCGAGGCATAGCGCGGCGTTGCGCCACTCAACACGCAATACCTCCAGAATTCAGCGAAAAGTGGGGAACGGAATGTTTTAACACTAGGTTTCCTCTGCCTACCCTGCTATGTGTGGAATACAGCGTGAAGCTGATTTGATTTTTAAATCATAAAAAAATGTATTTTATTTATTATCTACAAACTAAACACTACACTTTTACGTAGTTATACAGTGTGTATTGCGGTAGGTAAACTGTAATGGAGCATCGAGTAGACGAGACGCTATTGCCAGGAAACCCTTTTTGTAATTAATGCTAGTCTTTAGTTGTCGGACGGTTGAATAGGTCTGAGTGCTGCTCTGGATATGCTGAAGTCATGGAAGAACAGCGATTTGGTTTTTAATTTTTTTTTATTGTTGGGTACATTGTTAACGTGCTTACACAATATGGGTATATATTATACCAATATTGGGTAATATTGGTGTATATTGTATTTGTAGGCATACAGTACGTAAGTATTAAATTTTTTGGTTCATATGTTTACACCAATAAAAATTATGTAGTTATTGATATTACAGATATGACCAATAAATATGTATATACTTAGGTACCTATAGGTATTTAAAAATATTTTCCATACAAATAAATATGCTATCTACCAGTGATTATTTCATAAAAAAATTTATTCATTAAATTTTGTATTTAATATTTTAGTTTATACATATACCTAATAGTTTTATACTATTTTTATTACTATCAAAATGAAATTTTTTTTCAGTTTCACACTGTATCTGGCATATAGCAGGATAGACAAATGGAACCTAGTGTTAAAACACTCCGTTCCTCACTTTCTGCTGAATTTTCAAAATGATTTCTATTAATATTTATTTACCTTAGACCACTACTCGTATACGTTTACACAAACTGTACTCTTTACCTAGAAGCTGCCGTCTCGACCGTGTTAGAAAACATAAACATCGTAGAGACCACTCCAGTTTTTCAGAAAATATTTCACAACTAAAATATCAGCGCGTTGAAACAAACTTTTTATCTAGAAGCGTATTCATTTTTGTTAAAACGTTCCTTTTAACACGAAATTTAGACGAAAGTGTTTCTTTATTAATCTTAAACTTAAAAATTGACAAAAGCTACAGTATGAAATTCAAAATATAAGACCTATATACTAATACGTACATTGTTAAATAAATATTGTATTTACTTAATAAATCTAAACAAGTCTAATTGAATTTGAAACATAATTCAAAATTAATTAGACGCCCAGAGAATTAAAAGGATATAAACAAAATAATCTTCTGATAATATCAGGATCGTTACTCAAAACAACGCTGGGGGCATCTGTTTTAGCTATAGTCACTCGTTCTAATAACCTAACTTAAATTTGCCTTTCACTAAGGAATATAGAGCCTCTATATCAAAGGCATGGAGTGTATATTTATACGATGGAGCGGTCTCAATGAAAATAATCCAATGTTCGCTTGTTACAGTGTTGCTCTGTTCTTTAAATTAATTTAGGCCTCTTGAGACCGTGGCTGTTTTGGTCGAGATTAAATTTATCCTGGCAAACTTAATTAAGATCGATGTTTCACCTATTGAAACATCGTTCATTGTATAAGTAAGTATATTTTAATTAAAAAATACATACGTAAAAATGTATTTTGATGTCCAAAACTATATTATTTATAAATAAATATTTACTTATGGAATTTTAAAATTATAAATTGCTCATAAAATCAATAAATATTAATATAAGTCGTACAGAAACGAAGAAAAGAGCTTGTACTTCTCGGAGGCAATATTGTAAACTGTAAATCAAGCTTAATGCAACGTATAGTTATTAAGTTCCGTAAGTCAGTGCAGGTATCTTTTATTTGTAATAAAATAACAATTTTATTACAAATTCATTTAACTTACGGTGTCTACCATAAATTGACATGGATACCTACATGTTTAGTTGCCAAACGAAACGAAACGAGATTTAAAGTAAAAAGAGGTTGTTAATGTTGCCCATCGACACTTTAAATATAGTAGGTATTTAAAAAATTGCAAGTTTATTTTGAATATGATATTGTAAACCTCCATAAACTGAGTGTTTGTATGTCCATGTGTCAAACAGGTGGTCCTGAAACACGATTCACAGATCAGTATCAAATGTTTTTCGTTTCACGCTGGGAGCCTTTTAGCGATATTTTAAGCCTCGATGCATTTAAATGCAATATTATTGGATGGCTTTTATTGAATTTTACCTAATAAGATCCAGTTAGTTATGTGCCGAAAAGTCACCTCGCGTCGTCGTTAAGATAACAAAGTTTTGCATTTTTACCTCGAATCGTAAAATACTTAATATAATGGCATATTAAACTAATTAGCATTGGAGATAAATAAAAATTATTTTTGCAGTAAGTGGTAAGTAGCGTCATCTATGTTTTACCTCGAGAACCGGCCTTAAGTGTGTAACTTTTCGTTATAAGCCTTGATATATATAAAGATTTCTTATGAGATAAAACATTCTAAATACATTTACAATAAATTTCGTGAATAAAATTAACTAAACACAAATTAACACATAAAGAAAACATTCATATATTATTTTTAAAACATTAATTCCTATGTTTAATGTTTCTTAACAACACGGCCATTTTGAAGTTGTTTTCCATTAGTGATCGAGTTAAAATATGGTGCTGAGTGCACCGAACCCCATTCCGATATTCGTTACAATTGTCCAGCGAGACTAGACCTGCGCAGTCGATGCAGATGGCATGAAATAAGAAGAAATAAGAGATCTTTTTACATTGGCTCCTCCGCCGCCCAGCCCTATGGAGTGGGGACGCAACGGTACCAACCAAGGGCTGTCTACATTCATCATGCATTTTATGGGAAAGGCTTGAAAGCTAACCGATTACATACATGCAAGGTTTCATCAGTACCTGTTAGCGTATTTTCGTATTATAATTTCTGTATTCAAATGTGGGTATTGATGATTTATAAATGGATTCTATAAATAATTATAAGTTACTTTGTAATTAGAAATAAATTGTAAGAATTTCTTTCATTTAATTATAAAAGGTATGTAGTACAGTTTCACTTAAATATGAACTAATTTATGTTAATATTATTCTGTAATAGATTATTCTGGCTTCTTTTACTTACTCTTAAATATTATAAGATTAGATGTAGATGATAACTTCTCTAATTACACCATTGTGTTAATTGAAGTATTTTTATTTTTTACAATTGTCTAAAAAAAGTACATTTGTGATAACTTGACTCATATTCTTTAAGTTACTCATGTTAATAAGATCTGACGATAAAAAATATAAAGTTAAATTTTATAAGTCGAGTTTAAGAACTTTCCTCAATTTCGGTTATTTCTCACGCCAGCTAACCGCCTGCGATCTGTGAAATTGGATCATTTATAAACTTCTTCGTGGTCGTTTGCCCATCGCTAAATTTTGTGTTATTAAACTTCCACATTTAATGTCTAGCTTTTGAAACTATAGTTTGTTTTTTTTTGATCACATACTTATATTATTTTATATAAAAATGAAATTGGTATCTGTGGGGTCCTCACCTTCCTGCACGTACGTACTGAGCTCTAAGTACAAATTATGTCATATTTTACCGCAATCGGAAAAGTTTTCGACATCAAATATCTATATTGTTTCAAGCTAAACTCGACTCAACATTGTCTATTTTAAGATCTTAAATCTAGCGTCAAGTAAACTATCCTGTCAATTTTCAACGTGGAAAAGCATAGATATTCCGACCCCGCCATTTCCTTTCGTAGTCCCTCTCGAATTTCGTATTTGCATTTCGTAAGTATTAACTAAACATGATTCATAGAAAAAAAAACTGTTTCCATTTAAAATTCCGTCGCGCTTCAACTTATGGTAATGGAAATCTTTTCTCATGCGGTAGGTCCTTACCTATGAAGCATCGCCCCACAAATAAAGTTCATTTGAAAGTGTATGCGCGCTACAACTAAATGTACAAACAGTTTGCTATACGAATATAATGCTTAATAGGTATATTGTAAAATTAAAAAATAAATCAGATTCACGCTGTATCCCGCACACAGCAGAGTAGGCAGAGGGAGTCTAGTGTTAAGACACTCCGTTCCCCACTTTTCGCTGTCTTTCTAAAGGCATTGCGTGCTGAGTGGCGGAACTCAACGCCGCACTTTGCCTCGACACCAGAGCGAAGAAATGAAAATATTAAATGGAAATAAATATTTCATTTCCTCAAGTGAGGATCGAACCCACAACCAGTTGATTTACAGTCACACTTTGTTCCCCTGCGCCACGATTGGCCTCGACATTTTGATAGTATAATATATTATCGGCGCCCTGCAGCTCTCATTCCGCCTTCTAACAATTGGTGACGGCAGTGTAATCAACGCTTTATTGCTAAGAAAAGAAAAGCCGACGAGATAATAACATATGTAATAACAGAAAATGTCGTTTGCTGCAACGTGTCACGCCTGGATATGTTGTGTCACGTCGGTTGACACGTTCAGCAAATATTGTGTTACAGACTCGGCAAATACGCGGTAAATAGTAGATTCTAGTATAAAACAAACGCTAGGGCATAACGGGGCATATTGTGCACGTCGATATGAAATTACGTCTCGTTTACTTCGATCGTCGTTGTTGTTTTCGCTGCAGCACGTTTCGATGATATAGTACAATATATTTAAGGAAAATTCTATATTCTTGTTTGGTATTTGATTTTTTGTGTTTTGTTAACAAAATAAATTATATTTAATTTTTTTTTCAGCTGCACGCTGTATCCCGCATACAGGAGGATAGGCATAGGGAACATAGTGTTAAGACACTCCGTTCCCCACTTTCCGTTGAGTGAACCGAACTCAACGCCTTGCTTTGCCTCGACACCAAAGCGCAGAAATAGAAAATGTAAATGTAAATAAATATTTCATTTCCTCGAGTGGGGATCGAACCCACAACCAGTCGATTTTATAGTCAGATTTTGTGCCGCTGCGCCACGACTGTCCTCATTTATTAATAAAAAGTAAAAAGTAAAGGTAAACGTGACTAGCTCGAAAGAAATTATGATTTGATTTGTACAAACCGTCGTTGTGGTATGGNATCAAACATCATTTATTTTAAAAGAAGTAAAGCAGTTTCACTCTTTTCTTTTCTACATCATCGACAGCTAGAACTTATTCTAAAGATATTGCATTCTACATTTCGCACGTGGAACCTAAAATCGTCGCGTTTACCTACCGTTGACGCTAACCCAATGCGCCTTGACTGCATCAATCCTTTAAATTATGTTTATAGAATTATAACACGACTAAATACAGACTTTATATTCATAGGTATGAGAGTATGCATATTTAATTTTGGAGTTATGTAAAACTAAACAATAAATAATCATTTATATGTACATTTCAGGTTTTAAAATGCATGCCAACATAATTGTATTATTCATATATTTTTAAATAAATATAATTTATCTAAATGAATGAGAGTAACAAAAAAAATCAAATCAGCTTCACGCTATATCCCGCACACAGCAGGGTAGGCAGAGGGAACCTTGTGTTAAGACACTCCGTTCCCCACTCAATGAGAGTAACAAATAGAATATAATAATAAATTATTTGATTAAGTACATATAATTGTATATTTTGATATATTCTCCATTTTATCAAAAAATATCAGCTTTTCCATGTTAATTTACACCATTATGATTAAAAGTCATTGTAAATTAAATTGCTGATTTAGTTTAATTATAATTATTAGATATCTATGCATACTTATGACTGTGGCGTCAAATAAATGACTTTTAAAATGTATATAGAACTTTTAGGCGTTCTACACGGTGTGTATTTTTTATCAACATATTAAATTGTGAGTTTATAAATATGGAGAAAAAAATCTAAATACTGAAGATTTGATAAAGAAGCTCAATTTTAAGATTCATTTGTAATTTTTTTATGAATATTCATTATCAATTTGAAATGAAGCAAGGTTTGCGTGTTTTTATTTAAATATCCTATTGGACTACAGGTTATTATTAGTACCTATATTTAAAAAAAAAACATTACCAACTAACAATATAAGAGGCCAGTTATGGCACAAACGTGTGACTGTAAACGCGACAGGTTCTGGGTTCGATTCCATTCGACGAATCAAATATTTAATATTTTCATTTCTTCGCTCTAGTATTCTTCTCAAAGCGAAGCGTTGAGTTCCACGTCAAGAGAATCAAGAATTCTGCGGAAAGTGGGGAACGGAGTGTCATAACACTAGATTCTCTCTGCCTATCCTTACGGGATACTGCGAAAAGCTAAAAAAAAACAATTTTTTCTCTCTATAATCTTTTAAGCAAAATACAATATCCATTAATTAGAATTTAATATGACATTTAAAGCCATTTTCATTTAAAAAAGCTTATTTATTAAACATAGTTATGTAGAAAGGTAGAACTACTAATAGGTTTTTTTAATTGCTTAAAAAATATTTTTAATCGAGTTTCATTTTTAAATGAGTCAATATTTTACAAAATTTATTAGTTTCTTTATACAACACTTATATATATCTAATAAATTATAAATATTTAGGTACCTACTTGTTACCCCAAATCGTTAGGTATATATGCAGATCCACCTATTCTGTTTTTAAAATAAATTTTCGTTATACAAAAGTTCAATACACCTTGTACTTTAATAATTTACGATGTCTGTAGTCTATGGTTTTAAAAAAATATATGGTTGGTAAAATACACGCCGTGAAATAAAAAGCGTTGTACTCGTTTTGTTTTATTTCACTTTACTTGCCTTTTGGTTAAATGTTAAGAGATATATAGGTACATATTATTTACATAATATTTTATTTTTCTTATAACAATTTTCATCTATAGATAGATATCTACTAAACTTAAAAAATACATTTTCAATGATCTATCCATTTGTTGTATCTTTCTATATCTGTATGGAAAGATACTAGTAGTTCCTGTTTTTTATGAATACCTTAATATTGAATATACTTAAGTACAATTTATTTTAAATTACACAAACAGTTAATTACTTAAATTTGTTCTTTTTTATTAATATATATTTCTTTAGCTTTTCACTTTATCCCAAACGTAGCTGGAGAGGCAAAGGGAACCTGGTAGTCTTAATAAGACACCCTGTTCCCAATAATACTACCGTATCCCACTTTCCATCTAATTCTCAACGCCGCGCTATGCCTCTTTACTGGAGCGAGGAAAAGGAAATCGGTTTCTATATAATAGATAATATATTCTTATTATCCACTTAACAAATGAACAATTTCATTATGCGTAGAGTCTAGCCATTTTTCTGGCAAGAGTCGTCCTCTCACACATAATAATAAATATCAGGATTATATGCTATAGCCAAATAAGTAAGTGAACCCAGTGAGTATCAGATTTCATTATATTTTGCTTTAATTTAAAATATTGCAATTGCAATTATAATATCTCCTTTGTAATAGTTTTAAGGTTTTTTTTTATTTTCTAAATATTTATTTTTTGGACGTTTGAGAAAGTGTTTAGGTACTATATATTTAATATACTATGTACGAATGTAGGTATACTATCAGCTTTTAATAGGTCACTATTATAGTAATGAAAATTCATAGTATTCATAATCATATATTTTTTTAGCTACATACGGGAACCTAGTGTTAAGACACTCCGTTCCAAATAACGGAACGGAAGATTCCTTACTTTCCGCCGAATTCAGGAGGCATTGCGTGTTGAGTGGCGGAACACAAAGCCGCGCTTTGCCTCGTTACCAGAGCGAAAAATGTTAATATTTTCATTTTTCTCAAACGGAAATCGAATCCACAACCAGTCGCACTAACATTTCCACGTTCGCACAACTGCGTCACGACTAACCTTTGATAATAACACTATTTACCTACATCATATCAACATAATTAAAGAAAATATATACCTACAGATTATTATTCAATAGAATTATATTAGATTTATATAATAAAATAAGGAAATAAGAATTATTAGTATATAAATCTCAACTTCCAACGGCCTCATAACACGGAACTGGCCGTCAGCCAAGCGGCGGCGGTTCATCTAAATTTTAATATAGAAACGTTAACGTTCTTCTTACTCTATTTTCGATGGAGCTCTTTTGTTTTAGAACAGTAAAAGCGCATCTTTGAAATATTCTAACCTCATTAACGGCTTCTATCGATATAATAGTCGTAAAACGGTATTACTTAACAATATATATGTATTGGTTTTTAGAAACAATTTTTATGTACGTAAGTAGTAGGTATTTTATTCGGAATTCTGAAACTTTTAAATCTAAATATACGTATCTATTAATTTGAGGCCAGCGCCGCGGGAGCACGAGTGTGTGACTATAAATGCGATAGGTTGTGGGTTCGATTATCTCTTGGAGAAATTAAATGTTTAATATTTTAATTTTCCCGCTCTGGTAACTATACAAAGCACGGGGAGGAACGGAAGCGTCTTAATGGGAATGGAGTGTCTTAGCACTAGGTTCCCAGGTTCCTCCTTGCTTAGCCTGCTATGTATAGGATATAGCGTGAAGTTGAAGAAAATAAAAAAGTAACCTATCTACAAAATATTTTAAAACAAAATATTTAACTTTCATATTAAAATATATTTTAAATACATAGTTATAATATGGAAACTTCAATTATGTAACAATATGTTCAACAATTGTAATTATGTGATATGAAATATAGTCTAAGGATATCATTTAAATAATATTTGTTGATTGCAAGTATTAATATAAGTTCCAGCAGTTCCTTTCAAAATTATATCATTAGTTTACCCCTTGCACCAAATATAGCGACCCTCGTGCGCTCGTTGGCGAAATGGTCTCTATTTACTTTAGTTCAACCTGCGCATACAAATGGCTGTTGCTGACGAGAGACGAGGTGCATTTCCTGCATCTTGGCTTTTAGTGTAGCGTCAGCAAATTTATATTTATGTCTAAAATATATGAAACTTCAGAAATACCTACTAGAGTTTTTTTTATTGAAATATAGGTATACCTAGGTAAATTTAATAATTAATGATTTCATTTATTCGGCGCAATGCGTCCAGATTTGTGCGGAAAATGAGGAATGGAAAAGTTTTAATGTGAACGGAGTGTCTCAACACTAGTTTCCCAGGTTCTCTCTGCCTACCATGCTAATGTGGAGCAAAAAAGTATACCTACGCTATTTAAATATCTTATTTGCTTAATACGTCTTTTTTTGTTTCAATATCGAAAATATATAATGTTTACTTCATAGACAATAATTCTATTAGTAAGTACTTTTAATAATTTTTTTACTATTTAGTATAATTTACTATTTTTTAAATAATTTTTTAATATGTATTTTATTTCCAACAAATTTGAAATGAGTATGTAAATTTATAGTCCAAGTCTTTTTGTATTAATCGTATACAAAACAATGTAACATTTGATAGATTTACAGTAATATCATTTATCTAGTTAACATTGAATAACTATATATATTGAAAACAAATAAAACAGCATTCTTATGTTTAACAACATTCGATATCACATGGGAAGCTCAGGAAAATCTAGAAGGTAAATAAAATAACTGAACATATGCGACTATCTCGTTTCTTAATGTTAAAATTTTAAATAAAGTCTCTCGTTACAAGATACGCCTTCCAATTATTTCAACAAATTTATGGATCGACGTAAACAAAAATACCGTTTGCAATTTTCAAGCTGTCGTTACTCCGCCACTCAACGCCTGCAATCTCAGCACCCCATCTCGTAAGATAACAACATGTATCGAGTCAGCTTAAAAAAAATCGACGCGAACAAGAGACGGCGAGGTAATGAATGTCAAATTTTATAGAAGCGTCGTCGTCCGACTTGAAAGTGAGATCACGGTGCTCTGTCACATAATATTACACATTTTATTCGCCCGTTGGATCCATTTTCGGGGGATCCGTAATGCAGAAACAGTGTTAATATAATATTCAAACGGCGATCGGCTGATTAAGAATTAAATACCCTTGGATTTCTCGTTCGGTATCAGTTTCGTAAAAAGAAATATACTTATGTGGGCAGTTATTTATACGAGGTAACGAGGGTTGGGTCGGATTTCATTTAAGTTTGTACGAACTTAGGTACCTACTTAAATGGATATGGTGGATACGTTTGTGAGTAATAGAAAAAGAATATATTATATACAATTCTTATATTATTGCAAATATATCATAATATAACTTTAAAAATCAACCTGACATTTGCACTTTCTACATAAATACATTTCCTCGAAAATGGTAAAAAGATATATGCTTTCCAATTTTCTATCGTAGAGACCGTACCCTTTGAGATATCCCAAAATGTATGAGTATTTACTCTTGCTACAAACATATCGGAACCCCAGCGAAAACACAAGATAATAACAGAAATGTTTACCGAAGCTCAAAAGAAATAAAAAGATGTCCCTTAATACGGACGCAGATGTATTATAGTTATTATTTGTTCCTTCAGGAAAGGTTACCTTTCCAAATACGAATAAACGCAAATTCTATTTTCTCGACAGAAAATTAAAAAATGAGCTTCACGCTATATCCCGCACACAGCAGGGTAGGAACCTAGGTGTTAAGACACTCCGTTTCCCACTTTCTGCCGAATTCTGAAGGCATTGCGTGTTGAGTGGTAGAACTCAACGCCGCGCTTTGCCTCGACACCAGAGCAAAGAAATGAAAATATAAATTTAAGTAAATATTTCATCTCCTCGAGTGGGGATCGGACCCACAACCAGTCGGTTTTACAGTCACACTTTGTGCCGCTGCGCCACGATTGGCCTCCACGACAGAAAATTCATAATTTTTTACAATAAAAAAAATAATACGCAAAACATTTAGTCACGGACGATTCCAACGAAGAATTCTTTTGATATTGACCAAGAAATCATAATACGAAAAACGTCGTATAAATACGACGATACTAAAAAAAGCTAGAAATCTTGGCAACGCATAGTGAATTAGAAATGGAAAGTTACGTATCAAATGAGACATGAGTCAGTCCGTACGTTACAGACGCTATATTAGCCACGTCACAGGTTACGCCGCGCTCGTAAAATTCGTCCGTCCATTGAGCAAAACAATAAAATGCGATTTGGATCAAACGGTGTCACTAGCTCGGCAAGTTCAAGAGCGATATTAAGTTGCACAAAAGATAATAAACATTTGTAATAAAAACGTGAATCCGTTCGTCAGTGGCGATATCATTTATAATGATAGCTTCCACGTAGTTTTATACGACGTTTATTTTTATAGGCTTCGGTTTCGTCGTAAAAGCAGTAGACTAGACGCAGACGGGTTTTACGGTGTGGAGCGCTGGTGACGGATCGGGGCAGGTGATGAGGCGGTAACGACCTCGTATCACTGCAATCTGCGAAGGCATAACTGATTTCAGTCGAGTGATATCTAATGCTGCATTTTTAAATTGCATTTTACATGCGAAACACGTTTAAGCTAAGATATTTTTTTTATATTTAGTTTTGATTTTAGTTGGCTTGTTTCTTAAAAGCTTAGCACGTATTAAACCGTTCTTATTTTAATTGTAAATTTATTCTTTGCAGGTTCAAGGACAGTTCGTTACGTTGTGATGACATCAGCAATTTCGTAAGGTAGGTTATATGCCTATTGGATATAGATACTATATTTATTTATTTTTGTTTTAAGTCTCTCACTATATCAATATAATTTAAAAATAAAAAACAAATTAAACTTAAAAAGTTAAATAATGTAAACAATCAGAGTCTACTCACCTTTTATCAAAATAGCAATGATGTTTTAATTGTTTTGTTTATATAAGAAGAATTTTTTAATTAATAATAAGCACTTAATTAAATACTGATAAGCTTATTGCTCTTCAAGAAATAATGTCTTTATTATATAAACAAATGTGTCAATTATAATTCCTGCACAGAAAAATATTTTAATAATATTTAATATATCATTCTCTACTATTTCAATTTGACGCTACGTATTTTTGTTTTGTTAATTAAAAATGTTTACATAGCTTTTATTAATAAAATAGTTATGTTATTCACGCTAATTAAGGTGAAAATAGTGAATTGCTTCATATTTGTGGGTTTAAAGCAACTTGGCATGATATCAGGATATTAAACAATAACTCTACAAAATATCGTTTGCGATTACAAATTGATGCTTTCACACCTTATTTGTGAGAATATATGGTCACGAATTGCTTTTTTTATTTCGTATGTTACACTCTTATCATTGCTATTATTAAGTTGTTAATAGGTTATATTGCAAATGGTTGACATTAAATGTATGCTTTAAACATATCATTTACATGTTGTATTAGTTTTTCTTCACATTTTTTAAAACTTTCTGATCGATTAATTTGTTTAAACTTCTCTATAATAATATATTAAATTAAACTATTCTCACTCATTTAGAGGCAATTAAAAACATTTATAACATCTATATAAATTGAAATATGTAGAGTCGCTTAATTAAACTCTATACTAAATGATTCTACAATACAAATGAAACTAAATTAACCAGATTAATCGCTTATATGCGATATTTAAATATTATATAAAAGAACATTATAGTTACCGACCCAAACGCGGCTTCGTCCATTTATATTTTTTATTATATCTTAACTAAATTATACATAATCATTACATAAATTGCAGCTTTGTGTTGTTCTGATGCTTAAACTATAGAACTATAAAGATTAATCATAATCCATTCAGTTCTTGCGTGTAAGTGAAAGAATCATCTATCCTCACAAACTTAAAAAAAAAATTAAATCAGCTTCACGCTTTATCCCGCACACAGCAGGGTAGGCAGAGGGAACCTAGTGTTAAGACACTCCGTTCAGCAATTTCTGCAAATTTTAGAGGCATTGCGTGTAGAGAGGCGGAACTGCCACGACAGCCTCATATTCATAATATTAGTAATATTAATAGTATATGTGATATAATCGCATAAACCAAACATTATATTAAATGTAGTTATAATATTAATAGTTACTTTATAAATATAAGATGATAAGCATTTCTATAATATGTTTTTCAATAAAATAAATGGTCAAGCTAAGCGTCAATCCATTTAACACCATTTTGTCTGCTCCGATGAGAGCAGATGTCAGCGAAAATATAATAAGGGCCCATAGCTGGAGGGCAGTGATCCCAGCCTGTAGATAACGAGACTATTTGTGATGACTTCTAAAATATTAGTTTATAATAGAAAAATCTTAATCCTATTTGTTATATTAATTATTTATACTTGAGAAAGTAGTTTAGTTTAAAGTAGTTTAGGAAAATATGTATATTATTCTTATGTACTATTCAAATTTATAAATATTATTGTGAAAGTTGTGTATAGATAATAAATAGATAAAAAAATGTATACCATAGATATTGCTTTGTCTTGTGAAGAAATTGACTTGAAGTAAACAATACAATTATTACATTACACTAAACATTTAAATGGAAAATACTTAATATTATGATTTTATTTCAAAAAAATAATTATAAAAAAAATGGTATAATGAATGTAACAAATATGCATGTCCTCACCCATTGAGTTTACGAGGCAAAACTATGTAAATAATAAACCGTATATTATATTGATAAGATATTTGATCTTATCAAAACATTTATGTGAATAGTAAAGTAGATACTATTTACTACTTGAAATACGTAACAGCGAAGTGGTAATTTGCTTTGAAATAAAACTTACTTTGTATTAGGCCGAGACCTTTCTGTAACTATCTATATAAATATGGACAAGCGAATACAAGAAAATAAAATCTATATTTTATTTTAAATAATTATTTAATATACTAATTAAGGCTTGCCCCATTTAAAATTATAAAAGTGGACAATAGCCATAAAATAATTAATTAATTTCTTTATTTTTAGTCTATTACGTGTTAAGCTTATCACATTATTTTCTTAGGTATATACGATACACCTGCCTGTTTTATAATTACATAGTTTAGCAAATTAAAATTTATAAAACATATAAAATATCCAATTTTAACAAAATAATTAGGTAGTTAGGTAGGTAGGTACTTATATTTCAATAACGCTACCTAACTAAATTTAATTCAACAATATGTTAATAGTACAAAATACTGTCTTAATTTGTATACAAAAACTAAACGTTTTGACGAGTTTTTAA
Organism: Heliconius hermathena; assembly: GCA_013403705.1. NCBI lineage: Eukaryota > Metazoa > Arthropoda > Insecta > Lepidoptera > Nymphalidae > Heliconius > Heliconius hermathena. The sequence continues at coordinate 518,427 of JAAIXJ010001853.1, forward strand.
TATTCTAGTGATTTGAATGATTTTACGACTTCTCGGCACGCGTCGGTCGTAAACTTGCGGTCACCTGTTTTATGCTTATATTGAGGTAGGATTTTATCAATATATATTTAAACACACGTAATGTTACATTTAAAGTAGGTCAGAATTTATTGTTCTTAAATACACAGTTTGTACTACAATTTTTTTTAAGTATATGTAAATAGTATTCTTTTTGGTATTTAGAATGATATTTTAATTGTTTCTGTTTATAAAAAGATATATTATATAATGTTTTTTTTTTCATGTTCGAGTTAATAATCATATACAGAAATAATGTATTATTAAAAACGGCTCTAATGTATTATACAAATACATTCCAAAATAATATAATTTACCCAATCAATGTATGTAAATGTAATAGAATATGCCTACTTAATCCAGATATTCGGCACATATTTCACTAGAAATATTGGAACGTAAGCAAAAGTCAGCAGTTTTCCTAAAATACGCGCAGCACCAACCCATGACGCCATGATCCATAACTCAAATGAGTGTATACGTCAGGAATATAAAGGAGGACCTTAAGCCAGGCGCCGCCCAAAGTATTATGGCGGACAGATCTGCAAGCCATTTCCTTTTTCCCATTGGTGCATTAAGCAGATTCAGCTTTACCATCTTTGTTTTCACCAATCAGCGCCAAATTGATATTTGAAATCTTGTTTGTTGAGACGAGCTCTACATTCTATCTCCCTCTATCATTTAGTGAGTGTGTGTAGAGTAAGGAGATAAGCTTTAAATGTAGAGATGGCACCGTGTTGTTAGTATTAGTTGTATAGGATAGATGGCGCTGTTTACACAGTAGTTTATCCTCCGTTCAGTAGATGGCGCTAGTTGCACGTGGAATTGATGTGCATATTACTTCAATTCCATTTCAATATATTAGAAATTCATTATAAAAAAAATATAAATAAAACAAATTCATGTTCGACATTATAATTATAATAATTTTTAAAATATTAAATATTTTGTTTCAGTTATGTAATAGATAAAATAAAATAAATAAATCAGCTTAACGCTGTATCCCGCCCACAGCAGGGTAGGCAGAGGGAACCTAGTGTTAAGACACTCCGTACTCCACTTTCTGCCGAATTGGAGGCATTGTGTGTTGAGTGACGGTCACACTTTGTGCAGGGCCACGAAGTGTGACCGCCACTCAACACGCCACGACTGACCTCATGCTATAGATGGTGGGCATGTGGGCTTAATCTAAATAATATATAGTACAATAATATATGATATAAGATTATGTCATATTGTACTTCCATTTTAATCATTTATTAATGTAGTAGGTAAATGAACACGTTGAATCTTATTGGAAAAAAACAGTCAATCATAAAAAAATATTTTCTTTCTAATTCTCATCCCTAACTAATTATACGTTTCGTAATTAAAAATTATATGATTCATATACAATTCTACATATATTGCTAAAATATATATTAATAAAATTATGCTAATGAATTTTGTTTCTTTTATAAGCATTGATACTAAATCATTATTTATCGATCATATCATCGATGTAGAGTCGGATAGCGTTTAATTTAATTAAAAGTTAAAATAATTTTATGTAAGTAAAAATCTTAATGTAAATAATTATCGCCAAATAACGTTTACTCTATAAATTTATTTTTTTAACATTTTAATTTTCCAAGTAAAATTTTAAAAAATAATATTTAATAATTTTTCAATTTTAGGTCTTCATTCATTAATTCACTCCGACCACTTGACCACTCTATTCCCAAACCAACGACACATACAGCAAATATCAGCTGAAAATCATTTTTTTTATTAAATTGTGAGAAAATTTACTAAAAGTATCTATATCGGTATGTTAGACGAAAATATAATATTTTCAAGGATATTTTCAATATTTTCACTTGTTTGTAATAAAAAATACAAAACATTTTAGATCGCACCACAATGAACTATCGTGTTTTGCGTGAGCATTCGATACTGAATTTGTATTCAAAAGATACCTAACATTAGAGAACGTAATAATCATAAAATGCTCGATTTCAAATCGATTTAAGCAAATTTAGAACATTGATATAAGATAGAGTATAGTAAAATATATATTTTTCCTATTTTCTATATATATTTTATGAAATTCTTTGGATTTATTATAATATAATTATCTCATGCCAATATATTTAAGAATGCCAACTGGTAAAACTTATGCTGGCTAGGACGTCCCGTCGGTAAGCCGGAAGCCCTGTGGCATACACGCTACATGCAAATGGATATTAACTCTAGGTATACGAGTATTTAAATTATTTATATCAGGATATTGAACCTTGATATGTATCATTCGTAGAGCATGATTTTTTTATTAAATGCTTAGTAAATTATGATAAAATCATAGTTAATCATCAGTTATTCGACTCTACTTTTACATTAAAGTTAGAAAGATGATTAATAATGAAATTATTCCAAATAAATATAATTATTTTATTTAAAATAGGCGTTGGACAATTTTTATTTGTATGTAACATGTAGCAGCTTAGGCAAAGGGAGTCTAGTGCTGAGACACTCCGCTCCCTACTTTCCGCCAAATTCTGGTGGCATTGCGTGTTGAGCATTTATTGTATGTATTTGTGATTTTATTAAAGGAAATAATGTGATTTTTGGAAGGAAATAATTCACTTTACTTTCAATATTTTGTGTTTTTATTAAAGAAATTCTTCTATAGATATGGAAAAATATTAAAATCACTTCTTAATAATGTGGAATACTTTAAGTATAGGTATTTATTTACATTTTTTGCTTATTAAAAAGTATATTACGTCACACTATATATAAATTGATTATATATAAAATATTCAATTATTTCTGATATATTTTAACAAAATAGGACAGGTTACTATTTTCATACTAAAATTTCAATATATAAAATATAATATTTCAAACTATAATGAATAATTAAGCGATAAAATCATAATTATTGATTAACTTACTTATACTTATAATATACAAAGATGAAAATTTATGAAATCATTTCTATCACAGATATTGGATATCTTATTTATTATTTTGTTTGTTCATATGCAGACATATAGACATGGAAAATAAAACACTGCATGCGTAATATATTTATTTAAGATTATAATAATTTATATCATGCACTTATCGAACTCATATAAACTATGTAAATTAATATATAAATTGGAAACAAAGCATTTAAATTAATTTATACTATACTACATATTTTCAAATATACTTTAACAAACTAAAATGTTTCTTTTGGATTTTGGAATTATCTATACAATTAAAGTTAATATCAATTAAATATTATTTTTTTCTGCTCGCTTTGACGTCACATCCCAGGTCGCTGCGGTCAGTGTATTAATAAAGGAAATAAAACCATTTAAAGGATATCGATATTTAAACTTAAAAAAACCAATCATATAACACTTTTTATGTAATATTTTAATTTTTTCAAATCACTCAGCTTCAATTATGCTTCAGTATAATCATAATTATACAACGTTAAACCATATCAAATAAAAACATTGCTGTAAGAAGTAATATAATATTATTTATAACAATACAAAAAAATAAATTGTTAATAAACATATTATTCACGTGTTTATTTACAAGTTATGCCTACATTCTTATGAGACAATATATAATAAAATGAGCAATAAAAAATTACATGGACGCAGTCCTAAAATAACGATTAAATCTAATTTAATTAAATATTAATAAATAATATACAAATGATAACATAAAGGTAGCGTCACTAATATTTATGTTATTAACAATTTTATGACTATTTAATAGTTCACTGTGTGCAAACATAGAATTAGGTCACGGTTATTTATTGAGTCGTAAAATTTTCTAAAATATCTATTAATTACATTGTAATATAAAATATTAAGAGCCTATAAAATATATTAAATTTTATAGGTAAATTTGTTTAAACAACCTTTGTAACATATTCTTAATATTATAAAATAGTAATCAACATACCTTACACACAATCATTAATAGAGTATAAAATAGCAAAATAAAAAAAACCTTTTGAGGAAGTAAATAGAAAGAAATATAAGTAGATATCTTTTCAATATCTAATTACAAGACTATGCAATGCATTTTTAAATACTCCTATTAGCTTTTAAATTTTTTTTTAAATATAATAGCTGAGTACTTCTCTGTTGTTGGAACACAGGAAACATACAGGAACACCTTTTTATCTTTACCTATTTCCTGTGTTTTTGGGGACAGGCATGTCAAGATTAGTAGTAAAATACTTAGTTTTTTTCAATTTCTTTTCCATCCAATTTCTTTTACAATTAATTTCACATTTATAACTTGATACATAACAAAAATATTGTGAACATTCTTTTCTAATTTCATCATACAAAAATCAAATTCGCACCTATCGTAATAACCACTGTACGCTTAAGGACTTACAAACACATTATCCGCCAACTCAGGTCCTATTTAATTATTTTGCGTGTGTGATACCTATCCAATTAATTTTAACGACCGTTCAATACAATAGCAAATTATCTACATAAATGTAATGATCGTGATCGGCATTCTATTATAATTTAAATCAAATGTGATGGTAAACAAAGTCTTATATTTTGGAATAAAAAATAAATAAATCTGCTTCACGCTGTATCCCGCACACGGCAGGGTAGGCAGAGGGAACCGAGTGTTAACACACTCCGTTCTCCTGTTTCCGTCGAATTTTGGAGGCGTTGCGTATTGAGTGGTGGAACTCAACCCCGCTCTTTGCCTCGGCACCAGAGCGATGAAATGGAAATATAAATTTTAAGTAAATATTTCATGCCCTCGAGTGGGAATCGAACTCACAACCATTTTACAATAATCTTTTATAACATATCTTTCCTTACTGCTTAGGTATGTATGCAAGAAGCATTAATACTTGAGTGGTGACAGTAAACGCAACAGGTTGTCAGTTCGATTCCCACTTGGGGAAATGAAATATTTAATATTTTCATTTCTTCGCTATGGTGTAGAGGCAAAGCACGGCGTTGTAAACCATTCTGTTTACAACTGTCTGTATCTGTCTGCATGCAGAATAAGCAGAGTACGAGTAAACACTTTCCGCTGAATTCTGGAGGTATTGTGTGTTTAGTGGCGCAATTCAACGCCGCGCTTTGCCTATATTTGCCAATGGAAACATTTAATTTTTTAAATAAAAATATTTAAATACCCAAGTGAGACTCACTGTTTACTCAGTCAAGTCTTAACTGCCGTAGATAATGAAGTAGACCCAGCAGACCCGCATTACTTAGTAAAAACACAGTAATAATTTAGAATAAAACCAGTTCAATTTCGTTTAAAATTTATTTTTCAATGTGGAGTAGGTAGATACTGTTAAATTGTAAATATACTAGATTCTTGTTATGCTTATAAGTATAACTGTGAATTAAAAATGTAACAGAATTCAAATCCCGTGAATATAAATTTCTACAAAAATATGCGTTATATGTACATACCTAAATGTATATTTTTTCAATTCATTAGGCACTCTATCTCGATATTTGGATATTATGATAATAAAAATGTCTAACAACCGTAATATAATTCTTTTTAAGTAGCTATAAATATTGTTAAGTTAACCAAAATTATCTTTTAAAGTGTTGATATTATACAATAAAACGAAATATATAGATTATATTATTATAAACATAACATAGGATAGATCGTTTGCTTGATTTAAGAATGTGCCGCCATAACGGGGTTTTTTCTCTTAATAGTAATTACGATTTACAGATACATAGAAATCACTTGATTTGCGATAGCGTTTATAAAAATTTGTATAATTTTAATATCAAAACACACAAGCAGCTACATTTTAATTAGTAATATTTTTGATTTATTTTGTGGCCCGTGAGAATTAATTTAAAATATGTTGCTATAATTAATGCCTATTTTTCGATAATTGAATCCGTTACCTCCAGTCAGGCTCAGTCGTGGCTCAGGGGCACAAGGATGTGACTGTAAACATGACAGGCTGTGGATTCGATTCTCAGTCGAGGACATGAAATATTTAATATTTTCATTTCTCCGTTTTGGTAACGAGCAAAGCAGGGCGTACATTTCCACATAAACCGCAAAGCCTCCAGAATTCGGAGGAAAGTAGAAAACGGAAGTTTCCTAATCGGAACGTAGTATCTTCATATTAGGTTCTCAGGTTCCCACTGCCTACCCTGCTATAAGAGCTGGATACAGCGTGAACCTGAAAAAAAAATAGAGTTCTATTGCTTATTTTACTCAAAATTGTCAACAACTTATATTACAAATATATCCTACAGCAAAACATTTCTAAGCACAAACATCAAAGTACATTTGATATATATTTAATAGAATTTGAAATAGCATAAAAAGGGGTTCAAATTCACAGGTACAAAGTATTTTGTATGCATGTATCGGTGCGTGTTTGTACATATATATGTATGTAGTATATTACCGTTCGGGGCTCTGAGGTGCAGTTTGGGAATACCGCACCGACTGATACGCCGTAAAGTATGGGGCACGATGACTAGGGACGCAGCACAAGTGGGATCTATGTGAAGATATATTTGTGTAAATGTAGGTATAATAATATATTATGATGAATTAATTATAAATATTGTTTATATTGATATATTTACTGCGGAAGTTGTTAAGTTAAGTTTATAGAAAATGTTAAATTTATTATTAAAAAAAGGGATAGAATAATAATATTTATTATCTACAATATATGTCTATATGCCCTGTTAATTATTGATACAATTCAAATTTTATTATAGGTTAAGTAAATTCAAAATAACTAACTTAAAATCATACTAAATAAAATACTATAGATAACACAATTTTAATTTAACTAAAACCAGAAATTTTTTGCTATTCAGTAATTTTCATATATCTTCAGACGTATCTCACATTCATTCCATCGGCTGTGTCGGGCGGTCCAATAAAATATGTAGGCATCCTCGACGTGCCCGAGCTCTCTCCCTATCCTATAACAAGAAAGAATTTTTCTATGCATCCATTTCTACTTGTTAGAATATTTTAAAACTTTCTACTATCGTATAACATATTTGACTAGTTAGATCGAGGTCCATTGATGTAGGGTATAATAGAAACCATTTAAATCGAGAAATATTTAAATAATCATAAAAATAATATACAAGCAGTATATATGGGAAATGTATTGATCGTCAATTCAAATACGAAATATCATAACATTTTATGTATTTATAAGATCAGTAATGTCATGTAAGAAGGTAGCTATTACAAAATTTATACAAAAATTAGATATTTTTAATAAAACTAGATAAATTCGTCAATTTTCAAATATATATAACAAATTTCTCATACAGTCCATCAAAATATTAATAAATTTCGTTTATCTATTAGTTGTTGATAGCTCATAAAGCACGTAATGTCTTCGTAGTTGGTAGTAAGTGGACATATAGCTTAGACAATTACTAAAGGCACAGCGTCAATATAAGGTTATTTATAACGTCTGGAATATGAAGTGGTGACCACATTCTCGATTAGACTCACATCGCCAATAAGTTTCAATTGATTTAGGGCTACGAGCACTCTGTCTGTAGATATCATTATAATTTGTGACATTACTAACTTAGACGACGATAATTATTTGGTTAATAATTATCTGCTTATATGTTAATTTAATTTGGCTGTTCTTGTATTTTTGATACAGTAGGTAGGTATTTATGTATGTAGTTTCATGAAATAATATTTTGGCTGAGGCCAATCGTGGTGCAGAGGCAGAAGCGTGCGTTGAGGGTTCGATTTCCACTCGAGAAAATAACGTGAACAACTTTTACATAATATAATAAGATCTTTGATTTTTGTGATTATGACACATTTTAAATGAAATGTCTATAGTCACTGACAACTGTAGTGTTCGAAACGTCGGGTTTCTTAAAATTTGTAATAATGAATATACTTGCGCGACTAATCCTGTTTAATAGTTTTATTTAATTTTACATACATAATTTTATTCAAAATTGTACATATTATGTACTTCAAAAAAAGACAAATCTTCTACGATACCTAAGGTATATTTTTACCTATCTACATACCTACCTACATATTTATATACAATAAAAATTCTTTTGTAGGAATCTTTAATGTTTTTCTACAAATATACCTATAATATTTTATATAAATGTAATTAACTCACCGGGCGGTCTCAAAAATCATTAAATAACTATTTTATTATATACCATGTTGTAATAATAAATTATTCTTTGCATATATATTGTAAGCCAAATCTCGGATGTAAATTAAGCAATTTAAATTGAAAATTAAAAAAATAAACGTTCCACATAAAGAAGTATCGACCGGAGATAATCTTTGCCATAAATAAAGATTCGGCAGATTTAAGATTCTCGGAAAATCGTGAGCAATTTGCGTCGGCATATTGAAAATAGGTACACGTGCTGTACAAAATATAGAAAATACCTATTACCACCAGGCCAATCGTGGCGCAGGGGCAGGAAGTGTGACTGTATACGCGACTAGTTGTGGGTTTGATTCCCACTCGAGGAAATGAAATATTTATTTAAATGTATATTTCCAATTCTTCGCTCTGGTATCGAAAATGGAAATGGAAAGGGTTAAATTCCGCCACTCAACACATAATGTGTCCAAAAATTCGACAGAAACTTTGGAACGGAGTGTCTTAACACTATGTTCCCTATGCCTACCCTGCTGTGTGCGGGATACAGCGTGAAGCTTATTTAATATAATTTGATTTAATTTTTAACCTACGAGTATACCTAACGTCAGGTTTAATATTTAGTTTAATTCAATTCCCACTAACTCTGTACCGGAATGCTTGCGACACTAAAACGATGCTGTCTCATTAAGCGGGAGCGAGGGCTCGTTGCGGTAAGTTATTGTCGGGTGCAGCCGTAAAGTACACCATTTGATGGCTTACAAACATGGGCTATGGTACATCCAGTTTATACCTACTCGTACCGACTCGCATCGATATCGATTATTTTATACTAATCGACTCTACTGTTACGCTAACGATCAATTTTCGCGACTTATCGATACTCGGTAACTTAAAATATTCAATTACTTAATTCGGGCAGCTGTGTGTATGGATAAAAGGCTTTTAAATGCTTTCTTGTTTTAACAGTGGCTGTAAATGTACTGTGCGGTCCTTTGAACATTTACATTCCGATTTTCTTAACTGAAATTCGAATCGTTGTGAGCAATATGACATTTTAATAGTAAATTTGTATAATATTTTACATTTATTTTATCTAAAATTATTCTCATAATAAGTTATTACTTATCGTTTTTATCAGCTAATTTTCATATAATTTATTTAAAATGCGACCTCGATTCGAATTTATAAAATATATAATATATACATATATCGAAAATAAATTACGTTATTAAATTATATAATTAGCAACAAATGGTAGTTTTAACGTTTCGATAATTGAAATAAACATAACATTGGGTCGTTCAGAATCTCTCTTAAGAGTGGATTCTCCTAATTATTATAAACAAAACAAAACTAAAAACAAATACAATATGTTGACACAAATTTATTCGACTATACGAAGCCAACATTTCCCAGAGTATATTCACATTGGGTGTTTAGAACATTTTAATGTACATTGCCTCGTAGTTGTTAATTAAGAGAAAATAAATATTATTTAAAAAAAAGAACAAGACAACTTACTTAAAGGTAGGAATATTAATTAATTGAATATCAATTATATAAAAATATTCAGATATTATTATCGGCAATACCTACCCGGTATATAAATGTATAAACGTTCATGCGATGCCGCAATCGTTGAAATCCTGTATTTCTGCCTAAGCTAATAAGGTGTCAAGCGCAATCTTATGCCGTTTTAAGACCTACCTATAGGCGTTATGTGAGTTCGGCTTGGTTTTAAACAGGTATGATAATATTCACAAGCACTTAGATACTAATTTTATGAGACATTTGAGACTAACTACCTTTCGGCCTTCCAACGCGAATCGTATACACGACGTATGTATCTATAAAGAAACATAACATGACTAAAAATAAAACGACCTCGCGCGCTGTTTTATCTTTGTTTAGATATGCTATCAAAATTCAATAGTTCTTATATTGATAACTTAACTAAATAACTAAAAATTACTATGAAGAAAATGTTGTTTACTTTCTCTTATAAGTAAGGATGCCAAAAAATTTATATTTAAAATAATTTTTAATATTTACGATTGAAACATACAAACAAAGTATTCATTAAATTTTCATAAGACGTTTCATGTTTTAATAATATGAATAAAAACATTGCAGGGTCAATATAATGTCGAAAGATTAAAGGAGATTTCGAAAATAATTTTCATTTTAAGTGCAACATAAATCTTGAATATTACTGTTATTTTACAAAATCATTTAACATCTGACCTTATCTTATGTATGAGTCAAATTTAAAAAAGTCACTGTTAATTAGGTAAATTTAATTATTTATCTGTCAATATTAATGTTTATACATACATACTTTATGCACACTGTAGGTGCTGTGTTCTTTTACTCTACTCAGTTTTCTTTAGAAAACGTTTATTATTTTGTATATATTTTAGTAAGTATCTGCCTATTTGTAATTTTCTACGCCAAAAACTTTATTTTAAGAAATTATTCTTATATACCTTTTTAATCCACGTCCATTTTCTATGTAAAATCTTATTTTCTTAAAGCCTAAGCTTAAAAGCTCGTAAACACTCGATACTCCAAAGCTTAATTACACGCTATGGAATACCAAATTCCAGCTATCATCATATGTTATTAGATTCACAATACAACCAAACGAGGGGAGAGAAAAAGGAGAATATTTTTTTAATTTGTCATGTCGGAAACTGAAAAGTCATTCTTTCTTTTGAAATTATTAACACATAATAATGTAATTTTATCGTTTCTTTTAATGGAACGCTGGGGCTATCGGCATGGGCTTGGGGCTCGAGATACGGCCTCCATAATGCTTGATGTTAATGGGCTTGCCAGATTGAACGGATACGTTCGTTGTACGTATGTTTACTCATTTACATATGCCTTTACGATATCGCCTACCTATAAAAGTCATATGAATAAAATATAAACCTACGTACGATAGCAGTATACGTATTGACCAATGAAATATTTTGTTTAAATAGAAAATTTAAATTTTAACCGGGCCCATATGTGCAAATATGTAGGTACTTGCAGTTGTAATCAATGAACATTATGTCTTATATATAAAACAAAGCAGTAAAATCTACTCTTTAAATTGTTTTTGTGAATTAAATTAAGTTTATCACAACATCTATATACTTACATATCAATAGTTTTATTCGTTTCTTTTTACGAAAAAGATAATTTATCTTTACATAACTTTAAGATATTTATTACATAACATAACATTTTATATTAAGTTATATAACTATAAATTATAAGTAAATGATACCTATAGGTAGGCACTTGCTAAGCCTTTTTGTGTTTTTACAAAAACTAAAATAAATTATAACCATGAAATCAATTGTGACTCAAATATGAATTTTATAAAAAAAAAAGAATTCTAACACAGTTTAAAATGGCTTTTGTATATAAAATGGTATATTACCTAACTACCCACGAGCTCTGAATGACTATTAACACTTTATCCAATATAACTAAAATATCGACAAAATTCGTTCCTAACATCCTATAATTCAGCTTTGGGTTAGCCCACCAGCCAAATGGATCTTGAAAAACAACCAGTTATTTTGACAAGTGATCTTTTGAAACAAGCCGTAAAATAGAATCGATGATAGACAAAAATTACCTTTCTAACGCCACAGTAGAATTTCTTTTACTTTGACGTTTGTGGGAATATTATTAGATTCTCTTCATTAGTTACGCTAGACCTTAATTTTAATTTAGAATGAGCTTTTTATAGAGCATTCTCTAAAGAGAAACGATTTTTCATAAGTAATGAGGCGGCGCCGATTGGATAAATATTTTTAAGAAAAACTCTGACATCGGAAAAATGTAGGGCGCAATAAATATAGAGCCAAATCTCAGTCAACACGTGTAACTAATCGGTCGGTTATAGGTATATTACTCATATGAAATGAAATATTGAATATTTTCTTTTAAACGCAACACCTTCAACATTCGGCGAAAAGTGGAGAGCAGAGTTTCTTAACACTAGGCCTGTGCCTGCATGTGGTATACAGCGTAAAGTTGAAAAAAAAGGAGAAAATAACAACTTCAGTTTCTAGAAATACTAAATATGACGTTTAGAAATTAAAACAAAAAAATAAATTTACAAAATACTGCACACAAGGAAATATCAGCAAAGGTTAAATCTGTAGAATCCTTGAAATCTAATTGAGGCAAAGTTGAAGGAAGCTACAAAGCGAAACGCAGGTGTGAGTAACGATTTAATTTCGGCTCAACAGAGTACTCTCGACTCAATATTAGCTCTGTACGTACCTAAATGAAACTTAAATCACAGAACTCACTTGTTTCATTAATTAATGGTAAGAATTTGATATAGGCCTTCGTGGGGTAAAAGGGACGGCTGTGAGTTCGAATCCCAGTCGAGGAAATATAAATATTTAATGTGCAACTGCTATGTGTGGGATATAGCGTGAAACTAATATACTAGAAATATACCTAATATAATTATGTATTTATTGGATACAAAATTATTTTTATATGTAAATGAAAATCCATGATATTAATATTTATAATTGTGATTATAATAAAGAAAAGCACTCGGTACATATTACTAACGTTAATACGCTATATAACTTTACAGTGATCGTAATAAATAGGTATAGTTATAGTAAATTTCGTTTCAATTATCATATTAATAGCTTGGGACACTTCACACGCACATTTCCATAGAATATATGAAACGGATTGTCAACCGAAAGCAATTGGAATATCATAAAAATGCTATAAAAAGTAGAGTCGTAAAAGAATTGTAATTTTCGCACATTTTTTGCTCTCCTATAATATGTTCAAAGTAGTTATTTTTACTCTTTATAGAACGGCTTAATGGCCATTAACCTTTATATATGTATGTGAAAAAAAAAAGAAAAAGACTACCTTAAGCTTAGCTTTTTTTGAGGTAAGAAAAATAACTGTATCGCTAGAGTCGCCCGAACCTTTTCATTTTAATATTAAATAATGGCATCGGTCTCTCTATTTTCAAGAATTGTTAAAGAAGTATCAAAGAGTTTCCATTTGAAAAATTTATACAAGTAGGATAGAAAGTTTCGAAATTTTATTCGTAGCTCGACCCCATTTTGTACAAACTTTGCCCATTACGTCCCCGAATAACGAAATCGTATCTCTCTTGAAGAAACAAAAGTCCTAAATGTTAAATAAGATTATTAAATTCAAAAATATATTTTAGGCTTATCATATATTTCTTCTGTATGTCTTTATTAAATTTAAGATGTATTTTAAATTAAATGTCAAAATTATAAGCAGAATTCTGGAGGCATTGTGTGTTGAGTGGCAGAACTCAACGCCGCGCTTAACCTCGATACCAGGGCGAAGAATTGAAAATATAAATTTAAGTAAATATTTCATCTCCTCGAGTGTGGATCGAACCCACAACCAGTCGGTTTTACAGTCACACCTCGTGCCGCTGCGCCACGACTGACTTCAAAAGAAAAATTGATATTTAATCAAGAATTAAGTGTTATCTACGTACTAAATAAGCATACTCTATAATCTAATTGAATTCGAAGACTTTATAAATCGGATCCAAATTCAAGTCCAAAAATAAAATTACCAAGCCAATAATTAAATTCTTTCAAATATTTAAAATAAATTTAAGACAAACCACTACGGAAGCTAGCATAACTAAACTAAATTGAAAGCGAATCTAAAATCTTATAAATTCCATTACTTAGATTAGGAAGCATCACCATGTTGGTATTTTACTTTTTACTACTTCCACACATGCACTGACGCTGTAAACCAATAAACTGTTTAAATGTGTGAGTTTCCGTGTATCGCATTCCTATACATACCAAATATGCAGGGGAAACATTTGAATGTAATAGTAGCTTTATTTTTTTAGTATTAAAACTCACTTTCCATTGTATATTTTCTTGGAGTTATGACAAATGAGAGTGGAGTGGTTTCGTATCGATTAGTTGTGGCTCGCATTCGATTTAACCGCTTCTATTTACTCTGTTCCCTATTTATAGCTCAAAATATGTGACTCCATACCTGTATTGGCTCGATCGTGATAGTTTTTAGTTTAAGTAAATTATATACAGACTAAAATTCTATATAGAATATAAAGATTAAAAAAAAGGTTGATTGACAAATTGATTAACAAAAAGTATTTAGAAAATAGCTATCTTACCAAATTCACGTAGAAAATAAAACCAAAAACAAATACGGTTAATTGATATTGAATTACCTTTAAAAAGAATATATAGTAATATTGGAAACCAAAAATAAAAATTTATAACAAAAAATTGTATCAATCGAATAGAAATTTTAATGTGACGCGACTGAAGGAAAATGCTTGGAAAGGAAAAGACTTAATTGGCTGTTGCTTTGAACGATATTCAAGATGAGGCTTTTCGACACATTTTGAATTTATTTATGAATCTAATATTGCAAATAATATTTAAAAACTATAACAACAAAGAAATATGCCTATTTATTTACATATCTACCTCTACCTAAATTAAAAATATTCTTTAAAAACATTATAGTAATTTATTTTGCAAAAAAATATCATATATTTGTCTCCAAAGCACAGCATTGCGCGACAAAATTATTATTTTTTTAACTTTGAAAGGGATGTTGTGATTTTATGACATTTTAAATACCCTCAGCCAAGTTTATCAGGTGAGAAGTGTCGCGCGTTGCACGACGCGTGCCAACAACTTTAGTGTCCATAAACGGGGGCAGTTAAAGCCCATCTTTCTTTTTAACGACGTACGAGGATTGTTTATAGTGTAAAAAGTCAGTGTTGAATCGTTCGGAGACGGCAAGCCAAACCACTAGAGACATTTACTTGTATTGCAGTAAGTTATATTTCACATTTCACCAGAGGAACCTAATTTAGTTTTATAAATAAATTTTACTTAATTTACGTTTCGTATGAAATTGTATTTCTCTTTTAGATTATTTGGTTCGCAGTGCAAGATAACAGGGGACGCTGGCCATTATTTAACGTTTGCAAATATTAAAAGAATTAATAAACATATTTTTGTAATTAAAACTGTACTTACCAATAACAGTAAATACACTTTATCTTAAATTTATATGCACCGTGATAACAACCAAGATTTTTGTATATCTATATAGTTTTTTATTAATTATGCAGTTATTTTATAATCTGTATACACTCACAATTTATAACCAAGTGTGCTCTAAAAGTATCTAAAAAAAGATTACCAGGAAAACACCAATCTAAAAGGCAATCAGAAACTGCTTTATATTTAAGTTTATTTTTTAATTTTTTTCATGTCTGAATCAGATAAAACGTTTTTCTTACTTTAATTTGGCAAAATAACGCAAAATTCTGCGACATATGGGGATATGTTATTAGCTCAGTACATAAAATCACTGAGTGATAGTCTCTAAATATGTACTATAGAACAATTGGCTATTTGACTAGTCGGATACCGTACGAAACAATGGACTACGCCTACATAATTCTAGCCCTATATGTGCTTCAGCTACTAACTAATCGAGACTTAGGTCTCGAGACAGCACATACCAATATAAACAGGTATTGATTTTACCATTCATCGATAATTTAATGACATGAAAGCTCGTATTCCATGAAAAACACGGAAGGGCCCCGATGGAATTTTGATAAGCAGACTTTTATTCCAGACGACGTTCGTTCCATGAAAACGCAACATTGTAAGGGCTCTTCAAAACAGATGCCTCGCAAAATGTATGTATTCCTTTGAACGATAATTAAATATTTTAATATATTCACTTCATCCGCTTCGAGTGAGTGTGTAATAGTAAATATCTGTTCCAGTCTTAGTATGCATCTATAATGGTAACATCTAAATGTTTTTAAACCAATATTATTGTAATTTTATTATAAAATTTCTATCGTAAAAAAAACAACATTCAATTTTAAAATGTATTTACAGTATATTGTCTAAGTTATCGGCAATAAGTGTATAAAAATTAAAAACATGAGATAAATATTTATAAAAAACATAAAAAATTAGTTTAATATTGAAACCAAATAGCACATACGACATTATCTCGGTCATTAGGTCGGGAAACACCTAAGTTGACTACCAAAAAACAGCAACAACCAATTAAAAAATCATAAAACAGATTCCCACAGTAATTTTATTTGAAATTCATGTAAGTTGGACTCGTTATAGTATCTATTAAAGGATGATAAACTTGACTTGTGCCGAACGTAAAAACCACTTTTGTTAGCATTTTATGACAACAATTACGATCAATAAAAGTTTGTACCGATTATTCTTCTTAGCAATTTTAGTAGTCGTGCTGTCATCAGCCCGTGCTTTAATATGGCGGCTTGTATCGACGAAACACGATTTTTTACTCTACAACTATGGCTTATAGATTCAAAATCCCGATTTCGGTACAATGGAAAGGCAACGGGATGTTTATTCTAAAAGAGGATTGTGATTCCGCGTTCCTCTTATCGCCTTGACATTGTCCACTAGGTTATTTAGAAATCATCACGTGTTGTTTATTTTTGTGATAGATAGATATTACGAAATAAAACAGAACTAGTTTTTACGAATCGGTCCGAAATAGATTGTATTTCCGAGTAACATTTTTTTAATATTAAAATATACGATGTTTTAATCTACTTCATTTAGTTTAAGTATGACACACTATGCTATGCAATACATGAATAGGTACTGTTCAGAATAAATTTAGTTTTCATTGCATTGATATGTTTATTATTATTTGAATATAACTTGTGTTCCTCTGGGACACTATTATGTATGGAGGGACTTTCATACTTTAAATACAAATTTATATTCCAATGTAATATAACGCAACGTAAAAATTCATACAGTTACAGGACATAGGCTATAAATATTAAATAATGTGAGTAACAAAGAGATAACATAACAGGAAAGGGCTGCTGCAAAACGCTAATAGGGTTGTTTTCAAGGTTTCCGGCATGTCGAAATTTCGCGTAGAATGCACCCAATTTACCGAATGAGGTAGGGTACAATTTGCGTGGATGGTTCTTATCAGTGCAACCCATCGCACCCCTATCGTACTGCCTACAAAACAAACAGACGAAGCGATATTCTTTTATTTAGGTATTACATTTTTATACGTTATATATAAGATATGTACCTAATATATTAATATAAAGATAAAATCTCCAGCAGAAATATTTTAAAGATGCTTGTTCATATATTGTAGATAACATAATATTTAGAAGCTCATTTGAAATATATTCGTCTTGCATTAATATTATTTCCTTAATTGATAAAACAAGCTAATATTTCCCTCTCGACTGATAACAATCATAAATTTTCTTACAATAAATTACCATTAAATATAGCAAAAAACAATATAAATTCTTCTATATCAATCTTATAGATAGAATAACGTAAAATATGAGGAAAAGCTTTTAAACGCAAAAAAATTAAACAAATAGGTAATAAAATGGAAATACCTAGTTACTTTAACTTCAATAGAAAATGGTCGCTCGTCCATCGATACTCACGCTAATGTAAGCAAGCCCACGTTTAAACAGGGGTTAACAGAAACCATGCATCTGTTTAAGACTAAAATATTATGCATTTCATTCGCAACCTGTCCGTCTGAGTCGACTGTCTACAAGAACTACTTGGTATTCATTACACAATAATATGTTCCCTTTCAATATAATAACCATATAAGGCTACAACTCTTTTAAGCGTTGCGTTTAATTACAATTTTACTTTTAAAGCTGTTTTAATGTATAATAAATTTATTTCGGAAATTTTAATAGCGTAAGCTAATTTAACTTTTTATGTTACTGTTATTTTGAATTATATATTTTTTTCTTTATTTTCGAGATTATTAACTACTAGGTTTTAAATTGTAAAGTTTCTAAACTCTTAAAAACGTTTCTTTTGGCATTTGAATTTTCCAACGCTACAGTTTCGTATTCGGGCCGCGCTCCCTAGCTATATTTTGTATGACAGTCACCAGATCTTCCTTCTATCTACATATTAGATACATTACGTGGAGCAGTTACAAAATGAAGCAGCTTCTGTACAAGCAAATACACGGAAGGGTTAATTCTGTTATATTTTCGAGGCCATCTTAATTAAAGTTCATATTTAAACAATAATAAACTTAAATATTTCTTACTTTTTGAAAATGTTTTTATATATAGCAAAACGCTACATATTATTTAATAACTGATAGTGAATGATTAGGAAAAAATCAAATTATATCGGCTCTTCTCTGGTAGGTATATCTTGACACTTTGAAAGCGAAAAGATAACAATTTCTATATAAAATATTTTAAAATTTTACATTAAAGCTATATAATAAAAGTATTTTAATTTAAATATTTCTACACTTTGAATATGAACCCGAAGCCACAATCTATCTCTGAGATAAAAAATCTTAATATATATATACTTATCATAATACCTAATTCAGTAACGAGCAGTGAATAATTTTTAGGTGGCACACTGCAGACGAGGGCGAGTGTGCAAAACGTCGTTTCATAAGTAGGGTTGGGTCGACCCTTACAAGTGCGGTTGCATAACTTTATTTCTGGATTAACATAATTACAGGCCATTCGAAGACTTAGGGTTCAGCAGAGCACTTGTTCTCCGTAAAGTAATTAGTAATTACCAAATAACTCCACAGAGGAGACTCGTAATGTAATTAACACGATATTCGGAACACAACAACGGACAAACGTAGCTTGAACCATTTTCTAATATCTCTAATGAAACTAGCTTTGATAAATGTTTTGAATAAAATACTGTAAATATTATTATTTATTTATAATTGTTCTAAAATAAAACTAAATTGATTTTTTGGTGAGTGCGTACTTGAAATAATTGTTAATTTAGGAACATCTGGTCTAACGGAGTTGTTTACCATCAGAATTAAAGTAAAATATGTGTTAAATCTATTACATATAAAAGTGAATATATAGGTAGGTAAATCAGGGTCGCGTTTACATATGAAGCCATCTATGTTGCAGCTAATAAATAGTAAAGATATTTTATACCAATCATATCGTCTAAGATATTGCGTTTTATTTGTCTCTATTGTACGCGCTTTGCCAGCGCGAAGAAATAGAAATATAAATTAAAGTAGATATTTCATCTCCTCGAGTAGGGATCGAACCCACAACCAGTCGGTTTTACAGTCACACAGTCGCTGCGCCACGACCATCTAAGTCTATTGATAAATATATATACAAGTATGTTTATAAAAAAAAACCAAAAACCGATGAGCTACAAATAATCCGTAGGTATGAAAAGCCTAAGTTGGATTAGCAAAATATTCCACTTATCTCCAACAACGTAGGCAGACCTTACGCTTATCTATGCTAAGTTTCAGTATTTAAGGTCAATTGAGGACAGCTGTAGGACCGTAAATGTCAGACAAGGTTACTTCATACATACCTACTAGATGTCTGTAGATAGATTTATAACAAAAGATTTGAGGATAAAAGTGTAATATAGTCTAGTGTTGCGCTGTGTCCTACATATCCATAGTAGAGTAGATAATAGAAACTAAGAAATTTCGAGACATTGCTTGTCGAGTGGCGGAACTCAACTCCGCGCCTTTGTCTTTTTATTAGAGCGAAGAGGAAAGAAGCTTGACGGAATCAAACCCACAACCACCACGGTTACAGACGTCCCAATACACACCACGGCGGCCCCCTATGTATGGCGGCCAACTTTGATTTATAAAAATATTTCTGTTAGATTTAAGAATACGTACATGTAAGATATTACTTATTTTATTGTTTTAAGCAATTATATTATATACATAATTAACTAATTTTCACATTAATATAAATATTTCAGTTTTATACATTTAACGAGTTACGCAAAGCGAACCAAGTAGATAGGTTCTTATTGAGCGCTCTATATATACGCTTACATATATACATATATAACAATGAATTAATTATATTATCGTAGCCCGTATATTCTTGTGTCAGTTAATAAATAATTAACCTAACCAAACCTAATGTCGCCATTTTTTTCGATTATCATATCATATATATTATATTTATATTTTATTGTAGATATCCACATAATACATATATTAACTTACCTATAGACTAAGCCATAATCAATTAATGACTGCCAAAGAAATATCATATACAGTATATACCATTTATAATTTTTTTTCTATTAAATATATTTATTATTATATACAATACATTTAGATATGCCTTATATATTTGACGATAATCAACAAAAGGTTGATTTATATAAGAATACCAGCCCACGATCGAAGGCTCATCCTACGCACGCCCGGATATTTTACGACTCGCTTTTTAGTTCTTTCCAATTCTTCTCATAAACAAGGGATAACAACTTTCTACATTACGTAGTTTTGCTTGTAGATAATACGAGATAACTCGAAAAAAGTAATTACGATAAAATTATGGAAGTTCTATAATGAATAGTAATATTCATTTTATTAATTATTTTCTTCCTTTAATGTCAATCAGAGGCCAGTCATGGCGCAGGGGCACAAAGTGTGACTGTAAAATCGACTGGTTGTGGGTTCGATTTCCATTCAAGGAAATGAAATATTTATTTACATTTATATTTTCATTTCTTCGCTCTAGTGTCGAGGCAAAGCGCAGCGTTGAGTTCTGCCACACAACACGCAATGCCTTCAGAATTCGGCGGAAAGTGGGGAACGGAGTGTTAAGACACTCCGTTCCCTCTGCGTGAAGCTGATTTATTTTATTTTTCTTTTAAGCCATTTTATACCATCGCACATAGTAACTTGTGGCTCTTTGCTGGGTAAAGATAGACCATTGATGAATCTCTCCATTCTATATTTTGAGAATAAAAGATCACATTAGGCAACATTATAAGTAACGTCGTATTTTATATAATCAAACCGAAAAAACAATTTTTTTTTATATTTATTGGCGGATAATTTTATTTTTTTAATTATTTTATTATACAATTTTAAAATAAACTATAATTTGCAATTATTTTGTAGAACTCACAGAACTGCCGCATACAATTTGCATGTTTATATAAATACAGATTTATAAAATCGGGGTGGTTTTAATCAAAGTTTATCATAGATATAATAAGGCTTAAAATTAAAAGAAATACCCTCCATAATGGAAAAGAGGCATCAGGTGTCGCCAACTGATCCTTTGAAACGATATTATCTCGAACATATTTCTACATGGGGCCGTATACGGAACTGTCACTCCCTCCCTATTCTGAATAAATTACGCCTACATTGATATTTTACGTATCACGATTGTAATTCAATGTTTTCTTTTTTTTATTAAAAAATAAAAAAATAAATAGATATATAAAATATTATTATAATCTAAGTGGCCAGAGGGATCTTGAGGGCAGTCGTAGCGCAGTGGTACAAGCGTGTAACAAGCGTAAACGCGTCAGATTGTGGATTCGTTTTTCACTCGATGAAACGTAATATAATTTTGTTTTAATTCTTCGCTCTGATAACAAGGCGAAATGCGGCCGCCATTCAATCCGCTATGTCGTTATGAGTTCTCAGGTTCACTTTGCCTAATCTGCTATGTGCAGGATACAGCGTAAAGGTATATTAATGTAAATATACCTTATATTCTGGAAAATGTATAAAGAAATAATATTCTTAGTGTGAAATAACACTTTAAAATTGTAAAAAAATGTATAAGAATGTTAGGAGCTCATTAGAATTTATTATCATTAGACATTTGCGGCTGGCATTTGCCTAAAAGTCAAGGTATTTAAATGTGAAAGTAACTTGTGGATACCTATTGCAGTCTATTGTCTCGCGTGCAACTTGACAACACTATAAATTTCATACTTAATACACTTACGTGTCCCGTTTATACGTTTTCTAAAGTTCATTCAATGACATTGTAAGATATATAGTAACAAGGGAAAACAAATATAAAATACTGTTTGAGCTTTAGAATATTTTACAAAAAAATTACATTTTACAGTACTAAATCATATTATAATATATGCTGTAATTTACATTTAAAAATACAGGTATATATATCGAATTATCTATATTATAATAAACCTATCTACATGTGTATTCACATATTCATTTTGATAAATAGAAACTTAACGTTTATGTACGTGTATGTGAGAATCTTATACAGTAAGCAGTACTGCAAGGTCAAAAAAATATTTAAAAAATTGAATTTTTAATATATATATATTTTTTACTTAAATACTTATTACAAACAAATATTATATACGCCATTGCTATTTTCACATAGTAAAATTACATTTTATATAAAAACAAACTATCATCAACCAAACGTAAACAGGCACAACAAAGGAGTCCCATATTGGAAGGATAGAAAATATACCCATGTATATATGAGTAATGATTCAACGCTTCGAAATTTCATTTTCAATTGTGCCTGACCTTTGCCCTGGGGCTATGACCGGGCATCGAAGGGGGAAATGTCTAGACAGCCTTCATATACACATGTCACTTTGGAGGCGAAATAACTTACACTCGACGTCTAACTTTTGTGCGTAGAGATAAAATTACAGGATTACTCATAGAATGCTAGGTCGATATTAACCTGATTAATTTTGTAATTCAACTTGTATTTTCTTTTATTAGTTTTTTAATTAATTTATTATTTATTTAAATTTCTTAAAGTAATAATTAAATTTTACTTTAAAAGCCCTAAAAAGCATCAATATAACACTCCAACGTACCGTCGTTTTATCTAGTGAATTGCATCAGAGTATGTTTCCCGGCACTTGTTTTTATTTTACGACCACCCTATCTGTACGATATGCCTAAATGTACTCCATACGGTTAAGCTGTACCATATAAACATATCTATTATACTATAGAAGGGTTTAGTCAAAAAGAGATAAAGATTTGTCCACAAAAAATTACAACACTTAAACAATCCAGTGCCATATCTATAAATTCTCACAAAACGTGTGTTATTTATGTATCAGTTATATTAATTACTTCTTTAAATTTAATGTCATTATAAATGATTCGTAATTATTTTTTAAAGGCAATGAACTCTTTTTGGCGTTTCTTTAAATATGTGAATTTATTAGTTAATTATAATTTTTAATGTAACTTTTGTGGAAAAATGCACTGGCTACGCCATCAGATTTGATATAAAGCAGGTAGGAATATCGCTTAATCGAGGAGGGCCTGCGGAGGATCGGTATTAATCGAAGGCTTTACGAGGGTGCGGGTAAACGTCAGCCTCTCGTCGCGGTGCGTGTGCAAAGAAAATTTATAGATGAAGCTTCTAGAATATATTTTTTCAATTTCACAATATTTTCATAAATATTTACTCTAATTTATTATATAAATATTTTATATGAACCGACATTTCTAGTAGATCATTAAATATAAAGTAAAAAAAAAAACATAAAATTTATATTTATAAAATCTTAATCTTATTTATATTTACAAATAATTTTATAATTTCTTTACCTTACTATTATATATTATTGATACCAAATCAAATTCAAACTAACCGACTTGGTAGTTTCTCAAAATTTTCCTTATACTACGCGATTGTATATAAAAAGTAGCCCTAGGAGCCCGAAGGAGTTCGACCAAATTGGAAATATAATTTTAAAGATGGCCGCCACTCGACCCCCCTCTCGCCTCGTCTCGGCGCAGCCTAAAATATTATGCACCCAAAATCCATTGTCTGTTGCCATGACAACGGTTCGCTCGATACTCCGCTTTTGCAGTCGCACAATCAAAGATACATTTATCTCGCTTACTCTTTAACTATCCAGATGCTGGGCCCGGATTTGGACGAACGTCTCTTCTATCTTATAGTATTATGGCGGACCGCCAACTGTACGGCCAGCGATAATGGAGTCTTGTTAGAAAAATTTGTCAGAAATATGAGATATTAAATATTGAACGGTATTTGAATGTTAAATAAGCTCCACAGAGGGGCGAACGACAGATATCTTATCGAAAAATTTAAAATTTATGTTCCATAAAATTCAAATCACAAAATACTGATTAAAAGCTTGTTTTATGTTATGTTTAGAATTTTAATTATCAATAAAAAATTAAGTTAATGCAGTAATAAAATAATCACATAAGGGGAACACCTATAACACTTTCCTTACCTTATATTTGTTTTACCTAAAGTTGGTAGTGTTGTGTCACAATAAATTATGCACTGATTAATTGAAAATATAATAAAAACCTTTATATGTTAATATTGATATTTTGTCGTACATATGCATTTAATACACGTAATTGCACTATAATACCAAATTTTATTATGAAATAGAACATCACTCAAAGTAAAACACGGTCACAAGACTACTGTTAAAATGATTGAAGATGAGACAATTTCGAAGTAAATTAGAAAGTTCCATTTCAGCCCTTCCATTGGCCGATTGCAGAAAATATACCCTATTTACCTCTAAACTTTCTCTTTTTTGTTACAGTTTTACTTCCTGGTTGCACCTCAATAGGGTTGGGACTTTCTCTCATAAAAAACGGTTTGTTGTTTATCCCTTTGACGCCAAAGAGAGCAGCTATTTTTTATGATTGTTTCATTTATATTTGGGCAATATAAAAAATAGCTATTCGTATTAACATTTATAATTCCATAATAAATTTGATTTTTTTTTGTAAAAATCTCTTGATTTTTTTAACAAATAGGTATTATGTAACAAATAGGTAATTTTCATTGATAAGTATTTTTTTATATTATCAAAAATATTATGCTAATAATGAAATGAAATCAAATTTTATTTATAATTTTTTAATACTATTTAAAGAATTAATAGAATAAAATATTAGTCTTACACTCTACTTACATTACAATATACCTATTAAACATAATTATGTGTAAGTACATAAATTTAAAATTTCAAGCATCAAAAATCAATCAGCGACAAATTAAGTATAAAATATAATTTTCATAATATTTTTTATCATTTTGCAAAATTTTTAAGATATGCCTTTATAAAGCTTCCATTAAAGATAAAGCTCTGGACTCTACAGCTTAATTCTCAATAATGCATCGTAGTTCCACTGCTTTGACACAGATGGCGCTTTTTAAAGAATTATAAAAAAAATGTATGCACTGTAAAATCGCTATATTAAAAGTAAGAATATAATACTCATAATTTAAAATTAACAGATTAAAAAAATTCCAAAAAAAAATGTTCTAAACTTCATAGAAGCGTTTTAAGCTTTAAATGTTAAGTTAATTCTTTCATATAAAATGCTTATTGCAATTGACAATGATAATCTAAATCAGCCTTTTGAATTAATTTATAAATTAAATTAGCTTCACGCTGTATCCCGCACACAGCAGGGTAGGCAGAGGGAACCTAGTGTTAAGACACTCCGTTCCCCACTTTCTGCCGAATTCTGGAGGCATTGCGTGTTGAGTGGCAGAACTCAACGCCGCGCTTAACCTCGACACCAGAGCGAAGAAATGGAAATATAAATTTAAGTAAATATTTCATCTCCTCGAGTGGGGATCGAACCCACAACCAGTCGGTTTTGCAGTCACACCTCGTGCCGCTGCGCCACGACCGGCCTCTATATTAATTTATATTAGTAGCAATCTTAACGTCAAAGCAAAAAATATAAGAGGCCAGTCGTGGCGCAGCGGCACAGGCATTTGAATGTAAACGCGACAGGTTGTGGGGGTTCGATACTCACTTGAGGCAATGAAATGGGTATTTAATATTTTCATTTCTACGCTTTGGTGTCTAGGAAAAGCGCGGCGTTGAGTTCCGCCACTCAATACGCAATGAGAATCCAGAATTCAGCGGAAAGTGAGGAGCGGCGTATCTTAACACTCTGCTCCCTCTGCCTACCCTGCTCCAGGCGGGATACAGCGTGAAGCATAAAAAAATGTAACGAAAATTTTGTAGGTACTATACTTAATAATAAATTAAGTTATTGTAAAATATGTATGTTAACACATAAATACCTAGCCACATATTCCCTTATATCAAATAATTGTCATAATATATACATTTAGGGTGTAAACACATGTGTGGAAGCCACATAACGCTACTGTAAACCTCCCAAAAAGGCTGTTTTACACGACTGACAAGCAATCATAATCGTAAAAAGTTATCGGTTGAGATCAGGAAGTGTTCCCGGCGCCGGCGTAGCAAATAGGCACTACCTACTTTAGTTCTATCTATATATTCTATCTACACATAAGATACTATTGACACTTTTTTTTATCAAATTTATTTAAAATAAGTTGTATTTTTATAATACCTGGTAATGAATTAAACAAGTAAATTTCGTTTTTGGTTTTAGATGTTTTATTTAATTAAACATTTTCGCAAAATTTTTGGTGATATTTTTTCCATTTCATTTTGATCATTTAAAAAAAAATTTGCAGTTTCCTTTTCATTTTGAATAAGTTTCTTATGTTAAGCAGAATAAAAAAAATATTTTAAATAAAACTAAAAGAATCCAGAACACAATTTTGTTTTAATTTCTTCATCACGCAACGACAGTGTCCGACATGTAATAAAACTAATTTGTAATAAAATAATGTAATAAAATTAATTTACTAAATTTATAAACATCAATCTATCTTTACAAGAAAATAAAAGAAAAAAGAGACATATAAATATATTTTCAATGAAAATATACTTTATTCCATCTAATATAGGAGGCATGCAAAAAATTTAATAAAAGCATTAATTCTATGATATAAAAGTACGATACCTCTTACTGTATTATTGTTATTTATTTATTATATTATTATTATTCTTAATTAGGAATTTAGTATATGTTTCATAAAATCAATTAAGTACTTTGACTTTTATAATAAAGCTAAGCTAAAAATATTCAATATGTAAGTCCGGTCTAGTTTGAATCTATTCGTATCATTTATATGATACAACATAATAAAATTCCATGTTATCTTATCACATTTTAAAATTTATTCGAAATTGCAAATGTATGTAGTTTTACGTTAAATGTTAATTAAGATTTATATACTGTATTTTTTAATAAAGAGATTTGATATGTTATAACGAAAGTTATGACTAATTAATAAAACAAACACAAGTTAATACGAAAATTTTTATTGTTTCAAATTAAGTATATTTTAAAACAAATTACATTATGAATAAAGACAATGAGGTATAACAATGAATATGTTTCTTTTTATTTCACCGTTTTTTAAACGGTTACAATTATACGATTTTAATTAAGAATGTACATATATACACTTAATATATACAGAATATGATCAAGTATAATATACTTATAGATAAATATAATACAGTGGAATAAAGATTTTATGTAGCTACAAAACAAATTAAAGTAACATTTTAGCGCAAAAATTTGAAATTTAAGAAGAGAAGAAGAAGGCTAGAACCACGCTGGATGCCTTCGGTCTTCTAACTTCTTTCTTCGCACGGAGTACAGTGTCATCTTCTGTTACGTATACTGAAGGTATACCGGAAAGAATGAGACACTCAGGATACATTCAGTATACGTACAGAAGGCGACGCGTAATCTTCATTCGCCGCATACACCGTCTGAAATGAATGGTAAGAGTTAAAATTTCATATAAACTGTTTCTTTAAAATCCTGTAAGCTAAAATGTCAAATAGATAATGTTATCCCGTATTTGCCCGCACAATATCGTGAGAGCGCCCCGTCCCTTCCCATAATAGCACCTAAGGGATCAACATCTATAAAATAAAAAAAACCGATTTATAACACGCTAGGGTTTCCAAAGGGTTACACTGATAGCGCGTATGTTTCGCTATCCGAGCTGACGTGAACCTTAGGGGATGTATATAAGAAAAACACAGTAAGTAAATAGCGATACGAAAACGTATTTGAAAAATTTAAACAATGAAGCTTTGTGTGACAGAAAACCAATCACAGAGCAAATAGGCTCTAGCATTTTTGCAAGGAACAGGATTGGCTTGCAAAAATTATTTTCGCAAATTTACTACCCACCGGTAGCCGGGGTTCGATTTAACTGCGGCCAAGGTGGAACAATGGCAGGCACAATCTATTGTCCACAGCCAACACAAAAAAAAGGATACATTACAAAAACGACCATTCGTTAAGAGGACTAAAAGGAATTCTATACACGTCAGACACCCGAGGGATTGAATATAATGAAAAAACGAAAGAAAAAAAAAGGAAACAGCGAGTGCATTATGTCAATAATTTACGGCCAGCGGTGAGCGGCGGTGGTGCTCTCACACGGTCCAACTTAAGTTCCACAGCTCTCCGTCCGTCCGGGTACGAAGCACGTGACTTACCGGTCAGCTGTTCGGTACACAAGTAAACATGGCGTGTGCGCGAGACGTGTGTCCCAGTGCGGCGTCGCCGGGCGTCTGTGCGTCTGGCGTCGGGGCGCGCGTCCCGGCCCGCCATCGATTAACGCCGCCCTCGGCGCGCGCCGCCAGCACCAGCGCTGCCGATGCAACATTACATTATTCCCTCATCTTATTTACACCCCGTAATGCTTTTTGATAGTTTACTTAGGCTGCTCAGTATTTACATGTTCAGGTTCCCATGTTGGTACAGGGTAGGTTCTGGTGGTTGTGTGTGCACGGGTACGGGCTGTCGTGATAAGCCGGCTCGTTACACGCATCACGCAATTCTCTTTATGTGAAATTAAATGTAACACGATACAATTTGATATATTGAAGTTATTATTCATAATATATACGTAAAAATTACCAAATATGGTTAATTAACCCTTCACTAATTTATAGTGAAATATGTTTAAATTTTATCTTTTCTGTACGAAATTTTACCTATACCTCAATAAATGTTTAATTCGATATCTAGAGCCGTATAAACCACTCAATAAAACATAGATTGTTTTTATGAGCACACTTCCTTTCACTTAAAACGTTCGTGTGTACTGCGATAAGGGAAGCATATTTAATTAAGGCTTTAAAATGATGTAAATTATTTAAAATATAGGAAGATAGGTATTAGCTATCGTATAAACGCCAACGCCCGTTGTAATATTTTACTCGTGCTTATTATTCGAGACACGTTTGCTTATATCCTCCTCCTTTTTTAAATTCGCTTAAGATATTTCATTTACATTTGACATTGCTTACTTAAACTTACATAAATAATCTTATATTAAAATTGTTTCTATTGTTTTTATTTTGTTTTTGTGTGGTTATCCGAACGGTAGCTTTTCTAGGTGGTAGATATTGGCTTGAATTCTATGCATTGAAATAAGTATTTAAAATAAAAAGGTAGTGTTGCGTTTCATTTCCTTCGTCAGTAGGCCGGTATTGCGTCTATAGTCGACGTAATTGTTGACTAGTGTAAAATTTGATTGAAACAAAGAGTGACAAGACACTATTGTATTGCTCTATAAAGCACCTACCCTTCTACTGTACAAGCACGATATTGAAAAATATGGCAAATAAACACAATTAAAATTATATTTTTGTTTTAATTTTACCATATTTTTATTAAAATAAAAAACGTATCAATAATCTACATTTCTTTATAGTTAATCCCTTAAAAAGTAACGCCATTATATTAAAGAATAGTTTGTTTTTCTTAAAAAAAAATATCACTCTTTATATTTTTAAGGTCTATCAGTAACTTATAATGGACAAGTAGATAAGGATTCTCAGCTTTATCTCTGAGAATGACTGAGTAGTTAAGCTTGAGAGATCGTACATTTGTGAAACTTATATTTTTTATAGCTATCTAGGTATTGAAAAATATAAATAGTTAGTATTAAATAAGATTATTGTTAATCAAGAATGTCATAGAAACTAGTTGTGATATAGGGGCTCAAGCGTGCGACTGTAAATGCGACGAGTTGTGGGTTCGATTCCTACTAAAAGAATTGAAATGTTTAATATTTCCATTTCCTTGGTCTGGTAACTAGATAAATCGCGGCGTTGAGTTCCGCCACTTAACACGGAGTACCTCCAGGAATCAGCGGAGAATAGAGACCGGAAGTATCTTAATGGTAACGAAATGTCTATCTCGAACACTAGGGTAGGTAGGGAGCCTAGTGTTCTACTACTTTCAGGATACAATGTAAAATTAAAAAAATGTTAATCAATAACAACAATACTTAGGTAATATTAAAATTTGGATATTACTCACGTAATATAAAAAACATTGGAAAAACAGAACAGTAAGTGGATATTGTATAGCATAATTGGAAATAAGAATAAATCTACTAACATTATGATGTTTACATACTATATCCCAACATCTACACTTATATTACTTGTAAATCTGTATATTATCCACATCCACATTATATAAGGACTGGTAACCGATTAACTCGACGGGGTGAAATATAGGGGTGGGGCTTAAAACTCCCAAAAAATGAGGGTGGCACCAAACGCTGCAACCCCCGCTGCTAATCGCGTCTGCCTGCAACAAAAAATGAAGATTTATTTGCGAATCTGTAAGCCTACCAAAATGGGTGCGTTGTTGTCGAGGTATTATAACCGATATTATAAAAAGATGTGTTCTTTTTGTTTTGGCTTCACGCTGTATCCCGCGTATAACAGGATAGGCAGAGGGAATCGTGTTAAGACATTTCGTTCTCCATTTTCCGTTGAATTTTCGAGACACTGCGTGTTAAATGGCGGATTTTAACGCAGAGCTGTTTTGTTACCATAAAAAGGAAATTAAAATATTAAGTAATTTCTCTTCCGCATATAAACCAAACCCATAATCGTCCCGTTTACAGTCACACGCTGTGTCACTGCACCACTACGGCCACACGACGGTGTTTTTGAAATATAAATATCTATATTTTTGAGGCCAGTCGTGGCGCAACGGCACAAAGTGTGATTGTAAAACCTAGACCAGACTGGTTGTAGGTTCGATCCCCACTCGAGGAAATCAAATATTTACTTAAATTTATATTTCCATTTCTTCTCTCTGGTGTCGAGGCAAAGCGCGGCGTTGAGTACTGCCACTCAACACGCATTGCCTCCAGAATTCGGCAGAAAGTGGGGAACGGAGTGTTTTAACACTAGGTCCCTCTGTCTACCCTGCTGTGTGCGGGATACAGCGTGAAGCTGATTTGATTTAATTTTTTATATTTTTTTAAATCTATTTATTGTTCATTGTATTAATTATAGGAAACATGGAATAAGGCTCAAATTGAGTATTTTAATAAGAAGGTAGGTATAAGATATACTGACTTAATAAATTATACCTAATGATTTAGACCAGCAATAGCTTAAGCGTATTTGGAAATGATTATTTATGTTCTCGCCTACTAAAACTAATAAGATAAGAAGTTAGAAACAGGATTTGTACATTAAATTATAAATAAACTTATCTACTAAATGAATTTTGAGTTTCAGCTTAGCTAACCGCGAAGACACAGTGGTCACTGAAATAAACACTTAGCACAGGTTCACGATTGTACTCAAAAAAAATTCTATAGTAATTATTTTTTATTTTCGAAGATTTCCTTCTTGCGTCCTAGTTAATTCATCCTTATTAACAATATTCTTTCAATTATTTTTTAAATACAAATTGGCTATATTTAAGTAATAAAGAGTTCTACATTCATAAATTAAAACAAATTAACATTTTGAAATAACAAAATATAAGTACTAAGTAGTAGGTATATTGTTGTATTGGAATATAATTTTAACTTCAAGATGTGTAAAATGAAATTTCAAAGGGAATCCTTTGATCTCAGTACGTTACAGCGGGTGCGCGCACAGTCATAAATTGAAGCGATTTAACTGTGAACATTGCATATAATAATTCTGCCAACAATGAAATACTTACTGCAGCATCAAAATCGATATTTTATAAAGTCTTTATTGTGAAACGATTGAATTATTGAGCTTAGAGTCACTTTGACATTGTTTCCTTTTTAAAGTTCCTTAACCTGACTTTATTAGGTACGTAGAGTCGGCTTATAACTATATTACACATAATTTAAATGTTATTATCTAGTAATTACAATTAAATATTCTGCAATTTAAATATTCTTGTGCATAAGTAAATAAACTTAATTAAACCATTACGTATATCGTTTTCATTTAACTGAATAATTTATCCCGTTAATGTAATAGATACCTATTTATCTATTTATAGTATTTAAATACATAAATATATACAATCTTATACCTTTATATATCTAAAAAATATACATATTAAAGAAATAATAAATTAAAAGTGCTTTATTATAAAAATATTAAATGTTTGATTGTGAAATCCATCTCCGTGCTCAACTTATCCAAACTAAAAAGAGATACTTTTATAAATATTGTACCAAATGATCTTTACTTCAGCAAGAATTTACGTTGAACCAATAGTAAGACTGCAGCAATAATTTAATACTGCCTTGTAAAGATATTATTGATATATCTTTTAACCATCAAACAGAAATTTCGCAACTTAGTTCGAGACATTTTTTTAGCTGTTATTTTGTTAGCTGGGACCTAAAAGTAAATCATTTACCTGAGTAGGGATCTAACACGCAACCACCGCGTTTACAGCTAGGCGTTGTGCCACTACGCCACAATAGCTTGAACTAACAATAATTGGTTTTATTAAAAAAGAGTCCGGTCGTGGCGCAGCGGCATGAGGTGTGACTGCAAAACCGACTGGTTGTGGGTTCGATCCCCACTCGAAGAGATGAAATATTTACTTAAATTTATATTTCCATTTCTTCGCTCTGGTGTCGAGGTTAAGCGCGGCGTTGAGTTCTGCCACTCAACACGCAATGCCTCCAAAATTCGGCAGAAAGTGGGGAACGGAGTGTCTTAAAACTAGGTTCCCTCTGCCTACCCTGCTGTGTGCGGGATACAGCGTGAAGCTAATTTAATTTTTAAAAAAGAGTTAGTTAAAAAATAATTATTTTCTTTCTCAATATTATTTAATGATGTTATAATGAACAACGTTGAATTATTTGCCTTAAGATTAGGATAACTATATCTTGTTTAGTAGATACAAACCTATAGAAACCATAAACAATTCAAATTTAACATATTTTGGTGAAAAGTGGGGAACGGATTGACACGATACTGGGTTCCCTCTGTTACCTATGCGGGATAGATCGTGAAGCTACAAAAAACACCTCAAAAGTTTTAAGGCACACTTTGTACCTAAATAATTTTTAAAATACATCTTTCAGCGAAAGCAAAATTATGACAATAAAATTAGTTTACATAAAAACGCGATATAAGTTATTATTCAGCCGACGGGTTTGGCCAATGTGTTCACATCATGATAAAATTACCATTTATTACATGTATCAATATAGATATGTATGTATAACATATCATACATTCATACAATATAATAACAATATCATTTGTACCTATATTAAAAATAATAATATTTTAGAACGCCCATTTTTTTGTTAAAAACGTACGTAAATATTATATAAGTAGGTACATAGGTAATTTAAGTATTTATCAATTATAATTTGGATAACCATTTAAGTTAATTAATATACAATTGTATAATTGAATTCGTTCAAACGTTAACAATTAAGAATTTAATTATACAATACATACCTACCGAGCTACGTGGCTCTTTATTACTGATAATAATAGTGTTTTATGTTATAAAATAATATTTCTAATTTGAATTTTAAAATAGTGAATGTATTTTCTAGTTAGAAAATTTATTAGTGTCAGTTCAAAATTATTAAATGTTATAACATAAATTGTCTTTCCTGAATAGTATCATGTAAATTTATAATATTTTTTAATTTTTTAATTATGTTGATAAAATAATAACACAATAATTTTTAAATGTGAAAGTTGGTAGTAACATATGCCTTTGTAAATAAAAACAAATAAATAGTAAACAATACTTACAATTAACAATAACACCAAATACACCACAAATTTTAAAATACATTAAGCCAACACTAAATGAAAAATAGCTTCAATTTATTATTTTCCCAAATCTATATCTATAATGCACGTAACTTTGACAAGAGAATAAAAACTTGTTTGACATTTAGGCCTAAACAGAGGAGGCGGCGGCAAGTGACCGTCGGCGGCCATCTTGTGGCGCTGGTGTCGCTTCCGCCGCGCTCATTGGTCGAGTGACGTCACGAGCGCCATCCCGATCCACCATTGCTACGAATTTAACAATTTTACTATTACTTAAAATCACACAATAATAACCACTAATCCAACGATATAAGTATTTTATTGAACGCATAAATACATTTGCATATAGCTTATGCATCCACGCTTTTCAAGCGGCATTCTCGTGTTGAACTTATCGTTTGAACCTTTTAGGATGCATTCTAATAGGGCAGGGGGACTTAAAGTCAAAAGAGTAGATGACGCGCTGAGAGATTTTAATGGCGTGCTGATTTTAGTCACCTAAACCTTGAGATGGCAAAGGTTAATTATTTTTGGTACGGCGATTACTCATCTCGTTGTTTTTATCTTTTTTAAGAAATATTTAGGAATATTAAGTATGATTTTTATATACCTATATACATTCTAATAATATACATTCTAATATTTTAGCTGTCGAGATAACAAAATCTGTCGTGGTTGTTTGTTTTTTTTTATTGTTCCTTTCAAGTATTGACTTTGAATCTATTTCTATCAGCGGCAATACCTACATAATATAGAGTTTATTTTGTTTAACCTCTGTTTTCAACTTTACTACTGTTTTGTGGCCAGTCTTGGCGCAGCAGCACAAAGTGTGACTGTAAAAGTGACTGGTTGTGGGTTCAATCCCCACTCGAGGAAATTAAACATTTATTTACATTTATATTTCCGTGTCTTCGCTCTAGTGTCGAGGCAAAGCGCGGCGTTGAGTTCCGCCACTCAAAACGCAATGCCTCCAGAATTCGGCGGAAAGTGGGGAACGGAGTGTCTTAACATTAAGTTCCCTCTGCTTACTCTGCTGTGTGCGGGATGCAGCGTGAAGCTGATTTAGCTTCCATTAATGTTCCCATTAAGAAGCTTCCATTAGCTACTTCCCACAGAATTCGGCGGGCACTGCGTGTTGAGTGGTGGAACTCAACGCTGCGCTTTACTTCGTCACCCGAGCGAAGAAGTGAAGATATTAAATACATCTATAAATACAATACAATAGATATTAAAGATATCAATTGCATCGAGTGGGAATCGAACCTACAATCGTCACGATCACAATCGACTCCTGGGCCCCGCGCCACCACGACTTATTAACCAATAATTAATACACTGATAAATATAAATAATATACTGAAATATAAATATATATAAATATTATTACTAAAATGTTCTATTTAGGAGTAAAATTATATCCTACAGCAATAATATTCAGATAAAAAAAATATTATTGTTAAAAATCGTTTTAATATTTAATTTGTGAAAACTTTGCTTCTATAAAATTTGTGTGATATTAATTATTAGTAGGTAGATATAGTTTATAAGGTACTGTGTGTTTCTTTAAAAAATAAAGAAATTAATTTAAAGGTGAATTTAAATTATCCATCTAAATGACTTCCAAATTTGTAAATCTTTTTTTTAACTTTTCAATATAAAAAAATTGTCAGTTTAGAAACCAATTAAATTCATATTATAAAAAATAAATAATCATAAATAACCAATATCTATCTATTCTATCAAAAGAATTCGTTCAAGAGTGACCAGGTTATTTATTGTACAACGATGATGACTTTATAAGATAGGTCAAATTAGAGGTACCTTATATACCTTTTAAAAAAAGTCAGTTAATAATTAACAAAAACATGATATTATAATTTGTTCTCTTGCACGCACACGTCAAACCAAGTTATTTATTACAACGAACTAACGTGAGTCTGTCTAATGAAACTCTGTCATATTTTTATCCTAAATAATTAAAGACCACCGTACGCCTTAACAAATGAATCTCGCTTTGTAACGCCGACTATAATTTTTTCCCTTTTTTTCCTAAAATTTATTGTTACCAAAATCGGAAT
Source organism: Heliconius hermathena (assembly GCA_013403705.1). Classification (NCBI taxonomy): domain Eukaryota; kingdom Metazoa; phylum Arthropoda; class Insecta; order Lepidoptera; family Nymphalidae; genus Heliconius; species Heliconius hermathena. Next base: position 554,555 of record JAAIXJ010001853.1, read on the forward strand.
AAATATGGTGGACGGGCGGAGGGATACGCGCATCTGTTGTTTCCTTTATTTATGTGATTAGTCTACAGATTAGCCCCATATATTTGTAATTTTTATTTGGAATCGCAAGTTTATTGTTAATATCACCCATTCCTTCCCGAATTGTTACAAATGTTGAGAACCCATTCTTAGTTTCTTATTAATGCATTCTACTTGTTGGAATGTACTTTTATCGTTTGCTTATCTAATAGAGAGATACATATATAATTAATTTATATCACATTTCACTTTAAATAGAAATGTAACATTTAAAAAAAAATAATTAAAAATAGTTCTATGTTTTATATCGTATATTTCTTTTTTAGTTTACGATAAATAACTTTAAATTGCTTCATAAATGCAATACAATCATTCAACGTAAGAACTAATTGATCGATTCCCAACACGTAGCAGATAAAATTTAGTTACACATATAAAACCAGAAACATGTTGCCTCTGAAATATCATTTAAAGTAACGACCGTATGTATTGAAGCGCCTAGCTCCGCAGAGTTCGTTGCACTGACTATTTTTACTCTCGCCTCCTTACATTTTCGTATAACAAGGGTATAAGAGCTACATTTGCCCAGTGTTCACAGCGTATCTATGTAGACGATCACAGATGCAGATATTCGTGACGTGTGATATGTGGCCTTGACCCGCTCGATGACGGATTCCGTCCTTGCGGGGTCGACGACTGAGGTATGTGGGTAGCTCACTTAAAATTTACTTTCGTCGTTCTCATTACGTCTACGAGATACGATGTACGATACACGTGAGCATCTAGAAAACGTTTCTGGGTTCATTTTAGGTAAATAAAATAAATAAGAACGTTCTAAGCAAAACTCAACCCAACAATTTCAATTGTGTAGAAACGTGAGGCCAGTCGTAGCGCAGCGGCACAAAGAGTGACTGTCAAACCGACTGGTTGTGGGTTCGATTCCCACTCGAGGAGATGAAATATTTATTTTAATTTATATTCCATTTCTTTGATATCGAGGCATAGCGCGGCGTTGAGTTCTGCCACTCAACACGCAATGCCTCCAGAATTCGGCAGAAAGTGGGGAATGGAGTGTGTTAACACTAGGTTCCCTCTGCCTACCCTGCTGTGTGCGGGATACAGTGTGAGGGTAATTTATTTAGAAATATGTATGTCGTTTACGACAATGTCCTACTCATATATACATATACGAGAATTTGCTACAAATAAATGTACATATTAAACTATAATAATTGCTAATACTAACTATGCAACTTTATTACTAAAGTCAATACCTGCATACTGTGTTCTGAATAATGCAATATTGTGAGTAACTTTCAAAGTTTCCTTCTATATAAAATATATTAGAACATTCTTTTCTTGTAGGTAATTGAATGTGCTTTTACATTGACTTTTAAATGTAATATGTTTAAGAAAACTTCGCTCTTGAAAGGATGTGAAGATTAGAATAAATTAGTAGGATCGTATTATAGATAGAGACAGCTATTCTATTAGCATTTTTACAGATAATTTTCGCCTCATTTAAATTTTCATTTTCTTCAAAGTGTTTGTAGATTTTTTTGTACCATTCATTGTATTTTTTTTTTACTTTATATTTAATATTGATTTATGTTGATTTGATGACTTTAAGCAATAATACTCCGTATTATTTAGGTATAATTTTTAATTTAAAGATTAATCTATAAATATTTTTAATTGTTTAAAAAAAATAGATACATATTGGCTTCATGCTGTATACTGTATATGGCAGGATAGGCGGAGAGAACCTGCAAACCTAGTGTAGAGACATTCTGTTCCCAATAAGATAGTTCCGTTGTGACATTGTGAGTTGAGTGGTGGAACTTAACGCCGCGTTTTGCCTCGCTACCAGAGTTCTGCGCCATGACGGCCTTGAACATAAAAATATTTAGTAAAATTTCTGTTAAACATATTTTAAATTATTTACAAACTTAAATATATTGTTATTGCTTAGATGTTACAAGTAGAATTGTATAAAATAAAGACTACTTGAATGTTATTTGTGCTCCTTTTAGAGCTTTGTTTTTCGCCTTAATAAAAAAACTGCTGGGATCGCCCAAATTCTCTTTGTTGCTTGTACCATCTCGGTAATTGAAGTTCCTAATACAAAAGGAACCTCCGATGTAAGGAAATTATTTAAGAAGGCGCACCGTATTTAAATGATCTGTACGTAAATAAAACGATACTTTGGAATTAAATAGATTTTCTTACAAATTGTGAGAAAACATGACGTCAGAAGGTACCTACAAAAGAAATTAAATTAAATCAGCTTCCCGCACACAGCAGGGTAGGCAGAGGGAACTCAGTGTTAAGACACTCCGTTCCCCACTTTCTGCCGAATTGGAGGCATTACGTGTTGAGTGGCAGAACTCAACGCCAACATACGCCTATAATAAAAAAATGTAACTATTTTATATTCTGGAGTATAACTTCAATTTCATTGCTCGCACGTATAATACTCCTAAATTAGTCCTGGACTTTATTGGTCATAATAAAGCAGTAATTTTGGCTAACAAACTGCAGACGACCACATTGCATCCAATTCAAATAGCAGGTATTTGACCGAGATGTCGCATGCTTTGAATGTAATGAATTTAGAAGTTACATGTCCATGCTCTTTATATATATTATTAAAATATGTTTTTAGCGCTGTATCCCACACTCAACATAGTAGGCCGAGGGAACTTAGTGTTAAAACACTCCGTTTCCCATTTTCCTCCGAAATCTGAAAGCATTTCGTGTTGAGTGATGGAACTCAACGTAGTCCTCGACACCAGGTCGAAAAAAATAGAAATATTATAATAAATATTTCATTTCCTCGAGTGGGAATCGAACTCACAACCTGCGTTTACAATCACACTTTGCACCCCGGCGTCACGACAGGCCCCGTTTTAACACGGTTATTAAGATATTCAAATGAAATTTAACGTGAATTTAATTTCACATTATGTTATCTAATATAAGCAATATCCAGTTATTTTAAATAAATATATAGTTATTTAAATAAACTATATATATCTACTTAATTTTAGCACAAAGACAATTATGGGACGCTACCAAATGGTGGTACCAACGTTTCGCCAAAAACCACAGCTGTGTTCTGCACAAGTCGTACTCTGAATACTGATTAAATTGACGTTATTGTTTTTGTTTTTTCACTTTCGTCCCCGCGACTGACTCCGTGACCGTGGTTCTATTGAATTTTTCATGTCGTTTTTTATTGGATTTCTTTATGAGCTCCCTTGATAACTGCGCTTAGCGTCTATCTATATGATCGAATGTTACTGACGAGGAAGGAAGTTTCGCCAATTATATATATCGTTAGCATACATTACGCATCCAATATTATGCGCCTTTACGAGGCCCTGGATTGCTTTTGTTCGTCTAATAAAAATATATTTGCTAATATTGCCCTGTGAAACTTCAAATTCACTATGAAATTAATAATATTATATTAATGGCAGGTATTTATTGTGTAATTTAATAACGATTTAATTAATATTATTTAAATTTCAACCAGATTATCACTACATACAACTTTATACCTACTGCCCCACAATATATGTATAAATAATATATCTTAATATATATTATTAAAGAAATAATCAGCAACTTTGCTTATTTATAAATAAAAAGTTATTAAAATTTATATATTCTAATTACAGCTTGCACTTAAAGAAATAAATACAGTTTCAAGTAAAAAATATTTACAACAACGACACGCATAAATATACAAATACCTTCTCAAATGAATACATTTTACGTCAAATAATACACGAAAACGCGTCAAAATCAATGAAGAGCTATAAACAAACCAATTAATAGATAATTTCAAGTATTGTGACTGTCGTCATATCGCCACTGTATTATTTCATGCTATGTAATATTTTGTCTCTTTTTCACAAGTGAAAAATCATATACGTTAGAGCAAGCGAGTATTAAACACGCAATTTCATTTATTAAGGAGCAGTTGAAACGCATCTAATATAAAATATAGAATGTATGGAACCAAGTCGCAAATTTTTTATGGGAGGGAAAAGGAAATCGATATACTTTACAATCACTGCAATGTAAGTTTTTACTATTATGTTATGAACATGGGCTTTCATCATTGAAATCTTTAAAATAACCTTTACGGAGCAGCATTAGATAATATAAACAAATGTTGGCTCCAAAAATAAAGAAGGCGCTTCACTGGATCTATGAAAACATAACAAAGAGGAACGTGTTAAAAATATAAAAGCACGCATGTATTTTGTCATAGTCTTTTCAAGATATATTTATTAGTATAATAAATCTCTATATTTTTAAATATATTTGAGGGTAGTTTCAAACTGTATAGTCTAGGTAAGTTATCTAAGATAGCTATAACATAGAATAATGTAATGCAAGTTCAAATCGTTTTTAAAAAAATATTCAAGATAGGGAGCCGAATTTACTGATACGAAGCAACGTAAGTTCCTTTAGTACCATTTAAAAAGAACCTTTATCACAGTGATTTTTTGTATTAAATTCAATCGTATTGTCACTAGTACGAGACGTATTTTTGCGTTACGCTCATTGTGGATATAGGCCTGTTTTGTTACGGAGATTTAGCTGATGTAGGACGTGCAAATAAACATGCTATTTTTATCGCCACAAACCTTTATATAGTTGCGGTCGATTTCTCCTCTTTATCTTCTCAAAGCGGTGTTTTCTTTATTATGAGTAAAAAGAGTTAAGCTAGTGTCTAAACGCTTTATTACTTCTTAGTTATCACTTGTCATTGTCCTACAGTCATTGTTCTATAGATTTTTATTAAATTCAATTTATTCATTTAATGTAAAAGGTCAGCGGCCACCCTTCGAGAGATTCTTTTGAATCGAGTAATACTCGTTCATTGCCAGAATCAAAATTGGTTATTATCCGTGCATTAACTCCGTGTTTTTAATTTAATATAGTCATGTACGACGTACGCTCAAATGATCTCTTTATCAATTAACAAAATAAAATATTTAAAATAACAATATTAGTGAAGCCGAATATTTTGGAACACCCAACATGTAACGTGGAATGCTAATCCAAATGATTATTTAAATAGTGTTTTAATAAAGAATATATATAAATGAAATCATTAAATTATCACATCCTGATGCTGCCTTCACATTTTAGGTGTATTTTTTAAAGTATTTTATAAACGACGAAATTTAGAGCAACGTTTTAGCGTTTTATGTTATTAATTTTTGACACAAAGATAACGTTAAGACACATCTGGGTTTTATCAATATATCACAAAATATGCTCTACATTATTCCATTATTTAAATTATTATATGAAAATTTCAGGTTAAGCAATTCGATTTATTAGAATTTCCATAGGTACATATGTATGTATACGAAAAATATGAAATATTAATGTGAAATATTTTATTAATAATAGATAGAAGATAAGTGAATATTAATCTATTATTGACATAAGAAAAATTGTGTGAACAGTAATTTAAATATATTTTATTTTTGTTTTTTTTTTTTTGTATTTTTCAATTTAGTGTTAAGTGTGTTGACAGTAAAGCTTATATGATATATTAAATAAAACTTATTTTTACCAATAATAGCGTAACTAAGTTATAGTTATTTTGTGTTTTCTAATTTGTATAATTATATTTGCACACTAGCTTCACGATATATCTCGAATATAGCAAGGTAGGTAGAGGGAATCTAGTGTTAAGACACTCCGTTTCCCACTCCCGTTCGATTTTCTCATTGAATTCTTTTTCTTTTTGAAGATTTTCTCATGACATTGTGTCGCGTTATTATTGTTAAGCGCGTTCTATCTTTAAAATAAAGAGAAAATGAAAATAAATAATTTAGATAAATTAAAATCGAACTCACAAATATCGCATTTCCGGACAAACGCTGTGCCATTGCCTCATAACGGAATCTAATGTTAAGTACGTGTTGTAAGAAAATCGTACGTTTGTTTGTAGTAAAGGGAATTTTCGATTCGATAAGAGGTCGTAAAACATTGGTCCCTACGTCATAAAAACATGACGACGTTGTTACGCAAATGTGACCTTATAAACCAGGTATTATGTGACTATGGAACTTTTTTGCATGATCTGTTACGACTGCATTGTTTAATGGACCGATGACTAAATATATTTTTTGTTTGTTCAAATATAGATAAAATATAATAGAAATATTTTATATTAGGTATCTATATAGATAAGAAAGCGAGAGGTGATGGCGCAGTAAATTTCACTGCAACCAATACGTACTGATGATTCTACAACCTACTGATTTAATCCAATTGTAGTAAAAATAAAAAGTAGCGCAGACTCTGTTTACCATTTTGTGATATAAGAAAATAAAGAGGGACGGGTAGCTGAGTTTATTGAATATCGATACGGCTGCAAAGTTAAAATAAATAGCATTATAGATAAAAAATGTCTATGTAAATAAAATAAATCAGCTTCACGCTGTATCCCGCACGCAGCAGGGTAGGCAGAGGGAACCTAGTGTTAAGACACTCCGTTCCGCACTTTTCGCCGAGTTCTGGAGGCTATGCGTGTTGAGTGGCGGAACTCAACGCCGCGCTTTTGCTTTAGAGCGAAGAAATGTAAATAAATATTTCATTTCCTCGAGTGAGGATCGAACCAGTCGATTTTACAGTCACACTTTGTGCCTCTGCGCCACGACTGACCATGTGCTTAGTATAAATCAACAAAATTTGTCTATTTACTGAAAATCACCTTTCTACTGAATATCAATAAATAATCATAAAATATCTAACGAAGTACATAAATATGCCATTCCCGAAATAGAATTGCACGAACTTTCCCGTTTTTCCCTTATAATTTATATTTGTGGGTACTTATTTCTCCTAAGTTATGTAAGTATGCTATAAATAATCGAAACTAAAAGCAATTTTCACCGTCTACTGAGTTTATTGTTTACGAAAATATATCACCTACAAATTGAAATAGAAATTCTTTTTTGGATTTTTCATATCTATTTAATATAAGTTTTAATTTATTAATGCTTTTTATTAATTGTTGGCTATTAATATTGTAAAATAATAGAAAAATAACAATTGTTTTATTTTATGATTATATTATAAAGATGTAATATTTAAAAGATTATACACAAAAGATTATAAACATTAGAAATATTAAAAATTTGAAATTAGGAACACGGTAGGTTTTACACAGGCAAGCCAAGATGTTGCTTTATTAGAAGATATTGAAATTAGAAGTGAGTTTTTTTTACTTTATACAAATAAACTAAATGAATTGTTTTATACAATTCGAAGAAAAAACAAAAAATACCAATTGTTTGAGAAAATAAAATAGATATATTGAAAATGCTGGCGAGACAAGTTCTTTCATTAAGTTTAGAAAATAAAAACAATACAAGTGAAAAGGGTATCGGATACCGTGCGCATATTTGCTGGAGAAAATTTCCTATTATGATCCCTTCCCTACAGTATAGGTCAACGTTTCTATAGCGATCGTCTGCCTCTCTTAGTGGTGGCGGTCAATACGCTACCGATATCGGTATTGAGAATATATAATTAAAATGATATATTGTTTATCAATTGGGTATAATATAAATATGCTAATGACAGCTGATTGAAAAATGTTATTGAAACTATGTGACTATATTAAATATTTAAAAGCTAACAAGATATGTGAGTATTTTTCTTTATAAGTATATATTGCACATGGAGAGCGTCGGACCAAAATAAGTAGGTATCTATGTACATTTTATATTGTGTTTGTAATATTTGCAAGTGAAAGTAAGTTTATAATGAAATAAAATTATGAATTTTGTAGTTTTGGCATTTAAAATCAATAAAAAATATATATAGTTCTAAAAATACATTAAAAATAATGTAGGTTTATTTTTAACATTTTTAAAGTGTTAATCCGTATAGGAAAGAAAAATACTTATTAAAAATACGTTCAAAACGTGTTGCTTAGTTGGTCAGAGCGCTTGGACGGTTTCCAAAGAGGCGCGGGTTCAAATCCCGCTACGTTCAATTTTTTATACATTGTCTTAATAAGTAATGTAAGTTTTACTTTCATTTACTACTGTAATACGTACTACATATATTTAAATATTTTATTTTAATAATACTACATATATTTAAATATTTTACATATACATATATCGATACAATTTTGCCCCAACACTCATATAACCCCGCACACTAAGTAAAACGACAAACACGACACGAACACACAAGCAATACGCTCATACAAAGCTTAAGGTACGTATTAGAGACGTAGTTTTCATCCGCGACCAAAAGTGGAAATTTCAATAAAAATGCAAATTTTTTCAAAGCAATTTTCTCACCGTGGACTCGGTTATTGGGTCCCACTGTATTATGCTGGGTTTGCGATTTTATAAGACGTAGATTTAAACGGGATTATCCTTACATCCGCGTATATAGGTTAAGTTGGTAATTTGCCTCTTAATAACTACTACGCAATTGGGTTCCCTGTCACGTAACTTCAACGTTGAATAGATTTTAAGCACAGCTCCTAAGAATAGTTTTACTATTTATAACGGTGATTTTGTTTCGTTTTACTATTTTAGCTACATTCTACTGTTTTTGTTTGGTTATTTTTCTCAATATAATATGTATTGATAAAATATACTTGTTAAATATTTATTTAATTGTATTTTTTAAAGTCATTTTGAACAAACGAAACCTAAGCTTGTTGATAAGCTTTGAATTATTTTATATGGAATACAAATAAGTTTTAATCTTTCTAATACACAACAAGTAGGTACCAACACAGATTTGCATCGTATTTAAAACTTTCCGCCTAGTTGGGGGCGCTGTGGGGTGACTAGGGAGGAAGGTGGAGAGGGCGGATTAAGGACGCTGGCAGCGAGGAAAGAATACACAATTAGTTTCTTCTACCTGCTAAATATAACCACTTTAAATTGGTCTCTAAAAACGCGTACGATACTGTTTTTTGATACATATTGTGTAAGAATTTAAATATGATGAGTATATATTTAAGTTGGTTGGATTATTACATATTTAAAACGGTCCCGGAGGTTTGAATGGCGAACGGAACTGAGGGGATCGATCCTCCCGGATAGTCGTTGGCTTTGTTGAAAAATCTAAATTAGGTACTTAGTATTCACGCGCGACAAGGACGGAGGAGACAAGCAGTATCTTATGAGAAACGTAATGATGGAACATTATTGACTTGTAAATTGTGTTTTTAATATTAACTTTTAAATAATAAAAATAATTAATGATTTTTCAAATTCAGTGTTTTTCTTGCAAAAAAATATATTATTATAGTTTATGTATGTTATATAATACTATGTAAGTGGGTACATACATTTAAAAGTTAACTCGTGCTTTTATGGTAAACCAGCGATTTCCTTAGACGTACTCATTATATTCTGTAACTATTTGCTATGGTACCTAAGTACCATTTTATAGCCCAATATCAAAGTAGTACCCAGCATCATAATCATGTGTAAATACAGTTAAAAACATAGTATGTATATGTTTGTCTGTATATATATAACGTACACTAGGTATCTAAATAGAAGATACATTTTGCACAGGTACAACAAACTTCCTTATTCGTAAATACCTTAGCTGAGGCATAATACACGAGAAAACTGATAAGCATAAAATACGAGTATACCATAATATGAAAAGACATTGTATATAAAGTAGACGCTGAAATTTCTTAATACCTCCAAAAACGTTGCGGGCGCACCCTCCGTAATAAGCCAGGTCGGTCCGCAGGGAACATCTACAAGTGATTTAAAGAGATTGTCAGTTAATGATCCCACAACGGCCACAAATCAGCCCTTTCTGTTCCTTCCAAACGAACGGCATCTTTATCTCTTTAGATCGTCCGCTTGACACTAAATATTATATTTTATTATTCAAGAAAGAACATATCAGAATTGCACGAGAATAATAAAATTAGTACTTATTAATAATATAATAATAGGTTTTACAGTATACAAATAGTATTTAATACATTGTAATTTTATTAATCCTAAAACATCTTTAGGCAGAAGAAAGGTGGGGCGTTAATTTATCACTCTTAAATAAGCTCTACGTATGGTAATATGTATTATTGCTAATAAAACACGAGCCAATGCCTACATAATCAGCCAATATCCAATAGTTTATCGGGTTGTAGCATCTTTATATGTGCTTCTGAAATAGGGATTAAATAAATACATACATTACAATGTAGAGCTAACATTTGCTGGTACTCTACATGGGTTTTATGTTATCCAATAACATGTATATAATATTTTAATATTATAGAGTAAGTATTTTAATATATCATGAGCATATATGCCATAATATGAATAAATAGAGAAAAACCGAAATGATAAAGTAAATACTAAATGCCTACTAGGCGGCTATTTTCAACTACACCATCATTGCATTGAGAAAAACGATCATGATAATATGCGAGCCGATTGCAAATTAAACCACAAAAATAATCACCCTTCCAACATAAAACGTCCAGTGCTTTAAATACAGAGCTTATAGCACCGATATCTCCATAACTGGTTCACTTTGAAAATCTATTGCACCGGATCCATTGTATATATGGTCAGTTGACTCGGAATCGCTTCGCCTTCGTGTGTTCCGTAGAATATATTGGTGTTTGATCAACCGTACATAATCGCCTCATTCGGCGTTCTTCCCACACCTTATGTCTACGAGTATAACAGAATAAAGACTGTATATCGACCGAGAACGCTCACATTCACGTGGCCCCGGCTCGAATAAAGTTATTTGATTCTAACATTTTATATGAACGTTTTATGGTTTTTATGATCTAAATTAATGTCATAATTGCGGCGGTTTTGGATAAAATAAATCGATATGGCGCGCTTGAATAATACCGCCGACTGCGGTTTATCCGTATAGATGGTTGTGCAACCAATATAACGTGAGCTATAGTAGATTTAAATTTCTGATTATTCTCGGCATTCTTTGAATTTAATATACTCAGGTATGCTAGGTTGCTGCTACGGCAGCAATGGTTCAACGTTGATTGGTACTTTATTATTAAAAAGAGATACACAAGGCCATTAAGGACTTAGGTATATTTCTAAAGTCATTCGGTTTGATATATGAGTGTAAGTGGAATCGATAACCGTTTTTATAATTAATCTGGTCTTCGCTCCGTCGGTAATATCAATATTATCAAAATATACCTACCCACTGATAATTCAAAATGTTAGCAAAAAATCTGTTTTAACTCGATTCTAATCGTTTAAAGCCATTAGTGATGCTCGTAATATATAAACGTACATTCATAAAATAGAATCTAATATTTAAGTTTAGATTTATTGTTTATAAATATTTACGAATTTTGTGGAGGACATTATCTTTTAACAGCGACATTTGGAATGACGCCAGTAAAAGGCTACAGACGTACGCACGTACACACGTGATTGAGTGGCCACCTGCTACGTTTACACGATCGTGACTTTAAAAATTAATATTGACCAAGAATTAAAACGACTAAAACTACACCCTCTCAAGCATTTTCATTTAATACTAGACAGTCTAGTTATTGTAGTCTGAGATCTGGCCATATTATTTTGAACTTTCATTTTGTAAGAAAAGCTTCCTTCCTCGAGCTTATCCACAGCATTGTGAACCACGCGTCAGCTCATTTAATCTTGGTCCTGCAGCCCATGTACTTTTCTTATACTAGATACGTTGGAGAGCAGCGGCGGGCTATAGCTAGGTAAGGTACCTATAGCACGAGTCATTTCATGAAATTGCGAGCTGTGCCCAAGGGAGAACGTCTGGGCTAAACACCTCGTATTGTTTCCGTTTTATCTTTATTTTACATTGTTACATACACTTTATATGGCAACGTATGCTTTGTGTACGAACTTTATGCACTATTTACCTATCTATGAAAGCAAACATTTTTAAATAAATATTAAAAGTTCCGTAAAACAATTTTAAGGATAACGTTTGTATGAAATTTTATGTGTTTTTTATTTCACAAAAGAGATTTTGTTGTAACAATATTCAATATTTCGTAATTTACTGTCGCATATTCAACAGTTTCTTTTATTATTCTTTCTTGTATTTTCGGATGTTCGGCCAAGATAATTGCCATTTCTGGTAATAAAACCGGATTATAACTAGTTTGTTAACAAACCTTAGCCTGCATATGCAAATTACCTACATTTAAAAGAAAGTTGTTGCGAAATAACTAGTGAGCGTCACTGATCTGAACTCATAAAAGTTTTAAGATGCTGTTCTTTTTATAATTTTGACACCAACAAAGGATAACAGTTTAATAAATATTTCACGGTTTATAATAATAATACTCGCTTTCTCAATGAAATAAAACTTAAGTAATAAAATATTACCTACTTCAATATTATTTTTATTTTATCTATATAGTTATAATATAAAATTACATTTTTTTTATAAAAAAAATCATTCCATATTTGGCCAATTGGCAAACGTTCCCTTCTATACTTAAAAATTAAAAAAATACATAAAATTGATTTCTACCTTCGATTGCGTTTTTTTGCTAAAATAAATTCATTCACAGAAGATACGTGCTAGAAATTATAAGAAATTATCCCCGATCTCGTTATATCTGCCTTAACACCATAATATCTCGTAATACGCACAATGGTCTCGCGTCATATTTCTCTTGGTAAGCACCAACTTAATCATATTATAGGGACTCCCATAGCACTATACTCCTATGAAATATATCCTTAATTGCTGGAATATGGCTTACAAGGGAAAAATTGTCATCATTTCAAGAGTGTAAAGGTGATATTTGTTGTTCATCCACTCGTCTATATGGCGCAGGGGTCGGGTTTAAAGCGAGGGCTGTTATGGTCATCGTCTGCCGGACTGAGCCGTAATTTGAAGTCAGACAGTGGACAAATTTGCATTACAATGAATGCGACATATCAGGGAACTTTAGGTTCCGTCTGGGTAAGCTGCATCCCTATGCCATATAAGCATGTATCTACTGTATATAGCGTATTGGGGACGAACGAAAAATTAACCCAATAATAATGTTAGGGTGTTTAATATTTATATTTTATGCTTGTGAAAGATAAGCGGAATGTGTTGTAAAATATTAGCTCGAGTTACTTGCGTGGAAACATTCTCAAATCGACATTGCAAGAATTAAAGTTCTTGTTTCATATAATATTTCTGACTAAACTTTATTATGCAGAAGTCTTTGTGAGAGCGAAATTTAATATTATATTAATAAAATATGTCACGTAGGCCCAGAACGATCAATATACTTGATTCTGAATGGCAGCCAAGTATTGGTTTGTGCGAGAAATGTCAATTGTTTCTATAAGAAATTCGCACACCAACTGTATAAAGCCAATTTATTTTGCATCCAATGTAGATCACTGACATCATTTTATATTAAAATTTTAAACATTGTTATATAATAAAAAATGTTTTAAGAAGATAAGAAAATTTATAAATATTTATAATTAAATATTACGTATGAAACATATATTTTTGATATATTTTTATTTGATAGCACAAAATAAAAAACAAATGACAGTTGTGGCGCAGGGGCACAATCGTGCGACTGTGAACGTGTTAGGTAGTAGGTTCGATTTCCATTTGAGGTAATGAAATATTTGATATTGTCATTTATTCGCTGTGGTAACGAGGTACAGCGTGGTGCTGAGTTCCGCCACTCAACACACAACTCCTCCATCATTCGGAGGAATAAGGATATTGTGGATATAAGTGTTTTAATGGAAACATAGTGTCTTAACACTATCTTAACACTTTCTTTCCTCTCTGCCTACCCTACCATGTGCGTGAAATTATAAAAAAAAATAAAAAACACTAAATATTCGCATCAATTGGGATATAACGAAGTATTCATATACAATTTATCAATGCATACAATGTTCACAATCAGAAGTAATGGTCAGATATACGAGCGGCGTTACACTTACATTGTACGCAGACGGATGCACTTGAGGCCCTTGCAAATGAGCGTGGGCCCGCCATCATATATTCATAAGAGCAATATTCAAACTGTTATATCATGAAACCTCATTTATTATTAAAGTTATGTTGCTACACGATAAAGGAAATTAAATAAGTAAAGCCAGTCATTGAGGCCAGCCGTGGCGCAGTGGCACAAAGTGTGACTGTAAGCGCGACTGGTTGTGGGTTCTATCCCTACTCCATTAAATAAAATATTTATTTACATTTCTATTTCCATTTCTTCGCTCTGGTGTAGAGGCAGCGTTGAGTTCCGCCACTCACGCACGCAATGCGTATAGTAGGGAACGGAGTGTCTTAACACTAGGTACCCACTGCCTACTCTGCTGTGTTCGAGATACGGCGTAAACCTGATTTATTTTTTTAAATTTTAAATAAGTAAAGGATAGCGTGTCCAAATAACACAATTGCCAGTCCAAAATAAACACAATGTTATAAATATAGAAAAACTAAATATTTAAACAATAGAAAACAAAAACTCTAAAAAACCAACAAAGATCTTTTACAATGAACCATTCAATCCTTTCGTCAAAATATGCGTCGCATTGACACTTCCTTATTGCGTCATAAATTAAGCGAGCGCCGTACAAACCTTAGGAGTCATAAATTTTTTTATTACATTTATTGACTAGAATTCCAAAAGCGTTTGTGGTGTGAGTAAGCAAGTAGAAGAAATTAGTTGAGGTAGGTCGCCTTAACTGATTTTTATTTGTATTATTATACCATTATGTACGGCTTGTCGTTGGCGGAAAGTAGGGAAAGGAGTATCTTAGCACTAGGTCCCCAGGTTCCCTGTACGTACCCTGCTATGCGAGATATAGCAAGAAACGAAAATAAAACTTAGTGAGTGTGAAATTATGTTGTCCAAAAGTTACACCACTTACATTAGATAACAGTCGTGATATGTACAGAGCGTCTATTTTAAAACTTTAATCGGATGAGGAGTAGTTTGTGGTTGAGCTAAGAATGATTTATTGCTTTGGCCTAGATGCACTTTTAAATCGTGGTCTTATATAAGATTATAAAATATATATTAATTTAGGTAAGGGATAAAAATTTTAGACGATTTCATTGAGGCGCGGGTTCAAATCTCGCTACGTTAAAATTTTTATACGTTAACTAGCGGGCGCGCGCGGCTTCGCCCGCTTATTTCCACTCTTAGGGGTCAATTCTAAAAAAACCACGAAACACGTGTTTAATAAAATATTTTAACAGTGTGAATTAAAATTTTTATAAAAATCGGTGGCGATTTAAAGATTTTTCCATATAAACTTTCAATCCCTTATTTGAACCCTTAGGGGATGAATTCTAAAAAACCATGAAACATGTGTTCAATGAAATATTTTTAAGAGTCTGAATTTCAAATTTTATAAAAATCGGTGCCGATTCAATTTTTTTTTCCATACAAACTTTCAACCCCTATTTCAACGCTTTAGGGTTAAAATTTTTCAAAATCCCTTCTTAGTGGATGTCCAGATTATGAAAATAAACATCTGTCCAAATTTCACGTTTCTACGCACAGCAGTTACGGCTGTGCGTGCGTCTTACCTCAATCAGTCAGGTACAAGTCCTTTTATATATATAGATAATACTTGAAAATTGATAAAAATATATGTACATTTATAATCACTTAAGTCGAAATTAATAATTTTAAAATTTTCACAATAAGAATAAACTATGAATAAATAAATGGCTAGTATGTACTAAAAGCTGTCAAGCCAACATGCCGCCCGACCCGTTCCTAGTATAGCGCTTTACACTCCTAAACTAAATTGTAAGTCTTAATTGGGGTAAACTTACCCTACGGAGTGCTACCTTGCGTAAATTATTCATATAAATAAGCTTCGTAATTAAAATGTTATATAAATTGACCATCTTTTAAAATGTTCTGTTACATTTATTTTTAAATTCTAAAGTCTATTGATAATAATTGGGTAACGGTCATTAATAACTTTATATCTTATTTGTGAAAAAACTTTCGAACGTTCGAATTTTTATAGAGTCGTAAATTTAGCTATGCTATATTGATTTTATAATAGTTTATAGTATTTTATTTATATTTCCATTTCTTCGCTTTGATGTCGAGGCAAAGTGCGGCGTTGAGTTCTGCCACTCAACACCCAATGCCTTCAAAATTCAGCAGAAAGTGGGGAACGGAGTGTCTTAACACTAGATTCCCTTTGCCTACACCGCTGTGAGCGGGATACAGCTTGAAGCTGAAAAAACAAACAGACATTTTGAGTGAGCAATTTGTGGAAATTAAATAAAATATATATTAAAAACAGTATCGTTGTAAATATTTCAAAATGTTATAAATGTGAGTAAACATCCATATAATGAATGTACTAAAAATAAAGATAACTTTATCTGCGACAGCTGAAACGACGTGAATACTCTACACTTGCATCTTTAACAAAATTCAAAAATTATTTTAAGCTGCTGTTGTTGGCTATCTTAAGTCAAATGTCATTCCTATAATTGATTATTTTAAGTTTATTTCAATTAAAAATATTTTTGTATTCATAATATGTTTAAATATGTTATAACTTGTTCGCTGATATGTCCATTTGTTTAATATTTTATGTACTGTACACAGATAATTAAGTAGTTATTTAAGGTGAAAATATCGTGTATAATACGTAGACACTTTGGATTCGTACTTAACGCTGTCAATAGGTATTCATTTTTATGATAGCCATTCTATGTATAGCTCAGGATCTTTCTAAATATATAAATATTTTATTCTCGACTATGTGGAACACTGGTTCATTTCTATATATACATATATTCAGGTTTACACTTTTTCCCGTACCTACACAACAGGGTAGGCAGAAGGAATCTAGTATTAAGCAATTCTAGAGGCATAGCGTGTTGAGTGGCGGAACTCAACGCCGCGATTTGTGACACCAAAGCGTTATATTTTCTTATATAAAATATTTCGTTTCCTCGACTGGGGATCGAACCCACAACCAATCGCGTTTATAGTCACACACTTGTGTACCCCTGCACAACTACTGGCTTACATTCATTTCTATATTGTTTAAAAAATATTACCTTCCAAGTTCCAGTCTTTTTTTTTGATGACATATCAATTACATTGCGTTATCTTAAAGTACGCATTTTTATGGGTGAATACATTTAACGTATTCCTACACCGCGATTTTATTAAGTGTTTATTATTATTGAAATATGGAGGTTTTCAGTATAAATCTTTTATATAAAGTATTTAAAAAGCTCATATAGTCTATTGTCTAATATTAAACTTATAGCTAGGTAATATATTTTTCTTAATTTGAAAAAAATGTGGTAACGATTAATGTTATTTTAATAATTCTTAAGAAACTACCTACAGTGATAATACATTTCGTTGGAGGACAATACAAAAAACTATTAAAATTCCAGACGAAATTGGAGTGAAAATCTGAAGGAAAAGTCCGGATTCTTCGTACGAACATCTACAAAATGGAGTCGATCCTATAAGCGATAAAAGTAAAACAATTCAATGGACGTCGTGTTCGCCGTCTACTTAATTACAGCCAGCCGTAATTGAAAGTTAGAGAATTTCTTGAATGATCTTACAGTAGTTCATTCACATATTCTTTTATGATTATTATTAAATATGTAACGTGACTGGTTGTAGGTTTGATCCCCGTTCGAGGAATGGAAATATTTTTTTTGATTTATATTTTATATTTTCATTTCTTCGATCTGGTGTCAAGGCAAAGCGCGGCGCTGAATTCCGCCACTCAACACGTAATACCTCCAAAATTCGGCGGAAATTGTGGAACGGGGTGTCTTAACACTGGGTTCCCTCTGCCTAGGGCAGGGTAGGAATCTTGTGTTAAGACTGGGGTGCTGTGTGCGGGATACTAATTTCTTTAACTTAATATTAGTTTTATAATTATAAACCTAAGAACAACAGAACCATCTCTGTATCATATCTTTTTGAAATAATTATTTCAAAGTTATTCAAACTGTGTAAGTTCATGAAACGCAAGAGAAATTCAAATTAGTGTACAACGTGGAGCTCAAATAGAGTGTAGAATGGACCATTCAAACATCGTCTTACAAGAGTTAGTAAATTGTAGACAATTTCAAATAAGATACTTACTTGATCCTTGGCTATGGCGTTCATTATATATCTATACAAAATATATATCCTTCTTCTATAAACTATAAGTAATTGGACTTTTTAAT
Organism: Heliconius hermathena; assembly: GCA_013403705.1. Classification (NCBI taxonomy): domain Eukaryota; kingdom Metazoa; phylum Arthropoda; class Insecta; order Lepidoptera; family Nymphalidae; genus Heliconius; species Heliconius hermathena. Next base: position 572,810 of record JAAIXJ010001853.1, read on the forward strand.
GCATGTGGCCATAGACTATCTGTTTTTTTTTCAGCTTAGGTATATTAGAAAATAAAATGTTATTCTTACTTTGTTTATCTACAACATACAAGTAAATAAGCTCTCTTTACATAGTGCCTACAGAATAAAATTAGAAAGCTAATTTCAATGTAATTACAACACATAAAAACTAATTGATAGTTAAAATTCTTTACACAACATGATAAGAAAGTCCAATATTAGGGTCAAACTGGCGAATGTTTGTTAATTGTCGATTTAATGAGAGCCACTAACTAAGGTCGCACCGTCACGTACCCCCCATTACTGTCTTAGAACTTTTCCAATTTTCTACAATCACCTCCATTTTGAATTGTTTACCGTGTTGAATATTTTAATTTTAACTTTATATACGTATATAATTAAAAGTTTGTGTGTTTCGGTAATTACTATTTAGTTGACTTCAAATTTTACGGTTAGTTATTTATAAATTTAAAATTGCGTTATGTACATATGGAATACTGTCAGTTTTATAATCAGTTATCTAAGAAAGTTACCTACAAAATTAGAAGAGTATATTCTATATTGTATACTATTATTAGTAAATGGTTCGATCATATCTATATATCACTACCGGGATTAGGCGCTCTTAGTAACCTATATTACTCAAAATAAATATTTTAAATATTGCTTTCAAATTTGGTGACATGAATGTGAAAACACATTCACACACATGACAGTCATCACACACGTGTGAATATTCATGCACAAATATGTTTAGAAATTAGCATTGATCACACATCCATACATCAGATAAAACAAATCCACACATGTGGGTGACCATATCCACACGTCATACATTGGCTCACGTGATTACATATCCACATTTGTCATACTTACACGTGATCTAGGTGAAGACATATAAAATGAAAATATATTTCAAATGTGTGATCAAATGTATGGATAAGTGATCACATGTGTGGATGTTTGTTGATAAGTGTGATTTTGCATTACACATTATGTGGATTTTGCACATGTGTGCACACACACATCCACATACATGATTTCACATCCACACATGAGATGCTACATGAACACATTAGAAATATATTTTCTTTTAATCATCAAATTATTAGTTGAAATTTAAAATTAAATAGTAAAAACATGATTTATGCTAATTTATACCAACTAAATATTTACCAAAAAGTAGACAATTATTTTAACCACCTTTGCACAGTGGAATAGGGTCTGATTGTATACGTGAAGGTTATCGGTTTAAATTGCGCCCTGGGACATGAATATATTTTAATTATTTTGTCTCCTCCGGCGTTATCATCCGACTTGGATCATGACGACCCAAGTCATCAACCGACTTTAAAACACATCAAAGATCTGGAGAACTAGTACACTTAAATATCAGCTACATATGAAACCTTGAGGCCAGTCGTGGCGCAGCGGCACGAAGCGTGACTGTAAAACCGACTGGTTGTGGGTTCGATCCCCACTCGAGGCGATGAAATATTTATTTACATTTATATTTCCATTTCTTCGCTCTGGTGTCGAGGCTAAGCGCAGCGTTGAGTTCTGCCACTCAACACGCAATGCCTCCAGAATTCGGCAGAAAGTGGGGAACGGAGTGTCTTAACACTAGGTTCCCTCTGCCTACACTGCTGTATGCGGGATACAGCGTGAAGCTGATTATATGAAGCCTTAAAAAGCGGAAGTACACATGTTAAACATTTGAAAATTAATGTTCCGTATAATTTTATATTAAACTTTAAAATTATAAAGTATTTGAATATGAAACAGGAAACAGTTTTGATACAATTTTCAGATTACGTCGGGTGGAAAATATAAATCTAAAGGCAAATATGGGCATTTGCTATTTATATATAATATTAAAAGATGAACTGGCTGTTATCTTAACGATTTACCAACGTGACTTTGCATATAAATATTTAAAAAAAAGACTAATGAAACGAGTCTATCCCGGGTTATTTATTGTATAGCAAGTTATATCATTTTGAAATTAAGATAACACAATTTTTCATTATAGGAAATAAGAATGATGATTGACAATGACCTTTGGTAAATAATCTGTAAAAGTATTATATTATTTGATAAAATAAGTATAATAAGTAAAGTAAAGTGGTAATTTGCGATATTGTAAGCTATTTCTGATGAATATTTATTTTTACTACTGTCTTATAAGTATCGTCTACTGTTTATATGTTATGTAATCACCTTCACGCTATATCCCGCACACAGCAGGGTAGGCAGAGGAAACCTAGTGTTAAGGCACTCCTCCGTTTCCGACTTTCTGCCGAATTCTGGAGGCATTGCGTGTTGAGTGGCAGAACTCAACGCCGTGCTTTCGCCTGACACCTGAGCGAAGAAATGGAGATATAAATTTAAATAAATATTTCATCTCCTCGAGTGGGGATCGAACCCACAATTAGTCGGTTTTACAGTCACACTTTGTGCCCCTGCGCCACGACTGGTCTCTATATGTTATGTAAGAACGCGTAATCGCCTGCATTTAAAAGTATGGTTGTTGGATGTAATTTCGTATACATATGATAGACAAATCATTTTAAGTAAATATTATTGAATACATTTTAAATCTACCTATACCAATAAAAATATTTTTTTGTTTTAATTTAATATTAAATAATTGATAAGAACGTATGGCTAAATGGTTAGAGCACTTGGATGATTTTCAAGAGACACGATTTCAAATGCTATTATACGTTCAATTTTTATACGTTTTTTAAAAAAGTAAGAATATAGGATGTTAAAATGCAAATTCAGAAAAATAACTACAGTGACCAGTGATTAAAAAATCGTTACTTTTGTCAAACTTAATATACCATTAACTATTGAAGTGAAATAGTCTTTTTCTTATTTTTTAAATCATTTGTTTTCACTTTTCCCTGCCACGTTTTCTTTCCTATACAAATAGAATACGTAGTTAACAACTTAAGTTGATCTAACTTTTGTTTTTTGATTACAATCCTAAGTTTAAATTGGTTTCTACCGTCTGTGTCCTTTCAAGGAAATAGGAAATGTTATTCACCTGTTATCACTAGTTGAATAGCTAGTTATGTTGTGTAGTATACAAAGATAGATTAAGCAACTATGAACCATGTTTAAATAAGTAAAAAATATATTTTTTTAAAATTTCTTGATATTATAATATTTTCTTTATCTTGAAATTTATTGTAATACACCTGAAATTAGGCAAACAAGAAGAAGCACTTGTATTACTATCAAATAAAAAAAATATATAGACGAAACACGGCGTTAAGTTTTAATACCAAATGTAAATAAATGGGTTAAAGAGTGACAGGTAACTCAAGAATGAGTGATGTGATTTCTTTAGCGGGAATAAATATTTTAAGTAAAAGCATATTCGCGTTTTTCCCGCATAGTAGAGGAAAACTAGGATCAAGATATTCCGTTCCTAATTTTCTATATTTCAATATTTCTTGTCCAGTGGCGGCACTCAACACCACGTCTATCAAAATGGAAAATGTAAATAATTTAATAAATCATTTCACTGAATGGGAATTGAACCAAATAATTTAAAATAAGCAACAAAATCAAAATTTTAGGGAAAAATCAACTTTACTAACACCGTACTGTAGATTGAAATCTCCATGTTTAGTAAAGAGATAGCGCTTATTATGCATTGATACTAAAAACAATCTTATAGTCATAAGCAATTCGTTATTAACTTTGTTTATTGTCAGTGAGATCTGGAGTATAGTTTAAGTTGTCGTTGCTTGGACTTGACTTCTAGAGGAGTTGTTACGTTCGTATTTTATTGATATATTTTATTGATATTAGAATTTCCTTAATATCCAAATATAATAGCCCTTATATTTAATCGATATTCAGTTAAATATATATTTTTTTTCTTATGTCATATTACAGATGTAGCTTTGAGTAGACTTTGCAAGTATAGAGTTGTAGTCAATACTTAATACATACATAACTGGAACATAGAGAACGAAGTGATTAAACACTACGTGACCCACGATATCAAAAATTATCTTGACACGTCTCTTCTATTTTGCATATACAGGGCACAGGCTAGTGATAATTTCCATTTTTCGAAACGTCTGACTGCAAACACTACGGTCGTGGGTTCGATTCCCACTGGAGTGATTAAATTATTTTCATTTCCTCAGCAAAATGATAAAACACGGTTTTTAATTCTACCACTTACTACGCAATGTCTTGAAAATGGAGCGGAATGTAGGGAACGAAATGTCTTAACACTAGGTTCCCTCTTTATTGAACTCTTTACTGTAGTATAAGAAAGAAGTACATATTTTTTGTATACTATCGAATATGTGTTTCATTTATTATTTTATAATAACTAGACATTACAAAAATTACGTAGGTTTATCTAGAGCGCCGTTAAATTTATAAACTTGGTGTGTTGTTGACCATTTTTCGCTTATTTGAAAATACTACGTTCTAACGAAAACAAATTGGAACCTCCTGAAATTAAAAAAAAATCAGCTTCACGCTGTATCCCGCACACAACAAGGTAAGCAGAATGAACCTAGTGTTAAGACACGCCAAATCCAATTTTCCGGCGAATTCTGGAGGCATTGTGTGTTTAATGGTGGAACTCAACGCCGCACTTTACGTCGACAACAGAGCCAAGCACCAAAAATATATATTTAAATAAATATTTCGTTACATCAATTAGGGATTGAACTCACAATCAGTCGCGTGTACAATCACACACTGGAGTGGCCCTGCGCCACTGGCTTCAGCCATAGACTGGCTAGTGAAGTCTACGCCTACAATTATAACGTTAATCTAAGCTTAGTTACTATGGCGTTAAATATTATAAAATATATTCAAATAATCCAACCACCCTTATACCTAACAGTTTATCTATATACTAAACCAGTTACTTAATACATATGCATTTTCATATCGAACAAAAAGGAAACGAGTTTTTAATTACATAAAGATAGTTCGCAAAAAATATATGTTGCTAATGAAAATGGATTTGTTAAAATATATTTATTTCATTGTACTTCTCATAGGGCCTTGATGAAGAAGTTAGTTCACGAGAAAGAGTCTAAAGGTACAGTCATAGAATATTCGGTAAGTTTAGGTTTGAACTCACAACATCTAAATTGACGACTAAACACATTGTCTTGCTACTACTCTTTTTTTGTTTTTTTTTTTAACTTTACGTTGTATCCCGCACATATCTGGGTACCTGGTGACCTAGTGCTAAGTCATTCCGTTCCTATTAAAACACTTTCGTTCCTCACTTTCTGTGGATTCTGGACCACGATATGAAAAAAATAAATATTTCATTTCCTCGAGGCGGAATCGAACTCATAACCTGCCACGTTTACAGTCGCACGGTAGTGCCCCTGTACCACGACTAGAGCAGAAAACTCTTCCTTTTATATATATCTACATTTAACCTCCAATCCCTACTCCCAATATTCAAATGAAAATCTTCCAAAACAAAAAGCTTAAACTAATTTATTGCTTGATCGATAGAAGACATTAACGATGGTGACCAATGGCGTGACAGTATGGTGAGAGAAAGATCTTATGGAGGCATAGAAGATACATATTAAATATTTCGATATTAAGCTTTAGGTAGAGGACCGAACAGCGGTTTTAGAATGCTGTTACCAATATAAAGCCTTATCTAGTAGATCATTTAATATATTATGTAAAGCATTCAATGGTTTTAATATTCACGCAGACTTAGGTGGTGGGGGGTGTAAATTAATAATTAGATTTTTGACAACGATGTGTGATGTACTTGAGGCCGTCGTGGCGCACAAGGTGTGACTGTAACACGACGGTTGTGAGTTCGATCCCCACTCAAGGGAATAAATTATTATTTTCATTTTTTCGCTCTGGCTTCGCAATGTCTCGAAAAGTTCGGCGGAAAGTGGGAAGCGGATTGTGTTAAAACTATGTTCCCTTTGCCGACCCTGCTGTGTCCGGGATATATCGTCAAGTTGATTTGATTTTTTTTATGTGATGTTTTTAGTTGATGTCAACAAAATATACTTATTAGGTAATAGTATTTGAAAGATGCCAACAAATAAGAAAATACAAAATTACATGAATGAATAGGTACTATATGCTCTGAGTTGTAACTTATGACTTTGCCAATTTTTAAATTAGCAATTTTGGGAGAGATTTTCTTAGAGTCTCTTCCCTATACTTTCAACAGAATCTATTTACGTACTAAATGGTCAGTAACTATAAAATGGTTAAGGAATACATTGAAGGCCAAAATAGAATAATAAGCAAGTTAAATACCATACGGGTTGTCGTGTACGAAATGCAAAGTTTACTCAGCTGATTGAATTCACAATGAGAAAGATCCATGGGTTAACAGGTGCGTGTGAAAGTTTCATGGCAAGAATGATAAGTCTTGTACTGAAAAGAAAAATTCTAAAAAAACGGATAATTTACGTGCATATTTTGTTTTAAAAATTAGATTTTCTTTAAATCCTATTGATATCAATTAGGACAAAGCAAGTGCAAAAAAAGCAAATTTAGTTTACTTATAATAACAGGATTTTTTATGAAATTTTATATCTGAAGCATTTATTTGTGATTAAAACTTTATAAATGTTTGGTGTTATAGTACCTATACCTAGTTTAAAATATTTTAATTTTTTACTTAGTAGGTAGCTAAAATTTGATAAGACCCACGTTATGTAAATGATAGGTATTCTTTATAACACGTTTAAAACACGTTTAACACTAGAAGCGCCGAATATTGAGACCTCCCTTGAACTGCTGTCGTGACAAATTTGTCCCATTTTACTTATTATATTGATTGAGGGTATAAGGCAAGAAAATTATTATTATATAATAAAATAATTCATAAAATATACAGACCACGTCTAATAATCAATTTTAAATGAATTCTTATTCTTTAACAAACACATTTTTAAAAGTAGCAAAAAAAAACACAAAGTAAAAATCTAATTATTTTTTGGTTTCGTTATAAAATCGTGACAATTTACAAAATTATAACTTATTGAAATTAGTTAATATATTAGGCCAAGCAATGCATTAATAATATTCTTCATCAGTAAATTTATTACAGATATTTTTTTGCATACGTAGTACTTCGCAGATGATTTATAACTTGGAAATTTTAACTTTTTCTTGCGGCGTTGAGTTCGATCATACAAGATACAACGCCTCCCGAATTTGGCAAAAAATGCTAGCGGAGTGCGTAACACTAAGTTCCCAGGTTCCCTCTACTTATGATATTTGTCTCATTTAGAGCTCATAAACTGGGTGAAACGGCAAGGGCACTTAGAAGGAAAAATTCTTTCGTCAATAAGGAAAAGTTATAAATGTTTCTGGAAAATAAAAACCGCAAGTCGGGCTCGCCCACCGAGGGTTACATACAAAAATTGAAGCTTTTTCTGAAATGTAAACTTAGCTTAGCCAGAGCCCTTTCATCTGATACCTCACTTGAACTAGCGGCTTTAATACCAAATTTGGGGGGCAAAATCATTTAAAGAATATATTTTTTTAGGATTTAACCATAAATGTATAGCGTACAGATTTTTACTAGAAAACTACTACTTAGAAGATACTAGCTTCCATTTTTTTTATCCTAGATCAACCGGAACTACCATTTTAATTTTGATTCCTTTTATACTGTCAATATACACATTTTTTAGAATTTAAACGATATTTTTTTTTAAGTAAATTAGAAATACGATTTTTTAAAGAAATCAAGGGACAGCAGATCTGAGTATATGAATATCAATTCAGTATCTCCAAGTAATCTTGAGATAAAGGCTTAGAATAGCGATCGGACAACAAAGTAATGTTATGAGGGTATCTTTTTTCCTTGAAAAGTACGGAACCCTAAAAATTTAAGCTTCAATTTTTCCCGCTCCGTCCCCCGCATAGGCCCTTACCTCCGCTTCGTCCCGTAACAATAAAAATATATCAAATTCTACTTTCAAATAATGAAATAATAATGACGAGACAAAAGTGACCTAGCGGCAATTCAAGGTAAAACGTATTTTTTTCTAAATTAATATATTTTTTTAATTAAATATATTTTAAATTAAGTATATAAATGGGTCAAAAGTCAAAAAGTCCCATTAAAAAAGTTATATACTATGAAACTTGCGCATGGGACAAAAATGGAACGGGGGCGCTTCTAGTGTTAAAACAAAATAATAAAGAATATAAGTGCAAATAGTAAAAAAATATTAATGGAAAATGCAAATATTTCGGTCCAAATTCGTATGCATTTCGCTTTAAATTCGTATAAAATGGAGAAAAAAGTTTTAAAAGCACTCCAATTCTGCGTTGTTCTAATATTACATATATTAGAACTAAGTACCGTCACTCTTTAATGAACTTCAGTCTCAAGTTAGAATTAATTAAAAATAAAAAAATATCTACTAAAAAATTATACTGAAGACCGATAAAAATAATTAAGCCTAGTACTTACTTACTTAAATAAATTATACTTTAATTTAAGCAGTCTTATTTTTTGTTTAGTTTAATAGTAAATATCTATATAATTATATATAACGTTATATATTTTGGTAAGTATAGATTTGAGACCAGTTGAGGTGTCGGCGGAGAGTGGTAACGGAAGTGTCCTTATAGGAACAGAGTGTCTTAACACTAGGTTCCCAAGTTCCCTCTGACTACTCTGCCATTTGCGTGATATGTATCACGTGGAGCTAAAAAATATATATTTAGATAAATACATAAATAACTACGTATCTACATTTAAAACTGACTACTGAATATTTGAATATTTATGTAGGTATCGAAAAAATCAAATAAAAAAATCACAATAAAAACGTTTAAAATGGAATTACAAATATAAAAATTATATTTTTTTCCTTTTTTATTCATTAAAAAGAGATTAGACAGGACCCTGCATAACGATATCTTCATTTTGATAATTAAGAAGCAATATTCCTTACATGCTATATTAATATTGATAGATAATAAAACCTATTACTAAATACCCTTGAATAAAATATCAAATGGTACAATTACGAGACCGTTTTTTATCTACGGTCGCAACGTCGTAAATATATGGAAAATAATGACCTGTATCATTGTATGGAAGTGGCCATATTTTCCTTTACCAGACTGTTAGTATAGGAGCGGGCGAAGTGCTCGTGTGTGAGACCTATCGATCCGTTTCCAAAATGATAATGTATTTTTCCACTTTTATTATTTTAAAATTGTTTTCTTTATAATTCACATAATAAAGTAGATAAAGTTAAAGGCTTGTGGTTATTAAACGAGTACCTATTCCACACAATAGGATGCATAAATTACAGTTGTTAAATATAATAAAGTATGTTCTTCTAATTATTCCATATAAACTAATATAAGAGGCTAGTCGTGGCGCAGGCGCAGGGGCACAAAGTGTGACTGTAAATCGACTGGTAGTGGGTTCGATCCCCACTCGAGGAGATGAAATATTTACTTAAATTTATATTACCATTTTTTCGTTCTGGTGTCGAGGCAAAGAGCAGCGTTGCGATATGCCACTCAACACGCAATGCCTCCAGAACTCGGCAGAAAGTGGGAAACGGAGTGTCTTAACACTAGGTTCCCTCTGCCTACCCTGCTGCGTGTGGGATACAGCGAAGCTGATTTATTTATTTTATTTTAACTAATATAAACACATTTTGATGCTAGCTTTTTATTAAATTATTATTATAATTTTACGATAATATATCTTTATATATATATATAAATTCATTAAAATGGACTCGAAATAAACATTATGTATATATTTAGTTTAAGTTCATTTGATAACAACTTTGTAAGATTGGGTCGCCAGGAGGAAACTTAAATCACCCTTGGTCTAAATTAAGTGTAATTTATCGATAAAATTTGCGAGACACTCAGAGATCGTAAATGTCGGAAAATTATTTACGCAAACAAACCCTTGCCACGAGTTTTTGTTTATAACGTATATAAATTATGATTTATTGTTGTTCGTATATTCTTAATGTGTGTATGTATGGACTATAAAATCTTTTATGGGACAGTTAAAGGTGGTGAAACCTCAGAAATGTATACTGATTTCTAAAACGAAAGTTGATTTTTTTGAATAGATAGTAATTGTTCAATAAAAGCAATTTATATTAGAAAAACTGTTTTTTAACTGACTACTCTCTCAGTTTCAAAAATACACTGATTAATTCATAAATTGGTTAATTCTTATTGATATTTTAATCCATTGATTCATCTACGACATGATGATCAATGAATTAAAAGTTATATATAGATATATTTTTTTAAATGAGAAATAAATTCTGTATAAAAATTACTAGTGAAATCTTTATATTAATTTATTATATATTATCTTTATATTAAGTAAAATCTTTATATTAATTATTTATGAAAATAAGAGTTATTTTTTTATTACTTTAAAACGTTGTTTTCTTATGTCTGATATAGTTTTACAATAGCAAAGTTTGATATTTTATCCAGATTATGAAAATAAACCAAATAAATCAGCTTCACGCTGTATCCCGCACACAGCAGGGTAGGCAGAGGGAACCTAGTGTTAAGTCACACCGTTCCCCACTTTCTGCCGAATTCTGGAGGCATTGCGTGTTGAGTGGCAGAACTCAACGCCGCGCTTAACCTCGACACCAGAGCGAAGAAATGGAAATATAAATTTAAGTAAATATTTCATCTCCTCGAGNTATTATCTTTATATTAAGTAAAATCTTTATATTAATTATTTATGAAAATAAGAGTGTTTTTTTATTACTTTAAATTGTTGTTTTCTTATGTTTTATATAGTTTTACAATAGCAAAGTTTTATATTTTATACAGATTATGGTAATATTATATTCCCAGCCTCATTATTTTCCGCCAATTTTTGGAGGCCCAGTGCATGCTTTTTGATTTTAAAATTTGTCCTTTGCTTACACTTACCTAAAAAGGTATTATAAGATATTGTATTATTACATATACTACAATATTTAAAATTTTTCAAAAGCGCAGTTGAAAAACTCGTGCATGAAAGCTCTGCCAGTGAAACAGTTTTAATTTTTTTTTATGTTATTTTACTATGTGCTATTTATTATAATATTTCACTTATTTGTTGATTTTAAACATTAAACACCTTCTCGTACATATAAATATCCTATCGATTATAAAACATAGTAGAGGAACCTTATACTGATTGATAATTGTAAAACGAGTTCATTTAGTATTTTTTTTAATGTTAATGACATATTTTTCAAGTATTTTTTTTTTATTTAAATTTGTCTATCATTAAACTATTTTGAAATTGTATAATAGCTTAATTATCACTATTTATGTGAACATATAAACGATGCTAAATAATTATTCAGATTAACAAACGTTAAGAGAATATATTAGTTTCAACCCGTTAACTGTGGAGCCGAAAAACGCAATTTTGCTTGTAATTTTATTTATTTAAAAATCTCACCTTACGAGGTTTCTTGCTTAAAATTTGATACAAATAAAATAAAATCAATAAAATAGAGCTACTTACAGTTTTTAGTTATTAAAACAATTGGTCATCTGCTTTTAAAATTTCTGAAAATGTTTTTTTTGCTATTTTTATTATGTTATTATATTTTATCTATTTAAAATTATACAATTATTATATTATAATATACAAATTTTACCTAATTACTCCAACATCATTTAAGTATTTACTCTAAACATTTCCACTAATACCTAATCATTACAGATATATTATATAATAGTTAACTTGAAAGCTTTCAAAAAGCTTCAATTAATTTGCAAAAAAATATATTTTAAATAGAACAAGCATTTTTTATATTAGTAGGTATTTATTTTTGGAATCAGATACTACTTACTAGAGTTGTAGGTATAAACTTACCCAAGCAAAAACATTTGCTGCATTTATGTACAATGATTTTCTTTCTTTTTCAACAAGTTCTTCAGCCTTAACACATAATAACACATTTTTTTTCTCAATTTAACTTTTTTTAGGTTCACGCTGAATCCCGCAAATAGCAGGGTAAGCAGAAGGAACCTGGAAGTCTAGTGTCTAGACATCCCGTTGCCATTAAGACATTTCCGTTCCCCACTTTCTGCCGAATTCCGAACGCGTTACTTGTAGAGTGGCGGAATTCTACGTAGCCCTTTGCCTCGAATAATTAATATATATTTTTTTAAATCCGCACTTAAAGGGTTAATAGATTTAACATCACTATTGGACGAATATAAGGCTCCGTTTAAAATTTATTTGATACCTTATCTATTTTAAATAAAGTCATATCCAGTTTAAAAATAATATTTTTTTATTGAGATAGCACATATAATCTCTTTTATAAGGTACATGTTCACACTAAAGTCAGAACTGTCGTGCACCATTTCCTCGACTGATGGAAAAGTGGGTGTATCTCAATTAAAAGGGTGTCACGAAACGTTTGATGTCTTATCTACGAAATGGGCTCTTTACATTTTAAAATCTATTCACTTAAACCTAAGAATCTTTATCCAAATAATAATCTAGCTTCTTTATTTCTATATAAGAACACGATCAATTAAGCTTTTAGTAGAAGTAGCTGTTTTGAATTAATAATTAAGAAGTTCATGTGTTAGTTGAACTTGTGCACTAAACTTGTAATTGGAAAAATAAACGGGCAATAAACTTTCAGAGAACTAGTGGTAGTGAGGAAATTTATATAACTACTAAAATTTATTGTAGAGTGCAACTGTAATTTTCAGCATAGTTTTTCACAAATAGAAACAATTCCTATTATAATGAATTCAGCAAACAATGTCTTCAGAATTCAGCGGCTAGTGGGGAACGGAAGTGGTTTAATGGGAACAGACTGTGACCAGGTTACCAGGTTCGTTCTGTCCACAATACTGGGAGCGAAATATGGAGCTAAAAAAAGAATTAATGACATTGATTAATGTAATCTAAAATTGACTAAAATTATGATAAATTGGTTATTATTATATACCAGATAACATACCTACTTGTTCCTGAGATTCAAACACAACTCTACTTTGCACTCACTCCAACCAAGACTAAGGTAAACACTCACTTTAGGTAAACCAAATACCTAAAGACAGGTAAAAACACTCACTACATATAATAAAAACGTGCAGGTTTACAACCAAAAGTATACTGAGAAGATTTGCGTTTTTGTCCCCTGAAACCTGTGATTATTAACTTCCCTCAGATGTTTTGTGTAGTAATTACTTTAGCAGTTAATTTTAACAATACACTCCGAGCACATACCTGTAGGAGCTCATGCATTTGAATTTGAACCTTGTACCAAAATGTAAAGGTAGGATTTCAATTATTATGTGAAAAGATTTATAAAGTACTGACGGTAATATTTATTACACCTCAAAGGGTTGAGTAACAGTATGATTGTTTTATTACTTTTACTTTGTGCAATTTTCTTGCTTTTGTAAGCTGTCTTCGTGTACGCCGATTTGTATGTATTTAATTTTGATCTTTTATCATTTTTTTTTATAATTTTTAATGTGAACATTTAAAATTAACTATTTTGTAGCGTTTAGTTAAGTTAATTAGGTATGCCACATTATATTACATTATGAATATTCTCTTATAAAATTACCTTATCTGCGTGCGTGAAATATTTATAAATAATTTATTATAACATTGGGCTTGTAAGCATTTTGTTAATATTCATTTAAGAAATAAATTAAGCATTAATAGATGTTATATATACGTATTTAAAGTGGAAAATTAATTAAGTAACTAATATGTAAAGTGTGAAATACATTCCGAACGAATATTGTCGAAAAAATAATTATAAATTTATTTTTTTATGATTTTTTCATGTCTCTAAGAATATTAAGTCCACTATACCTTTGTTATGACCAATAATTAACCACTGCCCGCCAACAAAGAAAATAACTGAGAAGAAACGACAAAAACGTATCATTTTCAACCCTTTACCATCAAACGGGAATCACCGTAGAGTATTGTTTGTACAACGGTAATGTGTTTTTACCTTTGAAGAAATTAATTTTCAATAGTTTTGAGTATAATAGTAAAAAACGTAAATCACTATAAAGTAACTTTTAACTGATATGTATTATTGTTTCCTATCATCATGCTGTGGTTAGAGCAGGCAATATTATTTTTAAAAATAGTTTTACTCTAGCATTTTATTATTTGAACATTATTTTTTTTAGATTCACGCTGTATCCTGCTCACAGCAGGGTAAGCAGAGGGAACCTAGTGTTAAGACACTCCGTTCCCCATTTTCTGCCGAATTCTGAAGGCATTGCGTGTTGAGTGGCAAAACTCAACGCCGCGCTTTGCCTCGACACCAGAGCGAAGAAATGGAAACATAAATTTAAGTAAATATTTCATCTCCTCGAATGGGGATCGAACCCACAACCAGTCACACTTTGTGCCGCTGCGCCACGACAGGCCTCTCTATTATTATTAAGATCATATTTAAGTTATTTTTCAGTCTTGTGCACTTTCTGCGTAAGTTAAATATAGTAATCGATTATTTCTGTGTATTTTCTTGTGATTTTTTTACATATCGAATAATAGAAACCATAATTCATAAAGTATTAAAGTTAGAAATAATTACAATATATGGTTACAAATACTCTTAAAATTCACCTTTTTATAAAGGTTATTAAATTAGCCTTTATTTGAAGGCATTTTACTGTAGATAATATGTACAGTAGAGATTCCCATAAAGTTATAAAATAGACAATAACGGTAGCCTAAAGTCTCTATATTAGATACCATTTAAAAACGCAAATTTCGTTTAAATAAACACCTACTCTACAAAAAGTATTTTAAATGTAAAAATATTGTGTTCTTTTATATTATAACAGATTAACAAATTCAAGATAATTCAAGATAGCGAAACAGTATCGATTAACATTAATTCTATATTTATATTTAAAATAGTACCTGTACCTATTGATTATTTATCAATGTTTGTAAAAAATCTGATACATATTTAATTTACTTATTATAATTACAATATATTATAGTCAAATAAGTATGGCACGTAGGAATTTGTTATGTAAATACAAATAAATAAATATATATATACATACATTCAATATTCAATCCTTCAATCTTTCTTTCAATCCTACGTTAAACCGTAATTCTGATTCATTATATATTGGAAAAGCACTAAAAATCTTATATATTTAATGAAAAAAAAATATAAAAAGAGTGTATATATAAGTATCACAGAAGAGGTACGTGCGTACAAGACGCAACGATGGGGAAGTAAGCATATAACAAGATTCCCACTGAATTAACTACCAATATTCACATGATATTTTAATTTATGCAATTAAACATTAACTTACCTCTATTCTCGTACAGATCTCATTAATATTATTTAAAATGGGTAAATTTCTGTCTATTTTTCGACGCCAGTTTACCTTTACGTGAAGTTCACCCTACGTCCATCCTGTAGGTATGATATACCAATACAGCGTATATCATACCTACAGGAAGTATAAAATAATTAGTTAAATTGATGTTAAATTAATGAAAGTGGGCAACGGAGTGTCTTAACATTGGTTCCCTGCGGGATACAACGTGAAACTGATGTAAAGAAAAAATATATATATTTTCACATACGTATATTGCACTTTGGTGCATTGCAAAAAAAACCAAACCGAAGCTCCATCTATTCCTCAAAAGCAGAACTTGATACAATATTGCAAAATACAGTAGCCCCATCTAACCAATATACCTACCCGCACTTGCAGCAATGCGCCACCCCTGCCAACCCCACTGCAATAAGGGGTGAAAATAACTTAAGGCATGTCTTAGCTGTATATATCCAGATAGATACTGCAAATATATAGACATCGAGGTAAACAAAATAAAAAAAATATTTTTATCGTTGTAAAAATAGTACTAGACCTTATATTTCTTTTTTATGTTTAAAATTGAATTAATAATTTGGATTATTTAAAAGATATTTTAATAAAACAAATGTTACAAATTCTGTTTTTATTTTAGCAGCAAGAAATATTCCTGATCTAATTTTTTTAAATATTCCTGTTTATATAATATATTATAGATTTGATAAGTATACAAAATATAAACGATAGATCCTCTGTTAACTTAGCAAATAGGTATATGTAAATAAGTTAAATATTAGCTACTAAAAAGAAAGCTGTGCGTTACATAAAAGCTTACTCAAAATGATCAAGTATCAGCATCAAGTTTTTACTTAAGAAAAATTCCCGAGTCACGCATGTTGCGTGACAAATATATAAATAAGTAAAATATATAAATAAGTAGTAAAAAATAGATAAATAAACATTTATTAAATGTTTATTACATTTTAAGTTGAAGTTAAGCTGGAAAGCTTATTTACGATATATTGCGGAACACTGTGCCTACATATTAAAATAATGATAATAATCTTTAACGGCCGCCATTAATTTAGCATTTAATTAGTGAAATCTTCTTGCTGGGTTTGTTAAATTAACTATGGAAATAATATGACTTGACATTTATTGTATACGACTATGAGTGTTCGAAAGTTAACCACTTTAGAAATTTAAACGATTTGAGTAAATAGTATGCGAACAATAAGTAAGACTGTTCATCTAATATTATCTAACGTTAATTTAATAATAATCGTTTTTAAATATAATATTAAATTATATTTTTTTTTGTTGTATTTTTTACAATACAATTTTTGTTGTTAATTTTTATAATACAATTTTTGTTGTCTATTTTTTAATAATATGGTGGAAACTACGTACTTACGATGTTACTAAAGCTGAAGATGTAACAGAAGAGAACTATTTTTGTAATTGCAATACAATTTACATAATTAGGTATGAAGAGCAGTGTAAAGTAACTGAATACACAGTGTTTATTAAAGAAATTTAGTTTCTACCCAAGTCATTTCTAATTTCTAAAAAAATATGATAAAATTTCTTATATCAGTCCAATCAGTAACGCACATATTTTTATAAAACAGACACACATACCGCCATAAATTATATTAGAACATATTTCTTTCAACACTAAACGAAGCTAAATTCCGTCACGGGATCAAATTTCATACAACTGTATTCACACATATAATAATTATAATGAACACCTAGAACTATAAAGAAAATAATAATAAATCTCTCATAAAATATCAATAATAATGTAAATCTAAATTAAACGAAGTACTTGATAGGACATACGCATATGTACTGTGTGCATCATCTTTATTAATTTATTGCAATCCCGGCATCTTGACATACTTACGGCTGCCAGCTCTGAATGTCTCGAGCCACCTACATTATTTTCAATTGCTGACATTTCCGGTACCTAAGGACGTGTTTTCTTTCATATTATGATTTTCGCAAGGCCAAATTGATATTAATTTATTTCTCCTTTTATTATTTTGTATAAACACTATGCATATAGATATGAATATCCTAAATGTTCTTCTTTGGTGGAAATAAACAAAGGCTAATAATAAAAGTAAATAACTCGCTCCGTTTTTTCCTGTTTTTTTATTATTATTATTTATTGGGGAACCGAGTGTCTTAACTCTAGGTAAGCTGATTTATTTTTTTTATTTTTAAGAGTTTTATATTAAAATGAATTAATTTATACAAAGTATATATAAAATTATGTAGGAATCTTAAAAATATATAGTTAAAAACATGAGACAATCGATTGCAATAAATTATGTGCGTATGTGAAGCAATCTTAAAGGTTCTTATTTAATAAATAATGAAACCCTTTAATAGATTATGACATGAATACTTAAAAAGACATTGACTACTCAATTTATTGACATTTATATATTTTTCTCAATAAACGTGGAAAGCAAAGAAGTGAAGCAGGGTAGACAGAGGAAACCTAGTGTTGACATTCTTTTCCATTAAGACATTTCCGTTTTCCATTTCTCCACTTTCCACCGAACTGGAGACATTAGAGGACATTGGAGTGGCGGAACTTAATGCTGTGCTTTGCCTTATTACCAGACAGAGGAAATGAAAATCTTAAATATTTCGTTTCTTCTAGTGGGAATCGAACCCATAACAGTCCCTTTACAACACGCATATACCAGTATTTAAATTAATTTAAAATAATATATAATTATCTATATTAACATAGACCTACGCTATTTTTTCCAAACCCGTGACAACCGTTTATATCCAATTAATTATACAAACATTACGGCAGTTTGAAGGACGCGACATCCACTTATCTTGAACCTTATTTGCTCATCTCGATATATTATTTCACAAGATTATGCTATTAGATATAGAGGACTTGCAAACTTGCAACTAGACAAAATATATTGAAAAAAATATAAGCATAATTTATTTATATAGAACGATTTAAAAAAAATATTGCTGTTGTTACTTTTGTTAAGCTTTTTTTTCTCTTTTAAGATAATAAAAAAAATAAAGGTATAATTTCTTAAATCTATAGGCATTAAAATACTTTCTATTTTTGTATAGTATTTAATTTAAATTCCAATTTAATACCATTATAGCTTTTTGGCAGAACTGTGCCCATTAATCACCGTTGTCCATTTAAATACAATCCTCACAGTACCTGCAAAAGCAAGTACTGCAACAAAAGCGGAATTAATGCAACGTTTTACGAATTTTTACTTATTATAATAATTAAAATCGCATATAGATATTGTATACGAATATTTTCTAAGATTGGTCAATTTTAATTAAATATCCCTTTTAGTATTTATACTAAAATCATGGAACATAATGTTAAAATATTACTTCTAATAAGCTATTAAAGAACGTAAATGACTAAGTCATTATCAAATTTAAGCCTTCTTCTTCTCCTTCTTCATCAGATGTACCTCAATAGACACATCTGATGCACGTTTGCTAGTGCCCCTATCAATCATAGTAACTTAGAATATAAATTAAAATCAAAATTAAATCAGCTTCACGCTATATCCCGCACACAGCGGGGTAGCCAAAGGGAACTTAGTGTTAAGACACTCCGTTCCCCACTTTCTTTCGAATTCTGGAGGCATTGCGTGTTGAGTGGCAGAACTCAACAAACTTAGAATATATTGTCAAAAAATAACATAAACAAGTAAACATAAAGATTTTTATCATTCATGTAAATCTATTAATCAAAAATATTATTTATAATCTCATATTATAATAGCACATCAATGTAACACCTCGTGTATTTAATAGTTTTTATATCTTATTTTATTGCCACTCGCGAGTTTATCTTTAATAAATTTGAATTATGCTAGTTTTTATATAGCGTAGCACTAAAATGTTGAATCATAAGGTTATAAAATAATATAAATTAGTCACATATTTAAATTATTTTAGCGCTGTACTTAAAAATAGCACACAAATATTTATAATAAAATCGCTTAAAATACTAAAAACACACGCTTAGCGAGTATTTTTGGGTTGTATTATATATAAAAAGATGACCAGATCAGAAAATTATTCAATTTTATTCTAGTCTGTATTCCTAAGGGAAGGCGTTCAATGGCCGGCGTTCCGAGGCGTCGTAGTAGCAGCAAGAGAGACTTTGTGACGTCTCCTATACGTGGAGAGGGTTTCCGTTGGGTTTCAATCCATAGTATCGGATATGGATATCCGTTACATTCCTAATATAAAAAAAATGCATTGTCATCGAATCCGGACACGCGAAAATTAACAATTTATCTAGACGATGGACAGTAGGTCAAAATAGCGTTCAGAAATAATTATAACGAAGTCGTTAAATAACTTAAAAGTTAAAATAGGTTGTAGACTATTCCTGCGTTGAGTATAAAGAGACGATCAGACTAGGGTTATCCTGGTCTACATCAAAAAGTGATGGCGGCCCGCAGTAGGCAAACGTTCTGACTTCCGAAACGTAGTAGTAGGATGCGCGAGCGCTACAACATCTTATATAGGCAAAAAGAGATTCTGCTTCATTTTGTTAGATAATATCAAGAAAGGATATCCGTTAAAGAACTACTTAAAAAAAAATGTAATATTATCAATTGGGAAAGTTTAAAACCAATCAGACAGAAGGCAGTGTAGCGTAGCTAAATTTTCAATGTTCGTTTTTGCTAGTAAAATAAAGATATTAAAAAACTGGTTTAGGCAGTATCATTGTAATTTTTAAGTAGTTGAATTTGAAATTTAATTAAATACCTACATTGTATTTATTAGCACGACAATAGATTTGAAGCTTAATTCGTTGCAATACCGTTGTGACGCAGAGGCACTGTGTCTTACTGTAAACGCGACGGTTGTGGGTTCTATGTCCACTCACGGGATTGAATTACTTCAGTTACTGGCGGAAAATGGGGAACGGAGTGTCTTAGCACTCGGTGCCCTCTACCTGCTCCGCCCTAAGACGGTAGAGACGTAAAACTAAAATAAATCTTATATAGTAATATTTTTGACGTCGTATAGTATAAATTGAGGAAGTGAAATATTTATTTACATTTATATTTTCATTTCTTCCCTCTGGTGTCGAGGCAAAGCGCGGCGTTGAGTTCCGCCACTCAGCACGCAATGCCTCCAGAATTCGGCGAAAAATGGGGAACAGAGTGTCTTAACACGAGGTTCCCTCTGCCTATCCTGCTGTGTGCGGGATACAGCGTGAAGCTGATTTTTTGATTTTTGATTTGTATAGTATAAAAAATTTTCCTAAATGCTTACTTTCTAGATAATTTTAAGCCAACGAGGTTCAGAAAATATTTCTTAGTTACTTTCATTACTATTGTGTTTTTTTTCGTAACTATAGTATTTTTGATACAAGCATAGTACCTGCAATTACATTTTTAACTGGTGGTAGTATAAAGTCCTATATAAAAAGATGAGCTCAAAAAATTTGCTTGGAACTAGACGCAAAAAATATTTTAAAAGTACCTAACTGGGCGATTTTTTGGAGAAAAATATACGGTAAGCTCTGGAACGCTACACCCTGTTTTTCATATATGTTAAAATGTTTAAGTAAGCTAAAATTACCATAACATAATTATCACCTTGCGGCGGTTTGACTTAAATATGTTTTTTTTCCTAGGAACAAGTTCTAAGCTGTTTGTTGTGATAAATGTTCTGCGCTTAAATGTAAAAGAATATCAATAGGTTTATTAATAATATATTTAATGTGTTATACATTAATTTAGTAATTAACAACACTAATGTTAATTGATAACAATTCTTAAATGTCGAATACCAAATCAAAATACCTCAGAATCAAGTCTCAAAAAATGTTAACAATTTTTAACAAAAAAAAAAAAATATATATATATATATATATATATATATATATATATATATATATATTTGAGCGCGGGTTCGCCATTTAATGTGAGAAAATTTTAATGTTTCACAGCACCTTGTAACTTGTTTCTATATCTGTCTCCTATAAATTATCGTCAATTGAGTCACCGTAGACCAAAAAAACATCACTACACCAGAGCGAAGCAAAATTTAAAACTCAACGAAACGACATTGCGTGACTTGAAATAACTACACTATATACGATAGTATATAAACATCATCAAACACGTGTTCGCAAGGAAACGGGCGGTACGCACCGAATAACAATAGGGGTTTCCCTTCGCCGGCGGAAAATTTACGTGATAAAAATTCTAAATTGTCGCGTGTGAAAAAAATGTAAAGGTCCAAAAATAAAGTGGCTGCGGTAGGCGTGATTACGGAGTCTCATTGCTCGCCTGTGTGGGGCTGTAAATCAGTGGAGAACGTGCGAATGGGTTCATTATTTAGACAGCGACGTGTGCGGAACGCGGTGCGACACCTAGCCTCTGTAATGTTGGCGGGACACGCGGGGCGATGTGAAACTGCCGTGTAATTGAAATCTTGATAGCATTTTTTGTATTATACAAAACGTTTGATAAAATAGACGATGGGAATATGTATATTTGATTTATTGTTCCAGCTCACGGTTTGTGGGTACGGTCCTGCTATATCTACTTATATGTTTTACATATTAGTAATGTTTTCTGATTAAATAAGAAATAATTTATTAAAGTAGGTATTCCTCGTCATATGGGTACATACAGTCCGCGAGGCATAAGTTGAGCTTTGCATCTGTGTGAGTATACATAGATAGTGTAGGCATAACAAAGGCTTGAAATCCTTGCTTGGTTTAAACCGGTTTATACTTATTTTTAGATTACATCCCTGATATGATTTAACTACTTCTCATATAAAAAAAGTTGGTAGAAAAAAATCGTAGTAATAACGCGGTTCTTGATTATCATCAAAAACGCTATATCTAATGAATCGTTGTATCTAACGGAACAATTTATTATTAACACAATCAACAAAACATATAATATTGAAAATGATGAGGATGCAAGTCCGGAGTATAAGAATTAATAATTTTTTTATGTTTAAATTTAATCATATAAAACTTTTGGTGATTACTTACACAAATGCAGAGCTCACCTTACGTCTCCCGGACATACCTAAGCTTTATACTTTTATATACGTACCTTTTAAACTGTGGGTTGGTATGTAAACTTATTATTAAATAAATTTACTAGAAGGTAATTGACAGTAGGTAGGTAACAACATGTTATATACATATACTTAGATATGCAGATTTTCTTGTGACAAAAATTAATTTTACATAAATTAAATTTGACGTTTATGATCATAGGTCCATGTAAAATTTTAATTATTACAATAAAGAAGCTGTTAAATTTAATGATAATGTATACTTTATGGACCATATAATATACATAAATATAATAATTCCAACTTTCAAACACTAATAAGTAAACTGATTGCTGCAATATTGTTAAAGGTCTATGTGCTTATACACATTTTTGAAGTATTTATTGGTAATTCTTGTGCATTTCTAAAAAAATAAATTCTTTAGATATCTATACTTTCAGCTTTACACTGTATCCCACATGAAGCACGCGCACGGTAGACACAGGGAGGCAAGTGTTACAACACTCCGCTCCCCACTTTCCGCCAAATTCTGAAGGCATTGCACTTTGAGTGACAAAACTCAATCAAAAGAGGCCAGTCGTAGTTCAGGGGCACAAAGTGTGACTGTAACACCGACTGGTTGTAGGTTCGATCCCCACTCGAGGAGATGAAATATTTACTTAAATTTTTATTTCCATTTCTTCGCTCAGGTGTCGAGGCAAAGCGCCGCGTAGAATTCCGCTACTCAACACGCAATGCCTTCAGAATGCAGCAGAAAGTGAGGAACGGAGTGTCTTAACACTAGGTTCCCTCTGCCTGCCCTGTGTGCGGGATACAGCTTGAAGCTGATTTTTTTTAACCCTACGCCGAATTTTGCGCTATATTTGCGCATATATCTGTATCGTTAACATAAATAAAATAAAAATTAAGAACCAACTTAAAAGCTACTAAATTTATTAAAAATTAAAATATATTTGTGTAGGTATACAATAAAAAAGATTATCAATATCTTATTGTTGAGTTGCGTATTATCTTAAACACTTTAAAGTCATAAAAAAACACACTAAATATTAAATGGCCCCTTTGATTGGTTCTCATACAATTATCTTTTGAAACTAAAGGCAGGTACGCTTAAGTCAATATATTTGCATTCAAATAAGAGGTAAATAAATTGTCGTAAAATGGTGCTCTTTTTAAAACACCTACATACTATGTATCGTCGTATAACCTAAAATAATCGAGTATGAACAATAGTTTTATAAATTTCATTTTTTATCGTAAATAATCTATTAAATAGTAAATAATCTATTAATTGAGGCCAGTCGTGGCGCAGCGGCACGAAGTGTGACTGTAAAACCGACTAGTTGTGGGTTCGATCCCCACTCGAGGAGATGAAATATTTACTTAAATGTATATTTCCATATCTTCGCTCTGGTATCGAGGCTAAGCGCGGTATTGAGTTCTGCCACTCAACACGCAATGCCTCGATAATTCGGCAGAAAGTGGGGAACGGAGTGTCTACACTAGGTTCCTTCTGCCTACCCTGCTGTGTGCGGGATACAGCGTGAAGCTGATTTATTTATTCATTTATTTATAATCCATTAAAAGTTTCTTTAACAGAGTATCTTAATCTTTTCTATACTTGGTAGATTGGGTATAAACTAATTATTATTATTTAAAACCTAGAAAAAAAGGTACTTTAATCATAAAACTTTAGATAAGTAATAATATATAGCGTTTTAGAAGCCAATGACAAACAATGTGGAGGTAAGCACTTTATTTTAATTTACATATGAATATATTTACTTACGTACCATAATATAAAGAATTTCTCGTTCATTCTTCTAAAACTGTATACTCGTATACGTCGCTTACAGTTCTTCCGTACATATTTTTTGTTATTGGCTTGATATTCTTTAGTTTAATATTCTTTGTTGATCATTTCTATAAATAAAATTGTAATAACTTTTTGTATTACATATTAGTAATTAGATGTTCACGTGATTAAACAGATACTTATTGGTAATTTTTACAGTAGCTACCAACCTTATATTATAAAGATTTATTTAATAAAAAATATTTTTATAATGAATAATAGAGAAGTTTTAATCAATATCTTCAAGGACGGTGGCGCATCTGCATTCTGCAACATGCATTGATTGCAGATTTACCAACCCCCTGAGAGATGGCGCTAGTTTACATTTTTGCAGTTTTTGTAATCCAACTAAAATATGAAAATAGTTAATGTTTATTTTAATGTCACTTTGAATGTCGTTTAAGAAAACAAATATGCTTCATATTAATCAATTCAAATTATATAGTAGTTTAAAAATCAAACATGATTTGGTGACAAGAACCGCCTAATGTATATACTAGTTACGCTATAAAATCATAGATGGCACTAGGAAATAATGTTGTAAACATAGTAAGAAAATAATGTAAAACGCAGAACAACTTTTTTATATTTTATTCCTTTTCCCAAAAAACCATATAAATTTGGTTATCATAGCTTCACCATTATATCGCTAGCTAGCCTCTAAATTTGTTTTGAGTAAAAGTTAAAAGATTATATAGCAAAAGCTCATTAACAATTACTTTTGTATTTTGTTAACTTTCTTCTTATATTTAATATATTTGTGTAATAAACCCCACAACCGTGCGACTGTGAATGTGTCGAAGGGTTGTGGGTTCGATTTCCACTTTTCATTGACAGTACCCGAGTGAGAAAATTTTATTTTCTCACTCTGGTACACGTAAACACACGCAATGTCTCCGAAGTTCGGCGAAACGTGGGAAACGCAAATTTCTTAATGGAAATGGAATATCTTGACACTAGGTTTCCAGGTTCTCTCTGCCCACCCTGCTATGTGCGGGATACAGCGTAAAACTAAAACAATAATAAAATTATTCTGTTTACAAAAAAAAACTTAATGCCGTAATTATTTTATATTTATATGTAAATATTTTTTCGAATTAGGACTCGAACTTGTAACTTTCGGTCAATCAGATAACTAAGCACATGGCGCCAAGACTATATTAGCAATAAAAATTATTTATCTCCACATTGCTTATAAAGAGAAAATAAACATTATCTCAATAAGTCAAAAACAACGTTCTATCTAGTTGTAAGTCACATCACAAACACGCTTGTGGCAAAAACTTACGGAGATATTCTATTTTTACAGTTATGTTTGTTTACCTTCAGCATTCTGGCTATCTTCTTTTAGTGGGTGAAATTGCTTTAATACTTGTTCGTTATGAATGATTTCATTTCAGACATAAAATGCTGAAATATTTGGCAAACAAATAATATATTTCGATTTTGATCTTAAAATTGGACTTTAATCTGTATATAATATATTTTAAAATTATACTTTTAGGTTGATTGTTCTTGTTGAAATATTATTATATGGAGTAGCCTATGATGTAAACGTGACTGTTGTGGGTTCAATTCCCCATCAGAGGGATGAATTATGCTAATTTTCATCTTTGATAACAAGACAAAGAGCGGCGTTGAGCTCCTCCACCTTGTCTTGAAAATTGGGGAAAAGGATTACTTTAGCTCGAAATATGTTCTATTATTTTTACTAATGTAATATTTTCAAGGAATATACACTGAAAAAACTCTAATATGAATTGAATATTGCAACCCAAATTCGCATTTCAGTTCAACCAAACTGGGGAAACGAAAGTATAATTTATTAAATACTAACATTAGAAATGCGCCACGACGGCGTCTACAAAACTATATTGAGACTTAAAATGTGCATCGAATCGAAAACACAGCTTAGCCGCTCTATATTGTGATTTTGCAAATACAATCAAAAATTCATTATTAGGAATGCAAAATTTTTATTTTTTTATTACATTATTATTAAAAATAAATATGATGTTTCACTATATTTTTACTGTTTCATCATATTTTTATTCTAAATAAAAATACCTAGATATAGATCTGTTATGTATCGTTAAATGAGAAATACCGTCTTGACGGTCGTATCTCCCACAACTGCTCTATTGTAGAGAAATGGACCGACAAACCGTTACGCTCACATCTACACTGTACTATATTTTTTACTGAATTGAAGCAAAAATGAAGCTATGACTATACACCTACTTAGATATGCTATCCTATCTTTCTCCATAAAATTAGGATTTTTTTTTCTAAAATTTCATTTTTATTAGCCTCTTAATAATTTGTTACTATATACATACAAAAACACCAAAACCAAATATTAAATAAAATATAGATATTTAAATGATATATATATGTACATATATATATCATTTAAATATCCTGTAAAAGTATTGAAAGCGAAAAGTCGCTAAATTTGAAACATTCTTGGAGGCTTTTGAGGAAAGCCCGAAGCTAGTGTTATAGGCAATGAGGAGGCCGAGAGGGAAGGCTCTATGGGCACTTTACACGCTCTACCGGAGCTAACCTCCGCCCAAATGTAATAACACGCCGCCTGCTCTCTGTTTCAATTTGGGAACAAATTGAAATTGTTTTTATTTGAATAATATTACTATAGCAGACTCTATGTGGATTGAGAAATGATAGTTATTGTATTGCTTACCGTCTTTGAATTATTTTACGAGGTCGCTCTTCACACTCGGTGGCTTCTCTTATTGAATAATATCGTTGGTTTAATGCACGCGAGTGTTTAGTTCACATGATGTTAATGTGCTTGATGGCCGTTTAATGAAATGATAACATCTACAGTACGACGTCTGATTCTGTTTAGAAAACATATCTATCTATATCTATATTTTATTTTTTATGGTGATAATGAATAATCTTTTTTTTTTGTTTATCTATTCTTCTATACTTTTACTCTATTATTATAAACACGAAGAGTTTGTCTGATTAGACGTGATAATCTCAGGAACTACTAGCTTGAATTGAAAAAATATTTTTGTGTTGGTTAGTCCGTATAAGGGGTCAGGATATAGACTCTAACACATTACGTTAACTATTTCGTTGCTACACATTATTATTTATGTACAGTGGGTACTGTACATGCGATCAAAGGTACCTCGGACTTTAGAACCGGATCAGACTAGTCTATAATATTTTTAGATATCAATTAATGGTTGTTGTGCAGACTAACCAGCGTCGTTTATGCGCAATTTCGTCGGAGGGAAGATCACTGCATCCTTTATCGAGGGGCGAGGGGAGGGCGTTGGAAAAATTGCACATAAATATTGAAGCTGCCACTTACACGTGCGCCCGTTACCAAGTGATAGTGTAGGGCGGATATTCCTTTTTTATTATTTTTTTTTTTAATTAAAAATGTTTTTTTTTAATTAAACAATAATACTCTTCACACAATGCCTCAAGAATTCTGTGGAAAATGAGGAACGACTTTAACACTATGTCCTCTCTGCCTAATCTGCTGTGTGCGGGATACAGTGTGAAGCTAATTAAAAAAAATATTTTATTTCAAGCTAAGTAGATAGATACATGTTCCTATAGATGATAGGAATCCATAAAAAATGACTTGGAACTTCCATTTACCGTGACTGATGTTGTTGAGAAATATATAATAAATTTAACTCTATTCTTAAAGTAAAATTTTGTATTTAGTAATCAATTATTTGGTTTTTTAAAATAAATAACTACTGAATATGACATTTTTAATCTTCTCAAAATTTATTAAATAAACAAAATATTAAGGTATTAATTAATAAAAATACTGTTAGAAATAGATGATAAAAAAATAAACAGGTCTAATTTTTTTCCTAATAACAGGGTTGGCAAAGTGAATTTAATGCTAGCCTCCACTATCCACTTTCTGCCCAAATTTCGAAACATTGGGTATTGAGTGATAGTATTCAACGTCGCGCTTAGTCTCGTTACTAGAACGAGGATATGATAATAATTTATTCCCCGGGTGCTTATCGAACCCACAACCGTCGTGGTCACTGTTAGACGCTGTACAGCTACATTACGAAGATTTCGGAAGAATAATGTCTAAAATTCTATAAATCATTTTTTTTATTTACATTGTTTCAATGGTAACGTGGTTTAATGGCGACGTTGATGGAAAGTAAACGTTTTTATAGAATTTTGTTCTTTAAAGTTATTTCGTATATATATACAGAATTATATATATGTAAGTGTGTAAGAATGTTTTCTATCTACTAATATAAATTTTCTATCAGTTACAATTTTTCTAACTAGACTGATGTCGTAGTTAGATACATTCATGTATAATTGAAGTAAATGAAACATGATAATTCCGAAAATTCCGCTTATTCATGGATCAATACAAAAAAAAATTCTAAAACAAAAAATAAAAACCAAAACCTGATCCTCAACAGTCCCTACCGCGTAGTGCGGTGTGAGCCCTCCTTCTTTTTCTTGTAGCAAATTTCGCAACAATCTCACTTATTATGCCACACAAATATCCGCGCCCCCGGCCGCCTCTAGACGTGAAATTAAAATTTCCCACTTACCCCCGCTGTATACGACAGGAATAGCTTAATAAATATTGTTGCCTGCCTTGTTAAACTTGCAAACTCGGATAGGTACATCTCTTTTTTTATTTATAATGAATTATAGCTATATAGCCTTCGGTGTACCTAACTAACTAGTATTAAGAATGTTTGTTCAGTA
The DNA here is from genome assembly GCA_013403705.1 of Heliconius hermathena. Classification (NCBI taxonomy): domain Eukaryota; kingdom Metazoa; phylum Arthropoda; class Insecta; order Lepidoptera; family Nymphalidae; genus Heliconius; species Heliconius hermathena. Next base: position 601,842 of record JAAIXJ010001853.1, read on the forward strand.
AATTTTGATTGTATTATATTAATTATGAAATTTACTTATTATAATAAATTTTATTTTAATGCATTGTTTATAAAAGAATGTTGACGTGCGCTACTTAAAAATGTATGAAACTTAAAATGTTACATTTACATTTCTTTTGTTGCAGGTGACATTACAAGTTGGTGAACAATACAGGATAAAAAAGTAAGCCAAAATAATTAATAAATAATATTAACCAATTTTCTCGTAGGTAAGTACCTAACTATACGAGTTTTCCTTTATTAAACAGCAAATGAAAATTAAATTCAACCATTATCAATCTTGAAACAATTATAAAGTAAATTATCCATTACCGTCTACTGAATAAGTATAACGATATCTATTCTAATAAGCCTTATTGGAAAAACGCTCGTTTTGTAACACAAAATGTATTCAAAAAACATTTTCAACCTTGTCTATACAAAAAAGAGTAGTTTTCTAGAAAAACTATTTGGAACATTTAAATACGAATAAAATCGACGTAAAGATCACATAATCACTTACATACGTCGTTACTTTGACGAGAGTCAATGTAAGTGACAAAACAAGTTTATATCGATTTTAAAAGCTCGCTTCTATAAACTGGCTGTTAAATCTCGCAGAGAGGAGTTGTAAATTTTCTGAAGAGTTGAGATCTTTTACGATGGACATTCGCCCCTCCCACCTGGGACTTTGCGGCCATGTGATGGTTCCTATACATCGATCCTCTATAAAACAGACCATCACCGCCTGTCGGCATTTCTTTATATTGAAGGAAATTTTACACACTATATATCTTTAGTCAATTATTTATTAGCATTTAAAATTTTACAACTTCAGTACATAATAAAACACAATTTAGATTTTATGGCTCTTGTAAATTGTTGTGAGCTGTTATCTAAAGCCTGTGCAAATATAGAGAAAGTATGGAACTTTGTAAGTGAATATAATTTATGGTACAAGATATACAATATATTAAATCTATTTACCTATATGCCAATAGATGTATGATTTTTAATAAATTATTCGTGTTAATTCTGGTTTGTTCTGAATATGCATAAAGTTTACTATTTAAAACTTAAGTAATTAAAGATAAATGTTATTATATAGTAATAAATATATTAAATCAATTTTTGTACTTAATATTAATATGCAACTACTCTTAGATTATTATTTTTGTATACATTTTTTATGTGAATAAATATGCTACTATTTTTATAATGCATTATTATTTATAGTCATTTAAAAAAACCTTTTAAAATAGCTTTTAAATAAACAATAAATAACTCTTTAGTGTTCTATGAAATTGTTTATTGTTTTTTGCTATAAATTACTGAAATGTAATATAAGACACAATGTTTCTAGATGTACATTATTGCTTCTTTATAAACATTCTTAACGTTAATTCTAAGAGAATGGATTTTTACTCTATATTTTTTTCCTACTACGTCATACTAGTTTCAACAGTGACACTGCACCTTCATGATAATACCATATCTAATAGAGAAATAAAAATTTATATTTGGACATTTTAAAGTCACAAAAGGCCTGCTTTTTAGTGTTCTACATCTCAAAAAGAAGAAACGGAACCGTTAGAGGATCACTTTGCTTAATATATAAGTTTATCAAAGTCGACAATAATATAAGGTACATTACTGCTATTGCACCTAATAGGTATCATTGTCAGTTTTATTAATTATTTTATTTATTTATTTTATTTCAGACATATGTCCATATTTTGTTAGTATTACGAGGCCACCTTAAAACCTAATGTTAGTAAATAATAAAAGTAAACGAAGGGAAAAGAAAAACAAAAATAGTTTTGATGAACTCATCATTCAAGGTTACACTGGTATTTAATATACATATCTAAATTTAAGTTAAATATTTAACCAAAATTCAATAAATATTATTATGTGAAAACCAGTGAATCGAAAAAATACTAAAATTACGTGATCCAGATCACCAAGAATTATCAAGTTACTTAGAAGTCGGAAACTATTATACATAAAGTATAATATAAATATTAAATAAATATATATACTTTGAAATATTCAATGACGTTCAATATTTATAATTAATACTATTAATAGTGTTCAATATCTATAATTTTTTATGTAACATTACTTATGGAAGCTTGTAAAGAATTTAAACCCTTTTAACGCCAGTACCTTAAGCAGAAGCTCTTGTCAGAATCTAGTTTCTTAATAGGTCCGTAGATAATTTTTTATCAATTTCATATTGGAATAAAATGAAATTTAAATTTTGTAAAATGTTGAAATAAGTGATTAAACTTTTTTATTGTGTTCATACAGTTGAAAAGATTATGTTAAAATTAAACATCACTGTTACTATACTAGTTTTTACTGTGAACATTTCTTATTATAGGTACTAATGGATACATTAAATACAAATCAGCCAATTGGAAATATTTATATTAAAATTAAAAACATTTACTTGGCGTTATAATAATTAAAAAAATATGACTCTACATTCTCTATCTACTCCAAAAATTGTATAGCATCAATAAATACACTTTCGTAATAACATACTTATCTATAATTAAACAAAATCTATTAATATCTTAACTAAAAATTGTCGCATGCGATATTTTTACGCCGCAACAAAAAAAAATCAATTACAGAGTAATAAAAAATGGCCCAATCGTAAAATAAATGACCTAAACTGGCCATATCAAGCTTTATATACGTTTACGGCATAAACATCACAATAACAACATAAAATCTATACTTATGCAATGTTCTACTGCCACACCGCCGTACCACCGACCTGATAAAGCTGAAAAGGCAACTTAAGCCTATAAAAACCATGCACTAAAACTCTACGGGATGGTTTAAAGAGTACTAAATAAACAAAGCCCGCATGCAATAAACGATTTTATAATAATTTGCGTAAAGTTTATTATTCTACACGTGCTCAGTGGTGTTACGATTCACAAGTATGAATGAAATGTGCGAAAGAGAGGGGGGAACGTTGGAAAAGGATGAATGGTACCAGTTCGACCACGTGGCCGGCGTAAAGCAGTTTAGTGCAATTCTTATTGGAATTTATTGGTGAATTGCTACTATTTGATGATTTCTTATACGATTTTAGATAAACTTTTGTAACCATATTATACTAAGTATACCTAATATGATGTTACATGTGAAATATGTATTTGTATGGAAAAATATTACTTGAAATATTGTCCATGTGGATAAAAATTATGTTAACTTATTTTTTGTTTAGTTTATAATTATTGCGAAGAAGCTTCATAATTTTTTTTATTTATTCTTCAACGACTTTATTTATATTATTTTTTTTTAGTTATTTTATAATAATATGCAGTCCTATAAAAATATTATTTAATACATATAAAAAGAAACAAATAGAAAAAACAATATGTCAACTTCAAATATTTTGAAATTGAAACATTTTTTTATATTTCTTCGCCTACGAATAGTGTAAACTTAAAATGAAATTTGAAAATATATATAGTTCTTGGTGCCTTATCGCTTAAAGCTGTTTATTTTGACAGCTAGAAGTGCCGGAATGGTTTGTGATTGGCGGTGAATGTTCTGCAGCGGATCACTATTGGCGTAGAGCGGCGGGCGCGGGCGCGCGGGGCTCGGCGCCATCGCGAACAATGGCGGCCGGCAGCTCGTTAGCGAACAGCGGCTGTCTCGCTCCGACGCGGGCCGCGCGGGCGGCGCCGAGCGGGATGGCGCGAGGTGGCGCGCGGCCGCCCGCGCCGTCCCGCTCGCACGCGGCCCGGCGCGCCGTCCCGCGGCGGCCGCGCCACGACGGATCCGGAGTCGTAGAGCCTCATACGCGGGTCATAAACGATCCGCGGCCATAGTGGAGGTGCACGCGCGACATCGATCCGAGCCGCCGGCGACCAACGCATCTCCGCGGGCGACCGTCGCGCGCGTCGCCCCGAGCGATGAGTTCCAAGTTCATCATCGATAGCATGCTCCCCAAGTACCACCAGCAGTTCCACCACCAGAGTCTGTTCGCGGGCGCCGGGGCGTCCCCCATCGAGGCGGGGCTGTCGTCGTCGCTGTCGTCGTCGCTGTCCACGTCGCTGTCGTCGTCGCTGTCCGGGGGCCTGGGAGCGGCCGCGCTGGGCGCCGGCTCCCCGGGCGCCGGGAGCCCGCAGCGCTCGTCCTCCTCGTCGTCCGCGTCGCCGGGCGCGCCGGCCAGGATGTACCCCTACGTGTCGCACCACCAGCAGTTCGGCGGCTCCGTGCCCTTCCCGGGCAGCGGCGCGCTGTCGGCGGATGACAAGAGCTGCCGCTACCCGAGCGCGGTGGGCGCGGACCCCATGGTTAATTACGCGCTGGGTCAGCACAACGGCGGCGCTGCGGTGTCAGCGGCGTCGGCCAGCATGGCGGCTGCAGCCCAGTTCTACCACCAGGCTGCGGCGTCAGCGGCGTCGGCAGCATCAGCAGCCAGCGTGGACGCCATGGGGGCCGCTTGCTCACAGCCGTCCGCTCAGCCGCTGCCAGACATACCGCGCTACCCTTGGATGTCTATCACCGGTAATTCTTTCACTCTTTCGTTGCATGAACTAGAATTGTTAGTTTGGCCATTTTCTGTTAGTTCTGTTCTGAAACCGGAAGATAAATAGTATCTAAATGCATTTATTATTAAGGAAATAGTGATAATTTTATAGAATTGATTTACTTAAAATTAACATATATATCCTGGTTTTATATATTTTTATTGGCTTCCGTTTATTTATATGTCAAAAATGTACATAGATAGTCATTTTGTAGAGCTTTTACGTAAGTTGCGCTGCAAGACAACATTTTAAGTTTCTTATTATTTAATATAGGTATATGTATGTATGTGTGTGTGCTGTAACATAAAATTAATTTAATTACCTTTTTAAAACTTTAATGTACGTACATATTATTATAATTATCTTTAATCAAAATAAAAAAGGCAATTATAATAATAAAAATGGCGTCTATAATTAGGAATCCAATAAGAAAACTATCAACAATTACTTTATCTAACTTTGATGGGTATATAACAATACAACAAAAGTTTATGATTCTACATCAATAAAAACTGTTGTTTAACCGTTCCATATACTATATAATGGATTCGTTTTGCTCAAAATTGTTATACTTTAAATAATATAATATTACCAAATTTATTTCGTCATTTACCTATTTTAATTACAATAATTACTTGTTTTAAGACATTAAGAGATAACGTTAAAAAATATATGATAAAATTTACATGACGCGACGCGACGGACGGCGGCGGAACCTACACATATTTTATATATATTTATTTAAAATATATTTTTATAGATACAACTTAAATAAATACTTTATATATGTAATATTTATATATTATATGAATATATATTCCAATATTTTGTTAAAAAAAGACCCTAAACTTTTTTCTAACATTTAAGTACCTATATAGGGGTATATTAATCACAAAATAAAACCACAATAAAAATAATTTCAGACATTACTAAATATTTATTACCTTAATAATAAAAATATTAAATTTATTACTTCTATTAATTTTAATTGTTCATAATTAAATTTTAGTAATCTTTTGATAATTATTTTTATGGGTACATTCTCATCTAATAAAGCAAATATACTAGGTAACTATATCCAATTAATTTTCAGATAAAATAATGTTTTACATTTGAACTAATAATAGCCGGAATACGGCCGGAATGGCGTAGTGGTACAAGCGTATAAATGTAGATACGACGGTTGTAGATTCGATTCTCACTCGAGAAATAAAATATTTAATATTTTCACTTTTATCACTTGACGCTCTTGTTCTCTTCGTCTATCATATTATTAGCTGAAAAAAAAACATCTAATAATATAAATACATTTCCTAAAAACAACAAAAGTTGACGAAAACGTTAAAATCACCTAAACAATACTAACCTAGGTCATTAAATAGATTCTAAAGACGCGCGTATTCGTGCTTTACGATGACATGTGAGGTCCAATTTGTACTCAAAAACGACCAGCTATTACATCTAATAAACTGCCTGTACGTTTTGAATACAATAGCACAACTATTTACATTCGTGGTTTTATAATTGTCTTTACAAATTTTCGTACGTAATATTCGATATCGAAGTAAACGAAGTATATATTTTGGATTGATCTAATAGATAATAATATAATATTATATATAAATATATATTTTTTAAAAAAGCATCCAGATTAAAATAAATTGTTCTTTTGCGTATCCACGACTGGTTAAACAAATATACTGGTTAAACAAAATTTATTTAATTATAAATCGGAATTTTAAACTAAATTTATGTAGGTACGCCAGTTACTATTGCGTCAATAGCTTTGAAGTAAAGTTAAAGATACTTGTGAATCATAAAGATTTTTACATGTAAAGCGCGGCCTTCTCTACACATGACGGTGATCAATAACGTGAAAGACACCATAACCAAAGCCAACCTGCCAGTGTAACGGCTCGTAGCTCACAGAAATTATACGAAATGGCCTATAATCGGCTTGTTTTTTGTTTTAAACGCATTCATTTTCGTGATTTGTTAGCAATGTTAGATTATGAGAAATGCCGGGGCGAAATAAAAATATATAGGTAGCTGGCGACATTGCTAGCTTTCAAAATTAAAATGGCCGAAGAATAAATGTCACCGCGATGACGTTTATTCACAATAATGCTCAACATTTCGTATCTATTTAACATTGAATATAATTTATTAAAACGTCTATATTGTATTTTTTTTAATTTATTTTATAAAATTTTATTTCTTTTATTGTTTTATTTATATTTATCGCGACAACGGATTTAATTAAATAACTGTCGCTCTTTGTGCATGTTAGAAATAATTTGGACGTAATGTATTGATGTAGGTGACAGTAGGTAGGTACCTACTTCAATATCTACGTATATACTTATAACCTGATTAGTTAATTACGTCATACATTACTAATAATAATTAAAAATCACAAATAATCTAATTTTATTAATATATATAAATTTATTTTTCCACCAAAACAAGGTATATTAAAAAGAAAGGCCATTTTAAAATAATATCTATAATTTAATTCAACAACAATACTTGTCTTATAAAATATCAAATTTATAACATCTAAATAGAAAATAAACTTGTTTTTCTATACATATATCAAAAGAATTTCTTTAATTAAATATAAAAAAAAATTAAGTTAAATCGTGCAAGACATATCCCGACCGTGATATATCGTTAGAGATGAGCCGGTCACATGTGTGCGGGTGATCACAGCGCATGCGCCACAAACATGGCCGACGCCGCTGACCAATCAGAGGGCGCGATACACTCGCTCGCATTATACCGACGGCTCTTAATGCTATTGATTGCTATTTGTAGCACGTTGCTAATTACTAATGCTACATTTACTTCATTTTTATAATATTATATTAGTGTTAACTTCACTTGGAATTAATTTAACGAAAAATTCTTATAATATTTAAAAGAAAGCTCACTTTAAGGTGATTACCTTGTCAATACCTAATATATAGAGGTAATTTAAATTACTATATACAATTTTAATTTATTTTTTGTAATATTTATCTTTTAAAAATTAATTATAAAAGATATATCTATATATAGAGATATAGGAACTCTATATAACATATTTTTGTTTTAAGAAAATAAATAGTAGGCGGAACATTTTTTATAGTACATTTTATGATCCTGTCAACAAAAATCATTAATATTGAATCAGTATTATATTGGATAGTCAAATTCATATTTTATATCCAATAGAATATATCTAAATTAACACCATTAACACGCAAATTAAATTCCTATACCAAAATTAGTCATTTCACGTCTTGTTTTAAAAGTTTTTGCATAATCATATTTTTTTTTTATTAACTGTGCTGTTCTTAATTATAGAATTCAAATTTTTAATGTCGATATAATATAAATAAATGCATAGATGAATTAAATATCTAAAATTGTCGAACTTTTTGAATATTTTTGAATATTTATTTAATCATGTTTTTGTCTATAGTCATATTAAAAATACAATAGCTTATTCGTTATTGTTAAAAATTAAATTTAAAAATTACTTAAATATTAATTAATTTTTCCGCACAAATGTACACTGAGTTTTATTTTTGTAATTTTAAATATGTATATATTGATACATCCGCATTCACCAATAGTATAATATATTGTCAATAGATACGTAGAAACTTTCAATTTTGCAACTAATTCTAATACTGTATTGCAAAATGTGTCGTAATTTTAATTTTGTATTGCAATTACGATGTATCAAACGACTGAGCTTAAAGCCATTAAAGATTATTCGATCAATGCATTTTATGTTTCCGATTGACACGATTCAGTAAATTTAGAGGCACTAAAAACCGAAGTGTACTTTAATTGGTGATACAAGTGTTTTTTAAAAGTCCAGATAAATTTGGTGCATACATTTTCATTGATAGCACTTATCAGTCACTTATTTGAACTTGACTTTTTTTTTGCATAACGTATGCACTGCGTGTGGTGACTACTCACAAGTTGAAATCCATATTGTGGGCATTTTTAGTCTTATTTTCCAACAATGTTTATTTATTCATAAAAACCTTTATAATTTTCGGTACATAACACAACATATCACATTTACTAATTTATTATGTTAAAATCACAGAAATCGTGATTAATAAAAATAAATATTAATTTTAAATTTTAAAGTAACTATATAAAAATTAAAATCGTTATTTTTAAATATAAAAAATCGTATGCTATTATAGTGTTAGAAAATTTAAATTATTTCATTATTCAGTATTTCTTCGTGTATTTCATATAGCGATAGCGCCTTGAAACTTAACTTATCAACCGCTACAAGTTAACACAACAACTTAGGTACTTGTAACATGCAAAGAAAAATATAACATAAATAAAAAGTTGTACAAAACATTTAAATGTATTGTGAGGTGTTTTTATTATGAAATAAAGGTAATAAAATTATTGGAAACAAAAACTTTGCATTTAATATTAAAACATTTAATCGAGTGCAATATAGGAAATACAATGTAAAACGAAAAAAAAATATGCTTATAGTTTTTTGTATCCTAGTTTCAGAATAAACATTTCATACATAATTGCATGTGCGTCGGTTTTTAATCTTATGTTTGCTTTGTCAGAATAGATAGCTACTACAAAAATATTTAAGTAAACCTAAAAATAATAAAATAAAAACTTAATAGAAAATACTATAAAATATTTTTTCATATTTCTCTATTCTTATTGATAGTATAAAAAATACAGTTTGTGAAAAACTTTCAGTATTCAGCAGAAAAGAGTAAAATTAAACGTCTCGTCAAAGCGTATTCTTCAAAACCAAATAAATCAGTACATTTTTATTCGGTGCCTAAGTTTTCTTGTAATTATTTTATTATTATACCAATTAAGCATGCAATTTATAATTACCTTTAAACCGTTCATATGATTTTCCATACAAAAAACAACCAAAAAATTATTGTTATTTTTTTATAATTTTGCATGTTTTGATATCTGAATAAGAACATTCATTACGATTGATAATAGATTTTCCATTTCCAGATTGGATGAGTCCCTTCGACCGCGTGGTCTGCGGTGAGTTCAATGGTATTTATCGTTTCAATTTTTATTTTCTTTTAGTTCTAAGTACATAGAATAAGTAGAGTTTAAAGAGGCAATGCACACGTGTTTTAAACAATTTTTTTTACCTTAATTAGTTTTATTTTAATCAATTAACTACAGTTTTTACGCTCGTGTGTATTGGCTCCTTAAATCATGCCTTCCGTAACATTTTGTTGCAATTATTCATTTGATATGGCTTCGTTGAAACGTTGCAATTGATATTTCTACTACATTTTAAAATTATAGCGCGAAAATTGTTGTTGTAAATAATGAAACGTCTTCAATTCGATCTGGTGACTTAGATTGGGATTACCTAGGTATATTTCTTGATATTCTTTTAATAAACACAGAAGGTAAAAGCTACCAGTTAAAGTTAACTGTAGTCTGTAAATGCAAATATATCGCGATGTTTACTAAATAGTTAGAAAGCTCTCGAAAGTTGCAAGATTTTGGCCAACACTATTATATGACCGTGACCAATAGTTTTATTGTATCTGTTAAAAAAGTAACGGAAAGGGTTCAACGTAAAGATCACACAACTTTCTCTGAAGACAATAGTGAATAGATTGCAAAAAAAGGGTTTACCAAATTATTAAGGTAGCCAAGTATAAAAAAACCAAACTGATTTCCCTAGAACTTTGTGTTATTATTTTTATTTATATAACTGTATTAGGGACGCAATATCATATATATCAATCAACACTAAAAAAAAGTGTTATATTTCAAATATAAGCACATGTACCTACGTATTTATTTAACTATTCTAGTTTAAATTTATTTATTATCTATTATACACTCACGTTCCTAAGTCAATGGACCATTTTGCTATCCTGAAATATTATTTAATAAAAAAAGAAACGGTAGCTTCCTCCACAGCCTACATACCTGATCAACTAAAAGCTTCGCATCCCTAAATCTGACAATTACACTTAGGTACGCTCGCAACTCTCACCGTTCACTAAAGAAACACCAAACAAAAGATCTACGGTAATAGGGTTGCGCAATTTCTCTTTTTTTTGTTTGAAACAGCAATCCTTTATACTCCCAGTCGATGTTTACAAATAAAGTATAAGTCAAAGGGTTTTAAATCACAGTGTCGAAAGATTTTAAAATAAGCTTAGAACAGCCATTGTTTTGTTGGCGCGCTCATAAATTGCTTTATTACACGACTCTCCGCGACGTTTCTGCGAAAGTTAATATAGCCAAAATCGCAGTCAAAACATCGTTTGTTATCAAATGACAATATGAAGTAATGTATAGTCAACTGTGGCCGTAGTGGCGCAGGGGCGTGAGGGTATGACTGTACCGGGATGATTGTTTGTTCGATCCCCACTCGGGGAAATGAATTATTTTTTGTTAATATTTTCAATTCTTCGCTCTGGCACCAAAAGGCCGGTGTTGAGTTCTGCCACTCAACACGCAATGCCTTAAAAAAAACAGTGAAAAGCGGAGAACGGAGTGTCTTAACACTAGGTTCCCACTGCCTACCGTGTTATGGGCGGAATTCAGCGTGAAGCTGAATAACAATATAGTCAATTCAATAAGTTAAAACGTACCTATAGGTACATATGATAAAGGTTACATCAGCTTTACTTACGTTTGTTCGTATCTTTAAATTTCAACAGAATAATCGCCTTCATTATTTATTTTATGTTTACTGACTTATCTGTTTGATTCAGTCTTATAGTAACATTATTATTATAACAGTTATTTAAGATCGATATTTGTGAGGGGAAAATAAATATGTTTGAAGGTTAAATATACTATTTTTTTATAATTCCACGCGTGTGAACAGTTTATTAATTATTATTTTACAAGCAAATATACATAATTTAAATAAATTGTTATGTTTTTGAAAAATTTATAGGTCTACTACATACATGTTACTATTCTCAAATATTTTAAGCTAATAAAATAAAAGTCAAATAAAAAATGCGTAACGTAAAACAAAAATTTATATTTATTCATAATTTTTAGTAGAGGCGATACTCTAATTTTGGATGATTAGATAGACCAAATTATGATAGACTATAATCATTAATCATAGTTTATATATTCCACGTTTCTCAGTAAATCACTGTAAAGCCTAATTTCATATACTTATATATATTTTCTTAAATCCAACTTAAGTAACTTTACTTAAGTTGGATTTAAGAAAAAAATATTTCTAGTAGAAACTCTATAAAACAAGTTTATAGCGCTATAACAATTAATAACTAATCGCTGTCAATCGTAACACTACGGTTATAAAGCAATAGACGCTAGTGCTATAAAGAAAAAAGTTTATCCGCGAACAATAACATCTGAGAATTGACCATAAAGTGGCGACCTTGCGGCAATAAAAATTTAACGAGGCAAGCCCGTGGAGTACTATAGTATAAACACACCGCCAGATTTGAGAACGTGACTGTCATAGAAACAGCTGGCTTCACATCTGTGGAGTGAGCGATTTTACATTATAAATATTAGGAATTTGGCAACGCAAAATCTAATTAACTAATAATGTAGTATATTAAAAATCGAAATATATTATAAAATAAATTTAATTTAATTTCAAAAACAAATCGTATAATTAAATGAATTAAATTAATTATTTTAAAGTAACAAGATATGTATTGATATATATTTTCATTTCGCTCTGGTGTCGAGGGGAAAGCGCGGCGTTGAGTTCCGCCACTCAACACGCAATGCCTCCAGAAATTGCCGAAAAGTGAGGAACGGAGTATCTTAACACTAGGTTCCCTCTGCCTATCCTGCGGTGTGCGGGATACAGCGTGAAGCTGAAAAAAAACAAAGATATGTATTGTACAAGTTGAGAAAATTTAAATAAATATAACGTTATATATTGGCGTGACCATGAAACGATATGATGTCTTATTTTCCAGAGCCCACGAGACTACGTACGCGTGCTTATTTAAAAACAAATGTCAATGTCAGTTTATTCGCGACGTGGTGTTCGCGTTGTGCGCTCGAACAGAACGCATAACTTTCCATTAGGCACACTTTACTATTGCAGTACGGTTGACGAGTCGTGGCCTTCCTAAAACTAGATGTAGATTACCGCGCAGACTTTTTTTTTAAACTTTTGATAGTTTTCTTTCCGAATACACAAAACGCCAAAAAATTAAAAAGCCTGAGAAACTTCAGAGCGGCCATGTCTCATCGACAGTACTATAGTGGGTTCCGTACACTTATCTAGAGACCGCGTTTGTCGTTCAAGGCTGTAGTTGTTAGTATTACATATGTTATACAACATTTATTTTTAGCTACATACCAAAATGCAATTGGGTTGTCGACCTCAACGAATTAATATGTTATGCAGTGCATGGATCTTGTGAAGATAATGTATGAAGTATGTATGTATGTAATATATGTATCTATGTATGTATGGACATTCAACACGCGGTTCTGCGTGTATATATTGGCCAAGATAAACAAATTTGTCTTCATTCGCTTCATATTTTTAAATTTTATACACAATCTATATTGTTCTAATTATTATGGATACTAAAATATTTTTTAAAAAACATTTTTTTTGTTTAATTTAAACAAATCCAGACTATAAATTTTGTTTGAGCGAGTAAACAACAAGCCTTTTTAATACATTAAAGGCTTTCAAATACAATAACATAAATTAGCATAATCGTATATAATTCTGTAATATTTATTGTGTAGCGTTAAGTAGCTTCACTTCTCTAAAACAATCAGTCAGTCACATATTTTCAACAATTTCGAGTATTTAATGGATTTTATTTTTAGTCACAAACAGATTAAGGGTGAGGATTCACAAAGTAAATCCAAAGCGGGAAATTTTCTATTGTGACGATTTTGAAGATTTATCGACTGTTTAGTAATACATTTTAAGTGCATCAAGAATTCCAACATAATTTAAGTTAAGAGGCCAGCCGTGGCGCATGGGCAAAAGCGTGTGATCGTAAACGCGACTGGTTGTGGGCTCGATCCCCATTCGAGGAAATAAAATATTTAACCAGTTGGGGCCAGTCGTGGCGCAGCGGCACGAGGTGTGACTGTAAAACCGACTGGTTGTGGGTTCGATCCCCACTCGAGGAGATGAAATATTTACTTAAATTTATATTTCTATTTCTTCGCTCTGGTGTCGAGGTTAAGCGCGGCGTTGAGTTCTGCCACTCAACACGCAATGCCTCCAGAATTCAGCAGAAAGTGGGGAACGGAGTGTCTTAACACTAGATTGCCTCTGCCTACCCTGCTGGGTGGGGGATACAGCGTGAAGCTGATTTATTTTTAAAATATTTAACATTTTCATTTCTTCGTTCTGGCGTTGAGGCAAAGCGCGACATTGAGTTCCGCCACTCAACAGGCAATGCCTCCAGAACTCTACGGGAAGTAAGGAATAGAATGTCTTAACATTATTTTCCATCTGCCTACCCTGCTGTGTGCGGGATAAAGCGAGAAGCTGATTTATTCAAGTGAAGCAATCCTAATAAACTAATATCAATCCACTTTCTAGTGTCCATATACTTCAGTGATTCATCTCTACCTCCATTGATTTTAATGCCGATAGAATACCTCTACCCCAGTACGGTATCCGTATCATTTACGCTACGCAATTTTACCCGGACGATTGCTGTTTCGCAAGGGTCAAAAGGTCTCTATCAAATATGAGTTTTGGTCAGTAAATTTGAAATAGGTATTAGGTACTTGACCCGAACCCTTACTGAATAATATGTAACATTTTATTAAACCTTTTAATAGATTTTTTTTAATATGCTCTCAGAAAATCTAGCCAATATTCCACATAAAATGTAATCATTTTTTATACGAGGATCTATATATATATATATATATATATATATATATATATATTTAACATTTACTAAGACGTATCTTATAGTTAGCTTTTAAAGTGTAATTTAAATTCTTAGGTATAGGTATAGACCTTAATAAGCACTATTATGTAGAACAGATTTATCTTTGATAATTTTGTAAATAAATATCTACTTACTTAATAAAGACTATATTTTATGCGCAATACCTTTTAACTTTTCAAAGTTACATTATGTATTAAATAAACATCTTTTTGATTAGAATAATAATCAATCAGTGATATAATTTTTTTGACTAATTTTGACTTTTTTTTTTGAAAAAGACATTGACTGTTCTTAGCGAAACCCACATTGTATCTTAACAAAGACAATAAAAGCGAAGCGAAATAAATTATTAATAAAATCCATTAAAAGTACAGCACTTTATTTAACAGTATAAAAGCTATTTGCGTTATTAATTGCAACGGTACATACGGAACGAGATTCTAGTATCAAATATCTCTTGTATAACTAACTCTCATATTAGATAACTGCAGAAAATTATTTATAATCATATCCTATTTATGTAAAAAGGCAAGTATTTGAATAATTTTGTAAGCAACACCTAGACGTGATTGGTTTTGAATATATTTTCAATACATATACATACTTTTATCGGGAACATGTATCACCGGATGCTCCATTGAACAATAGTAGCATATCAAATCGATATATGGGAATTATGACTTGATACTGAGCCAATTACACCATTTTGCACTTAAATCTGTGCTATTCCACGTAAAGAGTTTTAGAAAACCACCAAAAATCTATTAGATTTTTATTTATTCTTAGAGCTAAAAGTGAGAAATTTATTTAGATTTTTCAAATAAATTATTATTACGAATGTGATTTTTAAAGATCTTTTCGCAGAATTATCCTATGACTGACCTACTGTGAGAGCGAGGAATATTTAAAGATTTTCCTTTAATAAAATAATGCGGTTGTGGGTTTTTATGTATAAAGGCTTATGCGGCATATATAAATAGGTTAATAATAAATGATTTTTAATTTTAAAAACTAAATTATACTTACAATAGTATTTTATATACAATAACAAATTTTAAGACTATTCCTTCCATTTTCAATAGAGAATATATTCAATAGAAAATAGAAAAAAAAAACATTAATTTAGTGTTAATTTATTTATAGAGGAACATAACATATCTACTTATAACTTTATATAAGCTATTTATTTCTTATATTTTTTTATGAATAATAGATATATTTATGAATATTATACTAAACAAAAAAAAATAATTCATACATATTTGTGATTTCACAAACAAGTTGCTCGGCAATGTTAGTCATGAAATGTTCGCATTCGTCGCATAAATAATAAAGGAGATCAAAGATAAGCGCAGAAATTTGATATCAGTGAAGTACTAAAATATAGTTAAGATTTCTCTATTGCAGTTTGTATCGACACATCAATATGAAATGTTTCATATGATACATTTTTTTTATTAAAGCTATATATTTTCTAAAAAAATATTGAATATTTATTATTTTTATATGCTCTGCTTACAATGTGCGGCGTTGAGTTCCGCTAAAATAAATGAGGAGACTTAACTTTGGAATCTCCTATTGTGCTACAGAACAAAATTTAAAGCTAAAAAATATAGATGTTATTTACAAAGTTCACTCATTAGGTTTTAGGTTGGAATCGAACTCACAACCATCACGCTTATAATTCAGATGGTAGCCTTAACAGATGTTGGTCTGAAATTAACATAGAAAATTTTCTAAAGAAGTAAGCGTTTTTTTTTGTTTTGAGGGATTTATTTGATACGGTGATTGCATCTATAATTTAATCGAGTCACTGTATTATTTACGTGAACAGTATTTAATTACGCCATTTGTTTTCTTACTCATAATTCCAACGTATTGTAATTGAACATTATATTAATATGTTAAACGACATCTCTACTAAAGTATTCATGTATGGAATTAACATATTTCTTTTGTTTGTGATTTAAATCACAAGATTCTTGGAAACAATACCTACTTGGATGCTACTAAGTGTAATATATATTTAAATTTGTATAACTTCCCACAGGTTCCGAAAATTTATTACAAATATTTCGATTCGTGGTCGTTTCCCGAAAAACAATCGAGTCTTTATAAAATTTAAAAAAAAATATCACTCAACACGCAATGCCTTCAGAATTCGGCAGAAAGTGGGGAACGGAGTGCCTTAACACTAGGTTCCCTCTGCCTACCCTGCTGTGTGCGGGATACAGCGTGAAGCTGAATAAAAAAATATATAATAATAATATTATAACGCTTATTTGCTAAATTGTTTTACTGAATATGATTCAAATTTGTCAGCATATTTAAAAAGAGGCTTTTATCATATGATATGACCCTTTGTACGTTCAACTGGATCGTCTCCATGCCAAAAACATTATGATAATTTTAATATTACTGTCTTCGACTACGCCAATTTGAATTTATTTTATTCGTCTGCTATGAGGCGGGACGTTCGTACTGATGGTAATGTCACGTTCGAGACGGTTTATTATATGAAATTTAACGGTACATTTGTTAATACGTATTAACTATGGAAGCATAAACAAGTGACTTTATGTGTTTATACAATGTATTAGAACAGTGGCTGTTAGCTTAGGATTCTTGCGAGTAAGCCGAGGGCGGCGCGACGTCGGCTTCTCGTTGCGTAAATATAACGAAACCCAAAAGTCAACTTTGTTATTAAGTTCAGAAGCCTGGCCGCCGCGATAGCTGTACCGTAATGCATAAGTGGCGATTGCTCTCAAAGGAATTAAATGTATTGCTTACAATTTATATCTCTATTAGCGTTAAAAGTAGTGTTTACACGTGGAACACACGTTTAGAGAAACATACGCAACTGCCACCTGGCACGGCTCCGTTCTCGTGTCTTACAGTACGGTCGATGAAAGAGTTTACTTTCGAAGGTCAGCGACGACTGGTCATATGTTTGTTTACAGCGCTCAGCGTTTCTGCCGGTTTGCATAAACGGAGGGTAGTCTCAATAAAAACAAATTGCCTGGCCCCTGCCCGCAGTTGGGCACTTACACACGTACAAGGAAGCGGGGCGACACGCCCGAATATGATTTACTGCCACTTCTCGCCGGTTGTGTTGCCTATAGAGAAATATTGTAGCTATGATACTCGCTCGCGCTTTACTTATTTGCTTTTGTTGAAACCATTATTATTGTTTCTTATTTAGTCATTCCGATTACTTAGAATCCGATAAAATAAACAATAAATTAAAACGGTCATCTAAAACATAATTAGGAGGTAGAAAACCTTTTTGGTTTCGTTTCTCAACATACAAAACATTCATATTGAATTAAAAACAAACGCAACACAGCATAGCGGCGGAAGACGTAGTATAAATAAAATGAATGAAAATAAATAAGGAGATAAAGGAACGGAGTAACGTTACAGTCGTAGGTGCTACGACGACGCATTAATCTCGGCAATACCATCGTGTGGCGGGTAGATCAGATAAGGAGCTGATATAATATACCTACATATCTACCTACCTAGAGGTAGAGGTAGAGATAGACTGACATTTTCACCTTTGTACTATACACTTGCGGAATGGAAACCTCCAAAGATATACCTTTGTTTATTACACGGACGCCCGATAAGATCGTATAGTGAACTATTTAATTAAAATTATATTTAATTAAAGTAGTAAAAAGTATCTTATTTAGACATTTCATTTAAATGAGATTGCAGTAAGCTTGTTCATTGATATTTATTCTTTGCTACTCTGTTCGAAAAAAGGTAATAGTGAGTCGCCGTCCGAGCTTAATAAGGTAATGTTTACGAATTTAATTGATGTAAATATGTAATTAAGATATAATTTTATTATATAGATCCTTGATAGTGAATCGGCGTGGAGGAACCTTTTGCGGTGATCATCTAAGCTTGTTGCAACTTGTTCTGTAGATAAATGGAATAATTTATTTTTTTATTTATTTAATATGAAGAATATAGTGACATTATTGTTTTCTGTTTACATTGTGAAAATAGTAATATAAAAATAATATTGAACGTTTGGACATGTATTTATAGTATTTTCTCTAAATGTCTATGAATATATTTGATGATAAGTTAGTAATTATTAAAACTTTTTCAGTTATAAATATATTACATTCATTATTTACATAAATTTAAATTTAACATCATAAATCTCTTATTTAACATCATAAATCTCTTATTCTATTCTATATTATTCTGTTTCTCTAATCTATTACTAGCAAATTTAAAAACTTCACAAAACGTACATATATTCATAGGTAACCAACCATTTATTTAATCGAATAAAATAAACGAAATTGCGAATCGATGCCAAACATCTCTATGACGANTTATTCAAAAAAATTCGGTTGCAAACATATCACATTTATTATTTACATAAATTTAAATTTAACATCATAAATCTCTTATTCTCTTATTTAACATCATAAATCTCTTATTCTATTCTATATTATTCTGTTTCTCTAATCTATTACTAGCAAATTTAAAAACTTCACAAAACGTACATATATTCATAGGTAACCAACCATTTATTTAATCGAATAAAATAAACGAAATTGCGAATCGATGCCAAACATCTCTATGACGAAATAACTCTAACTAATTAAAACCGTATAATACAGGTAAAGCCGGTGACTCTTATTTACTACATATTAACATACTTCTTAGTAACCGACCGGATAGTAAAGATAAATGCCATAATAATATTTACATATCGTTTGCGCTTTATTATACGAATGCAAGCTTTAAACATTTTAAGTCAGCTAGCTACTTTAGCCGACCGATGTTGTTAGTAAATATTTTTTTTTGTCAAACCCGCATAGAATAGATAAGAAGGTGTCAAATCTAAATATGCTATCCCACGATAAAATGTACGGGATGGGATTAATATAATTTTATGTGGGTTTTAGCCCTTAGCATTCGCGCGGTGTAGCGTAATGTATGTTACAAGAATATAGGGAACATGGGGGACTAAGGGTAGGCGAGGGGGAAGGACAGGGTGCGCCTGACATTGAAGTAGTGCCAATAACAGTGGTATAAATAGAAGGGGCCGACGCTGTGTAGGGCGGGCGTACGAGATCAGAATATTTTGTTAGTTCACTAGATATCGCGTCCTAAACAACAGATTACAGTGCTGGGAGGCTCGCCGATGCCGCTCCGTACTCTGATCGATTGCAAACTCTGTACAATTTATGTTCTCCCGGTGTGAATTGATGATCGCTTATCTGTAGTACCTGTACAGTATTGTAGCTTTATACTATCGTAAATTAAGGAATCGTAAGAAGGACACTTGTTGGTTTAATTAATATTTATTAATTCTACCTACATATGGCATTTCGATATATATGGACTGTCGTGAGATTAAATGAGATATGTAAAGGTGAATCGATATTTAAAAGTTTTAAAATATTTTTTTTGTACTTTCAACTTCGCAGATCAAGATAATCTATTTACAAAAAGTAGGTTATGATTCATTCATCCTTGCTGATTCATTTGTACTCGTATACAGTTAAGATTTCAGGTGCGGAAATCTCCCATTCACAGTAAAATCGATAGCTAGTAAAAGATAAAACATCGATTATAGTAAACTCGATACATATCTAAATGTTTGGACTAGACCAAGTGGTATAAAGGTATTAACAAGAATAGGTATAATAAAAG
The DNA here is from genome assembly GCA_013403705.1 of Heliconius hermathena. Lineage (NCBI taxonomy): Eukaryota > Metazoa > Arthropoda > Insecta > Lepidoptera > Nymphalidae > Heliconius > Heliconius hermathena. The sequence goes on from JAAIXJ010001853.1 coordinate 622,020, forward strand.
CAATAAATTCACCCCTAAAAATCGGACACCCTCGAAGTAAAAAATGACCAGGATAAATTGGGATGGTAGTGGCAGCCTATAAAACATTCAGTTTATGGGGTGTCATACTTACATTCGGTGATACCGATGTGGGAATACTGATACGTATCTATTACTACGACAGAGGGACAATATGCTTCTATTGCTTGAGTAAATGTTTACAAACAAATCTATCTTATGACGTTAAAACTAAAATTTCTATATTTATATATTTAATATATAAAGGGTATACACAAAATAAACATATGTATAATTCATATACAATATATTCAAAAAGTGATTCATACCAGTCATAAAAGCAAAATAATTGATTAAAATCATAAATATTTCTTGCGAACGAATAACAAATAGCGTATAAGATTAAAAGAGCACTTACGCTAAATTACTGAAAGAAAACAGTCGCGTAAATTTAGCTGTTCACGTTATGTTACGTAAACTCAAATAGTTACATTTCAGAAGAAAGAGTTCTATTCTATTTATCCAACTGCGAGACGTAGGGTATTGTGTCTAACAAACTTATTATAACCAAATGAAAGAAATTTACTGTATTTGTTTTCCAAAATAGAAGGAATAATAGTAGGGACACGTTGTTTAACCAATTAAATCTTCCCAAGGACTCGATAAACCTTCTCAAATACTTATTTAGAAAACGTATAAAAAATTTAACGTAGCGGGACTCGAACCCGCGCCTCCTGGAAACCGACCAGGTTTTTTAAGAAAAACCTTCTCAAAATTGATAGGTACGGCTTTTTTCTTTATGTTCACCAAACTACGATTTGTTATACAATACTATTTTACACTTTTTTTCGAACTTTACGGAGGCATCAATAAGAGGATTAAGAAAGGTAGGGATTAAAGGAAAAACCAACAGGCTTTTCACTTGCTATATTACAGTAGTGTTGTGTAAATTTTATTTGTTCTAATGCACAAAGGTGCTAATCGATCGCTAATAAATTTCGCCTTCGACGTGATACATAATTTTATTCACCCTTCACACGTTTCTCTCAGCATTTATCTGATAAGAACGTATTTATACGTTTACCTACGTTACGCATTTTTGAATTATTTCATAAAATTTTACACAAAAAGCTTAGCAAAATATACTGTTTTACGTCTATTTTTCAGTGAAAAAAATATTTAAAATATCATATAGCGTTATATAAACGGCGTGGCCACCAAATAAAATGTTTACAGTAATTTTAACTGGCAACGACCGAGCTCCCGAGCACCAGTGGATCCCTCTGCCCCTAGGGACTCTCCATAGCTATCGACAGAGCTCACATAAATTTTTGGCAGCAAAATTTGCAATCCTATCTTTTTGCTCCTGTAAGGGTCCGACATTAACATAACAGCGCCGGGCAATTCGGCGTGTAATTTTATGAATATAGCTACCTATTTAAGAGAAATGGGTATCTTATTTTTATATTAGAAATATCTATATATTACTGTTGCCTGTATATAGTCTATGGAAAGTAAATAAGATAAACAATTATTATAGAAATGAATTATTTTTAATTATAATTTTAATGAAAGTATTAAATGATACCCTCTCTGTAGAGACGCAGCCTGAATGTCTGAGATGCGATTTAATCGCAACGATTATAAAGAGGGGGACATATACCGCGCATTCTCGAGCCAGAAGGGCTTCATCATTGCATATTAACTTCATTTCTCTTATTAATATTCTAGGAGAATTATTTCATTTCTTTCGTGAGCAGCAGTTAAGTTCGTTTTAAAATTTAATCTTAGAATAATATATTTATGAACTTTAATGATTCGACTCCTACTCGGGAAAGTTAAACATTTTTAAATTTCTTCGTTCTGCTTTCGAGATAAAGCACGGCGTTGAGTTCCGCCACTCAACACGCAACACTTCTTGAATTTTAGCGAAGTACCTTAACGCTAGGCTCCCTCTCCCTACCCTGCTGCATGTGTAATACAGCTTGAAGCTGAAAAAAGAGCTTTAATTATAAACATTTAACGATATTATGCTATGAGAAAGCTGTATTTCACAACGAAAGCCAATGGTTTATTGACGCATGTAAAATAACCTTTGATAATTTACTTTGACTGTATAACACATAATTAAGCCGTAACATAGTTTACAAGCACGTTAGAGCACATCACACCCTTGGAATAGAGCTCTTGTAATTAAAACGCTCTAAACGGACAATTATGTAGGATGAGGATAGCGACGTCTCTGGAGGAGGATTCAACAGCCAGACGAGGATGAGTGCAAGTAAATTTAATGCCTACTATGAAATTTGACTGGTACTAACATTACACTAGCAAAATTAATTTAAGTCCTTTGTTTAGCTTTACACTGTATCTCACATGTAGTATGGGTAGGCAGAGGTAGAGCGTAGTGTTAAAACACTCCGCTACCCATTTTTCATCGAAATACCTCCAGATATTGCATGTTCAGTGGCGCTGAACTCAACACCGCGATTTGCCTCCACACCGGGGCGAAGAAATGAAAATATTGAACATTCCATTTCCTCAAGTGGGAATCGATCCTACAACCTATATCGTTTACAGTCACACGCTCAGGCCACTGCGCCACGACTGGCATCAAAGCCCTTTTGATGCAGCTGTAAAGCGTTTACACAATATACATTATATTGAAATTAAGATTAATGACACACATGAGTCAGTCCGACTTCCTCCAATATTTTTAATTGCATTGAACCAATCGTCATACGAAACGCATCCACTGCACATCGGAGCCCGCATTAAATACCAATCAAGGGAATTTATGCGAACCGACATAATCTATAAATAACATCGTTGAATTAATAAGCGCACAATAGGACAACTAACGAGCGCCGCTGGAGGCCAGTGTTGCCATTTTAATTTGTATTAAATTTGCATGTTGGCAACCCTATTATACCCTCGCCCCGCCTTGTCCATATCAGGATCGTCTGACGCCATTTTCGGTCAGTGCAAGGGTGAATTTGATTAGATGCAGCTGACAATTGTTGTTATATTTAGTGGTTTTTGGCTTATGTAAACGAATAACTCTATAGTTGCTATAGTAACCTCAAAATTATACATACTTTCTCAGTTGCTTTACCAAGTTAATGAAATATAATCCTTGTTACATATATTTTGTAATATATTTATTTAATAACATTACATTCTTTAAAATTCTAGGTTAATTTACTCCATACACTTTAAAGTATTGTATAAAAGCATTCTGTACATAAAAAGCACACCTAAAATTCAAGCCAATAAATATAAATATTCTCTGAAATCATTTCCCAAGTAGGAGCAAAAATTTTACACAAAGCTCTGTCTAGCTGTTTTACATTATGGAGTCTATTCCCTGGAACATTTGTGAGCGTTGAGAGGTGGAGGGTATATTATAAAATATAACAATATTCTTCCCTTTGTTTTTAAAAACGTATCAGGTACGTTCGGAATGGGGCGCGAGCGTTGCGGTATTCAAATTCGGCAGTCTGTAGGGGAGGCTAATTTGTTTTAAATTACGTTACGATATTACGTTCGGAGTAAAATATTGCTAATATAAACAGCGGGAGAGGGTTGGATAAGCCATTCAGGTTCAATGTTTAATTGTTGAATCTTATTATACGGACGCCATTTGTTCTAGATGTTTGGAATAAATGACATGATATATATGGATTATAAGCAGGAACTACGCTTGAACTTAATAAATACATATTGATCAAATTTAAAAAATATGTATTTTTTTTAATAAATGATATAAGCAATCCTTGAAAGTTAAAAATGCCGTTGTTTTGTCGCAGCGAGTAAAGTCGAATTTGAAAAGCCTAAGCTGAGCTTTGCATTTGTGTTAGTGTTCATATATATAGTACCTATAGTTGTAACGTCACTTACACCTATATATGAACATTAAATTTTTAATATTTTAGTTGTGTTTGATTTTTTAAAAATATAAAATATCTAAAATTCTGGCTCTATTTTGTATAATCACTCACAGAAATGCAAAGCTCAACATTCATGTTATGTATATTTAGATCTGAATAAATAAAATCTAATTAAATAAGGCCTTGTCTTCTTTAATTTTAATTATTAATCATTTTAGGGTTCCATACTCAATATTTAAAACGGTAATACATTACTAATACTCCTCTGTATGTATATCTGTCCGTCTGACACCAGGCTGTATCTCACGAAGTGTGATGACAGTTGAAAAATGTTTACAATACACATCATGTATTTTAGTTGCCGCTTTAATAACCAATACAAACAAAATTGAATAAAATAAATATTTAAGGTGATTCCAATCAACAAAAAAAACATTTTATTGCCGTTTTAATAAATAATGGTACGGAACCCTTCGTGCGCCAGTACAACTTGGCACTTTGCCGTTTTTTAATCCAAATAAGCTTCATTACAATTTGAACACTAGTAAATAATTACCTATTTAAGGTTATTTTGCATTTTTGCATATTACTTACAAGAATGACTAAGACTTACAAACAACTACAATTTAAATACAATAGTAAGAAAGAATTATCATATTTTAGTTGAATTGAAAAATCTTATTTACAACAAGCAAGATGAACAGAACGAAAACGTTAATAAAGATATAATAATAAATATCCCGGGGAAAACCTCCGGGATTCGAATCAAGCTAAGGGTTGGAAAATTGCGACAGTCCCTGAGGAGGTGCGGGCGAGCGACAGCTGTAGCCTAATGTTCTCTCTATTTATCTATGATTTCTTCAATCATATGTATGTAGATACTTTTGTTATATAACTTATAATATTAGAGACAGAGAGAGAAAGAGGTAAGATTAAAGACCAGTCGTTGTATTAAGGGCACAAATGTGCGATTGTTAACGCGACAAGTTGTGAGTTCGTTTCCTAGTCGAGGAAATCAAACATTTTTTTTCTTGCTCTCATTATTGCTCTCAGTATTAATTTATTTGAGTTTTTATCAAAATGAATCAAAACCTTATAACAATTTCACATTATGTTACAATTAATTAATACAACAGTTACTCACATATAGGAAGAGACTAAAATATTTTTTAAATATATATAAATATNTATAATGTTCTAAATAAGTCAATCAATACAATTTACAAGCACTAACCAGTTGACAAGTGAACTAATTTCTATTCGATGTGACTCGAGCCGATATTGCGCAAGCGATGATAATCTCAGTTTTATGATCGAGACATCGTAAATGTCTATTAATATGAATGGGCCCCAATTACTTTTATGAATCGCGTTTTGTTGACAGTAGCTCTAAAAAATTTTACGACACTCGCGCCCCCCATCTGCTGAACCGTTGGTTATATTGAATCGTGGACAATCGCCATCAAAGGCAGATGGTACACGGATTGGATTCACCTGCAAAGCTTAATCGATTTTAATTCTATAAATATATTAGTATGTATCGAGATTAAATTTTTGCAGTAATTTATGTTGTTTTAACTATTTATTTTTTATTTCTATTGGGTACCTACAGTCTGTCTTTATGTATTACAATCTTTTTTAGATGTGACATAGTAAAAAAATGTTTTAGTATTGTAACAGTTCTTATAAATCTTACATAAAAATAAAATTCTTAGTCAAAATATATAATATATTCAAAGTAGGTATTCTTTGTGTATTGATTCTGACTCTGCCTAAACAATAACCTAACCTTATAAAAAAACCTACTTCACTTTTACATTTATTTATCTATAGCTATTTTCATTCTAATTTCTCTTAGCAGTAATCATATCTCTTACTAATAGCACACATTTGCCAAGGCCAAGCGGTAATAGATTAGTGATTGCGCCCAGCACATTCAAATGCAAAATACAGTACCAACGTGACTCATATTATCAAAATAATATAATCTAAATACTCAATAGCAACGGCCATTGTCGGCACTTTAACACGATAAAGAAAATCTTCGAACATCTGAAACATACAATAATACCTATTGAGTGAACGATAAAAAGTGGATTTGAATGGGTATAGACCATCGGTTCCCAACCAGTGGTCCGTGGACCAGTAGTGGTCCGCAGCTGCTAAAATATGGTCCGCGAATGATTTAAAATTTTTGGTGATTGAGCAAAGTCTGCCTACAGTTAAGTTGTTTCTTAAATAAAACATAAAATATTTTGACATTTAAATTTACTAATATACTTTGAAATTCATTGATTTTTAATATTTACTTAAAAATTCACACACCCCATCATACAAAATGCCAGATATTTTTTTTAAATTAAAATTTTTGTTTAATTATTAATTTATTTTTCTTATATCTACAAAGTGGTCCCTGCTAGCAAGAATTCTATAAAAGTGGTCCCTGATCAAGAAAAGTTTGGGAACCACTGGTATAGACCAATAATATCAACTTCCTGTAGTCTACGCCAGCGTCCCGGTGCGTCTATCAAACCATATGACCCGTTGATGCTTCTTACTCCACTTTTATAGATCGTATCACTCGTAAAATGCAAATGAATGAGTGTTTCGGACCAAACATCCGAGCCTGATATTCATATGACGGTATTAAACGCAATACGAAGACGACACTTCGCTGGAAACGTAATAGTAATGGCTGTGCGCTTTCAAAACATAGCGTAACTCGACCGCCTCAATGGGCGAGATAGTTTGATGTTTTTAAAAGCTCTTTTTATTGTATGTAGCCTTATAAGTGCAGCTTCTTTGGTTTTATGACTGTAGCACTAGGATATATTATTATTTAGACTGATACCTACGTATATTGTGAAAAATGTTGTTTTTGTAAAACCAAACCAAACCGATTTTGAATATAGAGTAAGAAAAATATAGAAAATAGCCTTTGTAAATTTTTACAAATACTATATCACACAAATAAATCAACATAACAACGAATCAAAACCCCAAAAATTTATAGAAATTAAAATTAAATCATTTTAGTTGGCCCGTAGCGCGTTAGAGTCCACAGACTGCCCATTAACGTCGGCTACAATATTTAGTTATTTGGAATTAGTGTGTGACACACAATACTGTTTCTTGTGCCCCTCAAAGCGCGTTATCGGTGAGTGATGGAGTCGTTTTCAAAAATAAACGTCTCTCACTCCTTGTGAAGAAAACGTACGACCGCTTCACGTTAATATATGTATTTAAAAAAGTAACGATCTCTAAGTCTTATGTATGGATACGTAGACTTGGTGCCCGGGCTTATCTCCAAATAAGAATAACCACAAATAATATGTAATAGGTACTTATCACGGTAATTTAAACTTTTAAACATCCTGCTGTAGTACTAACACGTGGTGGGTTCGAGTAAATATTGATGATGAAAAATTAAAGCTGTATAAGCCAATTGTTTCCGGATATCCGAGATTGTTAGGTGAATTCATAGAATTTATTTAAATATTTCTTTCTTACTGTCTGTTTGTATTTTATATGTATATTACACTACAAAAATGAATGTAAGTTAAAAAATGTCTAAAAAAACCCAAAACGTTGATTATACGCAGAACACTCGCCGCATACTGCAGTTGTTTTATTTGTGCAAAGGACTAAGCTTGAAAGAATGTCACGTAGCCCCTATTTTAAGTTTTACTTTCATATGTAAAAGCTTTTAGTATAAACCTCATTTTCCTAATTATATTGAAATAATTAAAAACTTTGTGACTTCGTGTATTTCGCTGTATCATATAGAACGATTCTGGAGCAGTCACTTTTAAAATTTCACATTTTTACTTTTACTATTTCTTTAAAAGTTCAACATTTTACACCTGGTGTGTTTCAAAAGTCCGATAACGTTTGTAAATTCTTTTATTAATTACTGAATTAAGTATATTTAATGGTAGTTTAATTTTTTTTCTTGATTTATTAATAATATTCCTAACTCAATGTGGTGGCCGCTTCATTCACATAAGCTTGTGCGTATTCGTACATTATGATTGCCCTTTCCGGGCAGGTTATGTTGAGAGTGGAAACCAGTTTTGTCGGCTACTGCTTTACAGTCAAGACAATGATCTACAACGCCTTCTGAGATCTGCATAACTCGTCTTGCATTTTCCTCATAAAATAAACTTTTGTGCGATGTTTAAAACTTAAATACTTAGGGACTTCTCAAGAATTATTGTTGTTGGCTTGGGATTTTTTGACACGATGTTATTTAATTAAATGTTATTTAATTCTAATGAAATAACGAAATTATAAATTGCTAATTTAAATTGATCTTTAGATCAAAATACATATTTATTCACAATTTCGCAAAAAACAAGAAAATATTCCACCACATCTTCCATCTTAATTTATTATCTTAATTATGTATTGTACGAAGACATATAAAATATAAAATTAATACTAATTTCATATGAATAGGCAAACATATGAACGACTCTGTATAATTAACCGCCAGTGTGCGGTTCCACCTTGCAAGCGTATATGAATACAGTTATAAATTATATAACGTATTGTTAATTAAAAACTCTCCAAGACCACTTGATTATTGAAAACCAAATGGATAAAATGTTAAATGTAAATATTTATCTAGTAATGTAAATACGGTATTCGTTCGACAACTTATGTAAATAAACCATGTTTACCGACGTTGTTTTACTATAAGTTACGTTAGTTAAAACAATAAATGAAATTTATTTGAAACGCCGGATACTATTCGGGTTGTGTCTCATTCAGTAATACTATTATAGATGCTAACGAATATAAAAATATTAATAATTAAAATTAAAATGAAATCAGCTTCACGCTGTATCCCGCACACAGCAGGGTGGGCAGAGGGAACCTAGTGTTAAGACACTCCGTTCCCCACTTTCTGCCGAATTCTGGAGGCATTGCGTGTTGAGTGGCAGAACTCAACGCCGCGCTTAACCTCAACACCAGAGCGAAGAAATGGAAACATAAATTTAAGTAAATATTTCATCTCCTCGAGTGGGGATCGAACCCACAACCAGTCGGTTTTACAGTCACACCTCGTGCCACTGCGCAACGACTGGCCTCACCACTAATATACATTAATAATCACTGGTTTCGATTTAAAATATTCAATTAAAAAAATACATTTAAATTTATAACATTATGAACTCTTATCAAAGTATCAGTCATACATAGGTATTTTACTATAATCGAAACATTCAAACTAATTAAATCGAATATTATGTGTCATTCGAGATATCGTATATGACCCTTTTATCTCGATTATATTCCGTCAATTTCAATAATAGATGTCACGATACTCCACAATGCCTATATTGTTAGTTAATATATTGCTTTTACAACCATGATAACTATAGTATGAATCTGCAAAAAGGCCACTGTGTGCTATACGTAACACTTAGATATAATCGATCCGTTCAATAGCCATTACTTGCCTTATCTACTATAGTTAGCTTACTTAATAATAATGATAGTATTTAATGTTTATCAGCCAATTAAAACCTCTTTAGTTAGTTACTATTTTCAATATCTTTGTACGATTCAGTGGGTAGCAATTAAATGTATTAAGCATATCTACGAGTACTTGAGTTCGATGTTTTATTTTAAAAAACATATATGTGGTTATTAATATTATTACTCAAAAGAAAATAAGAATGTTTTTACTTAAAAAAATTAAATCAGCTTCACGCTGTATCTCACACACAGCAGAATAGGCAGAGGGAACCTAGTGTTAAGACACTTCGTTCCCCACTTTCTGCCGAATTCTGGAGGCATTGCGTGTTGAGTGGCAGAACTCAACGCCGCGCTTAACCTCGACACCAGAGCGAAGAAATGGAAATATAAATTTAAGTAAATATTTCATCTCCTCGAGTGTGGATCGAACCCACAACCAGTCGATTTTACAGTCACACCTCGTGCCGCTGCGCCACGACTTGCTTATTTAAATAACTACACGACTACTTATTTAAATAAAATTATGTTTTATATACAGTTTTGTTATATTTAAAATTATAGCTATAAAATAATGAAAAATCAATTAATTAATTAACAATAAAAATATGTCAAATTAAAAAGTAACCGGTTCTCTTGAGATTTTTTAAAACCGGATTATATGAACAAATTAATAATAATTTTAACTAATTTTAATTGATGATAAACATTTTGGAATGTTTTTTATTAAAATAATTTGTTTTGAGTAGCCTTTGTAATATTACGTTAAAATATTTATCATACAATTACTTATGTTGTACACAAAGTATAATAATAAAATATTCAAGTAGTATTTTCTCATTTTAAAATAAATACAGCTCACTTACTGTTATAAACTGCTTTATTATAAAGTTAATTTAGTTAAGAAATATCGTCTTCATTTTGAAAGCGCTATGTTAAAAGAGATATTATAATTTAGCTTTAGTAGCTAAAAAGCCAACATGGATTATACAAAACTTTCTCGACTCGTAGTTTATCTATTAAAAATAAATATATTATTCATATAAAAAAATGTACATATTATATAAACAAAAAATAAAAATATAAATCACCTATCGGTCTCAACGTATTTTTATGCAAAATGGGCACACTTATTTCAAAAGTTGACCCAAATACAGTGACATTTTTAGGTTTTTGGAATGACTTTTGTAACATTCACTTATTTCTTTCGTCGCTCTTCAATAACATGTTGACAGTATTTTTTTACAATTCAAGAATAATTTCGTTAATACGTTCAATATTGAAATTTTGACGAGTATCTACCGATATTGAGGCCAGTCGTGGTGCAAAGGCACAAAGTGTGTCTGTGAACACGATAGATTGTGTGGGTTTGATTTCCACTCGAGGAAATCAAAAAAAATATATTTTCATTTTCCTTGCTCTGGTGTCGTGGCAAACCGTGACGTTGAGCTCCGCCACTCAACATTCAATGCCTCCAGAATTCAGCGGAAAATGGGAAATAGAATGTCTTAACACTAGGTTCCCTCTGTCTACCCTAATGTGTACAGCTAAAAAATCTACTTATATTCAAATAATTCACAATAAACATGCGTATATTTCTAAAAGTGATATGGTTCTTAACTAAATTGTAGCTATATAGGCACTTAAGTGATCAAGTCGTTGCCCCGTGCACTAAATCAGCCTGTCTGCTCTCGGTTTGGGCGACCGGCCTTCGTTAACAAGCTTACAGCCAGTGTGGATAGCTTTATGCAAAATAGTTTCATTTGGTTAAAGAAATTCCGATAAAACTTTCAATAACTTTAAATCTAGGCCATGATATTGTCTTTCGTTTCACTAATATTTAGTTACTTTTCTTTGTAAAATTAACATTTATAATGTGCAGAATACGTATTTTTCCATTTATTAAAATATTTGAGGCCGCAAGTGGCACAAGTGTGTGACTGTGTAAACGCGACGGTTGTAGGTTCGATTTCAATTCGATTGTATGAATTATTATTTTGTAATATTTTCATTTCTTCACTCTGGTAATAAAACAAAAGCGCTGCGTTGAAATACTCCACTCAACACACAATGAAAAAATCTGCGGAAAATGGGGAACACTAGGTTCCCTATACCCTGCTACATTCGGGATATAGCCTAAAGCTGAAAAAAAAATGTAAATGCTTCACACACCATTACACGAGTACCATTACACCAATAAATCATACCATCAGCAAAAGGGAGATCAAAGAGCGTTTCACTCCAACGGTGTTTGTAAAGTTTGCGTAGGCTAAAACAGCTATTTTTATTTGGCTACACATAAATTATTTAAATTTTAATGATCCTACACTTGTATAATAACAAGATATTTTTAACTAGTATGTATTAATATTTAAATAAATATAAAATTTGCTTGAAAAAAGATTTATTAACAGAAACGACTTTTTTTTTTGGTAGCCTAAACTAATATAATTTTCTTTATAAATAAATAAATAAATCAAATAAATCAGCTTCACGTTGTATCCCGCATACAGCAGGGTAGGCAGAGGGGAACCTAGTGTTAATACGCTCCGTTCCCCACTTTCTGCCGAATTCTGGAGACATTGCGTGTTGAGTGGCAGGACTTAACGCCGAGCTTTGCCTTGACACCAGAGCGAAGAAATGGAAATATAAATTTTAAGTAAATATTTCATCTCGTCGAGTGGGGATCGAACCCACAATCAGTCGGTTTTACAGTCACACATAGTGCCACTGCGCCACGACTTGCCTCTTCATAAATAAAAATACACAGTAAAGTAACAAATATAATATAATTTTTAGCCCTGCATTCAAGGCAATGTCCTTTTGCGAAGCGACCAACATTGTGATGATTTAACTGGCAGTGAGCGAAAATAGGTGTTTCCGTCTTGAGCAAACTAGAGTTGTACTAACTCGAGTTAAGTAAATCACCATATCTTTGAATATTGCCTCATCCGCCCTAAGGGAAATGCCCTATGCAATTCTATGACTACAAATCTTAATTTATTTATGGTGAATATTTTTTTTAATATAGTAATTTGCAGTTTATTAGAAAGATGTATTTAATTAAATAAAAAGAAACATGATTTTTTTTAGTTCTACCTACGAATGAGGCCGTCGTGGCGCAAGGGTTAGCGCGACGGTTGTGTGTTCGATCCTGTCGGGGAAATGAATTATTATCTAATAATATTATATTGAGGCCAGTCGTGGCGCAGGGGCAGAAAGTATGACTGTAAAACCGACTGGTTGTGGGTTCGATCCCCACTCGAGGAGATGAAATATTTACTTAAATTTATATTTCCATTTCTTCGCTCTGGTGTCGAGGCAAAGCGCGGCGTTGAGTTCTGCCACTCAACACGTAATGCCTCCAGAATTCGCCAGAAAGTGGGGAACGGAGTGTCTTAACACTAGGTTCCATCTGCCTACCCTGCTTTGTGCGGGATACAGCATGAAACTGATTTATGATTATTTATTTAATATTTTTTCGCTCTAACACCAAAACAAAAGCCTCATCGTTGAATTGAATTTTAGTATCTATACTCACAATAATTTACAGTAAAATTTTTAAACGTTGTTTCATTATGTGGTGTAAAAACGTAAACGTTCAAAATAATAGTCTGTAAAGCCGCGTGTAGCTCTTTCGAATACCTACAAATTAAGTTAAGCGTGTTTCACCACATTAAAATTAGGCTTACCGACCGAAACAATGCATAGCGCGCGGGTAATGGAGGATTTCTTTTTCACCTAACATGTGAAATATATACTTTTATTATTATTTCCTTCAGTAGCAACTTTAACTTAGGAAAATGAATTAATGAATGATTTTTTGGTCGTACACATGTTGGTTCTATTCAAATTAGATATAAATTAGATTTATGTTATAGTAACGGCCATACAATTGCAGATTGTGAAGCAAAATCTTAATCATTTCCAACTAAATGTTATTCCCACGTCGTTTTTAATTATTAGCCAAAGTAATACTAAAAACACAATAGTTAAATAATACATTTACTTACAGATTAGTAATAGAAAAAACAAAAAACGCATTTTTAAAATTAAACATTTTAGCTATGTTTAAAAGAAAACGAAACACGATAGATATAGAACTATTCTCAGCTATGACTTAAAAATTAACTTATTTCTTTTATTGACTTATCGAGTACAATTAACCTTATATAAATAAATTATTGAGTGGAGTGTATATTATTGATTAGAATATAATCGACATCGACCAATGTACTGATTAATTTAATTGAACTAACCGCACCTAGTTTGACACGCCTACAGTTAATTGGATAATTTGGATAATATAGATTCTTAATTAGTACTGTTGAATCAATTACAATATGTTATACAATACAGTATGTATTTACATCCAGCTACGAAGTCGGTTAGCTTGTTTGAACATTCATATATCACATATAGATCTCCAATTTATATTTAGCATTAAACTCTGTATGTATTCTGTCAGTTTCTATAAAGAGATAAATCATATAAAAGAGAGAAAAATATTAATTAACAGACTATTTTCAAAGATTTTGAATAACTTTAAATAAGTACATATTAAAATGTTACGTGGAAACAATATGTAACTGCCCATATGTCACAAATTATGCCACAAACAATAATAAATCACAATTTTAGGGTACTTTTATAATTTGTTATGTTCTATCTAGACACCATTCTCCAGAAGCTGACCCGAGCTCGCTCTATAAATAACCCTCTTAGCTGGCCGCGTTATAATTCACAATCGGACCCTCGATATACCTTCCCGACGGGGCATTTATCGAACTATGTAGAACGGGTTTAGTATAAAAGGCAAGGCTTATACAAAGTTAAATAAAATAATAAATAAGAAAGAGCATTCTGTGAGATTTATTTCGAAAAAAAAAATGGAGGTAAGAGCCAGGTCCTGTCTCCGTGTGTTTATAGTCGTCCGGTGACGGCGCTCGATATACGTCTCTAATTAATGCCGCCGCCCCTCCTCGAGACATATTGTGTGCGCTGCTCCTTTTATTTTTAATTTTTAGATTACACATAAATGATTGTTGTTTTATCTCTTAAATTAACTATAAATTTGATCAATTTTTATTTTTACTTTGTATTTGCTGTATAGTATATAATTATATTAAAAACTGAAGTTTTATAAGTGTCATGTCATCTATAATCGATACTGTGGTCATGGAAAATTTCAAATAGAAAAAACAGGTACAACGTATATATAGCGGAATTACTCCCCGCGACTACAATGCAAAAGAGAATAATGGGACCCAGCTGACGGGAGGTGCCTTTGACCGTTGTCATGGCGACCGAGCGAAGGGTGGCCAACCTGCCTGCGCTAACATATTACTGGCACCAACAAAAAGCGGATATTGTCACTTCCATCACAAACCAATTTGAACTCTAGTTTCTCAACAACAGGGGTCCATTTCCAAAATGGGCGGCATCCGTTACGATCTTTAACTTTCATGGGATAATCGGGACGTGTGTATCGTATTTTGGGTTCCATCTTTGCTTTTTTTATAATTAGATAGACTGGTGTTGTCTCGCTCTAGCGCATCGCGTTTGGCACATGTCCGAAGACTGCACTTGTATTCATTCTCTATTTAAAGTATCTCAATAATTGTTTTAAGTTTTTTGTTGAAATAAGGACGGTCGTAAATGTTATTGCGGTTGTAAAAATGCAATTACGTTAATTTATAGTTCATATAACAAGCGGTATCCTGATATAACATTTTGGCAACATGATTTATTAATTTTTTATATTCAAAAGACAAACGCTTATAGCTTTTGATGTTTTCGTACATGCATATATTGCATTATAACACGATAAAAAAACAGTAATTACAATAATAAAGTACATTTCAATTACATTTGGAATTGTGTATTGTTCTTAATTTAAAATGTGTTATACGATTTAAATAAATTACAATTTAATTACTACAAATTGAATAAACTACTACTTAACGCAAAATATATAGATATATTTTAAAAATATTTAAAAAAACATATACCCAATAGTACATATACTAGAACATAGAAATAAAGCACTAAAATGATCAAAAGACCAAATGATGATAACGCAACTTTACATTATAGTCTTTATTCATCGTAGTATAAGTTCATTGGATACCTTCGTTAAGCCGACATTCCTACGGTTGGCCTGCTATCAATTATATACACAGGGAAGACTATTTATCTTGGGTTATTTATTGGCTGACTCAAAACCAGTCTGGGCCCGGCCGCGCCGCCATGTGAGTAGACCCGAATACATGCATAACTATACAGTGCAGGAAATTCTTCGATTTTAATATGAATCTTGTTTATTTTAACAACCGTTTCTAATTAAATATAGGTTTATACGTATATAATTAAGAAAGAATTATAAAAAAATAAATAAATCTAGGAAATCAAATATTGGAGCTAACACACAGTAATTTTGAAAACAATAACAGTTGCTGAACTATATTAATAGAAGAACTTTTTCAGCTTCACGCTGTATCCCGCACACAGCGGGGTAGGCAGAGGGAACCTAGTGTTAAGACACTCCGTTCCCCACTTTCCGCCAATTTCTGGAGGCATTGCGTGTTGAGTGGCGGAACTCAACGCCGCGCTTTCCCCTCGACACCAGAGCGAAGAATTAAATATATAAATATAAATAAATATTTCATCTCCTTGAGTGGGAATCGAATCCACAACCAGTCGATTTACAGGCACACTTTATGCCCCGACGCCACTATCGGCCTTTCTGCGTAGTATATTTATTTTTTATACTTCATTTTTATATTATCATAGCATTCAATCCTCAACCGTTTCTTTAAAAAAAGGGTTCTTTGACAATCTAACAAAAAGCAACACCTTACAATGATTTAGAAAGTTGCGCAACCCTTGCCGTCCGAACGCGTTTTTTTTATAAAGATTTCTTTTAGAAAGCTCTATTGTTAATATTTGGTCCATTTATTAGCCTTAACCCTTTCCGTTAACTTTCTATTCGAAGTTATTTTTGTGTATTAGTAGTATTTTTCAATATTTTTATAGGCAATTCGTGTTGAAAATCACAATGCTTTAACTCGATTGTAAATCTATTAATTTCAATATTTGATCTACTTTGAGGTTGGCCCCAGTAGCGGATAACTCTAAAATTAACTTTACAGCTGCAATAAAATATTAATGAGCTATTAAAATCTAAGACGCTATAAAAGTGAAATTTAATGGCTTGCTCGAAGCCTTTGCGATGCGAATCGGAGCTGGAACTGCAGCCCACTGATATATCGATGCAATAAATCGCTTTTATGTGAAAAAAATGTGTACTTATTAACATAAACATTTGGTCGAGGTCCCGTTGTTTTGTGGTGAGCGTGACACTAATTTATGTTTTCTTTTTCTTCAGGACCCAACGGCTGCCCACGGCGACGGGGACGACAAACGTACACAAGGTTCCAGACACTAGAACTGGAAAAGGAGTTTCACTTCAATCACTATTTGACACGCCGGCGCAGGATAGAGATTGCGCACGCACTTTGTCTCACAGAGAGACAAATAAAGATATGGTTCCAGAATCGACGCATGAAATTAAAGAAGGAACTGCGCGCCGTCAAGGAAATAAACGAACAGGCGCGCAGAGAGCGGGAGGAACAAGACAGAATGAAACAGCAGCAGCAGGAGAAGCAAGCCAAGCTGGAGAGCCAGCACCACGGCCACCACGTGACCCACCACCACGACCCCATGAAGATGCCCATCGACAAGGGCTCCAGCGACATCCTCAAAGTGAATAAAGTTCCGACGTAAACCTTAAGCCGCTTAGTAAATCCTGACTGATACTGTATCATATAGTGAATACATTAATGGAAGTGTTACGTCCATACGGACCTGCGGGCAGCGTTATCGTATCCACTAGTTTTATGTTTTGCTGCTGATTTAAGGAGTGTTGCCTCGTTGTGGAGGTTCGTGACTTTAATTATATTAATGTTCCTTTAGTGCGGAGGACTTGCCCCGTGTCGTTTGCTGGTGGACAGGCTGGTGAAGTGCTTTAAGCATTTATTTTGTTGCCATAACCACACCATGTATTGCAATAATATTTTACTAAATTTTACAGCGCTAGTGACGCTCTAAGGTTTACACGTCCGAATGAACTTCGGTATTGTTAGTTTAGATTTAAAATCTGTGAATCTCATAGTATTTATTGCTACCACTTACTTTAATTCATTATGTTTATATATTTTTTTATTAATAGATATTATATTATGTACATTTTGATGTATATTTTATTATTTGACCGCTTTTAGCGGTTCCATTGTTTTGGAGCTCGAATTTTTATAATTGTAAAATTTGTTGTATTTTATCAGTTGATTTCGAGAGTTGCTTTTTATTTGTCCATTATTGTGATTAATTTTGATTTAAGTCCATTAGTTGTTGTTTGAGTTGTAATACTTATTTTGTATTCTATTTTCAAAATATATAGATCATACCCATATATCACTATTTCCATTTGAAAATAAGACGTATGATTGTAACTATATACGTATTGAAGTACAATTGCGAGTAGGTTTTCGTCATGAGAATTGAGTTTTGTATTCAATGTTTTCAAAGAATTAAATTTAAATAAAAGATATTTTAATGATAATTCTACATTATAATATTTGGTCCAGATATTTAAATCAAACCAATGTACAATAACAGCAAACACTGTCCATACTTCCAAATCATCAAATGTTCAAAATTATATACGTAACATTGATACATATAATAATATAAATAAAATAAATTTAACATATAATTTTAAAATTGTCTAGATTAAGTGTAAAATAAATAGATATTATACATAGGTGGGACTTTAATAAGTATCGCTAAGGTTTACAGCTACAGGACTCTACTATATTGTAGAGCTCTTTGCTTAGTGATATTTTTCTAATGCTTCTTCGAGGATCAAATGCTAATAATGTAACCCTTACAAATGTGTCATACATTTGTATACATTCAATATACTGCAGATATTTTTTTTCTGTAATGTACCCATTTTTTAATTTAATTCCAAATTCACGTTGTGCCAAAATATATTAAAAAATAAATTAAATTTTGTAATCGATGATAAAAATCAAACATTTTCTTGCATACAGAACAAATCATAATTTATTTGTACGTAAAACAGAACAAATATGGAATAAGGTCTTTAAAATTTAGTGTTGTTAGTCACCATTATACGTAAATTAATGTCAGGGTAGAGTTAAAGAAAATTAAAATAAATATTTGTATTTAATGAGAAAAATCGCTTAATTTTTATATTCAACACTCAATAGATATCTGTCCACTTCGTATTATAATATACCATTCAGTAGTATAATACATATAATCCGATATTTGTAGCACAGCCCTCTTAGACTTAAGGAGTTTACAAGTACATTTTTCATATAAAAATAATCAAAATAAAACTTTATCTGGAAAAAGATCATTTTAAACTTATTAAGTATATTGTTACTTTATACAATGAAAACAACACGAAAAGCACATATTAATAATAGAACTATTATATCATCCAACAAGTCAGTTAAGTTACCTTCGAAAAAAAAACATTTTTTTCTCAATTATCTATTGTAATATCAGTTATTGTCTGATATGTGCAATAAAATAATATAAACTTTTCATGAGCCATACTTTTCGTAAGATTACTGTATAAGGTTGTCACTAGCTATTAACATAGGTTGTTCATCCTATCTTATTTTTAATTATAAATCGAGTATGAAAATCGAACAAGATGTACTTAAGTAAATTTGATATATGTAGGCTTTATAAGTATGTATAATGCATAGATTAAAGTAGACATTGGTAATATAAGCGTAACAAACCCGGTATAGTATTTCATTGAAAACGCTTATTTGATATCGTTCGTGATTATTGAGGTAGAGTTCTCCAGGAGTTCTCCTGGAGTAGAGCTGCTGGCGGACACCGTACACACTGACAGCCAACTATCTGAGAAAAATTATTATAGCGCAATGTGTGTATACGAACTATTAAATTGTTATTTCTACGTTTTGATACTATAGTTTATTCTGTTGTCATAATTTTTGCTTTGGCAATTTGTTTCGTTACTTTTATGGGTCTGTGCAAATTTGTAACAGTTTGTTGACGTGATACGATCTCTTGTACTGTTACGCGATTGCTAATTAAGTTTCATCTCTAACAATGGGCGAAACTCGGACTCAAACTAATATATGAATAATATTTGTGTTTACGTACGTCCGATGATTTATGTTAGGTTCTCTTTATTGTTTCTGCCTCGTAAAGAACTGTAGATAATTCACGTGAAACAATGAGCTATTTGCTAAATAGATTATATACGACCTCCATCCGTAATGCTGTCTTGCCATACTGCTAGTTTCGTAGCCTATATACCTACAATATAAATATTACAATACCTTACTGAATATACACTTCAATATCAATAATACATACACTCTTTATTGTTCGATCTAAAGCAATTTCTGTATTTCTTTATTTCTAATATTTTGAGCGAAATTATCCAGTTTAATTATAAACAAATATAACATATATTTAAGTTTATGAAACATCGTTAAGTTATAAACCCTTTACGGAAATATTTTTTTTTATAATTTAATAATATAAAATTTTATTTTTACAAGACTTCCGTTCTATTAGGTCTTAAGGGCCCTTTAATTTTAATATGTAGCTATGTATGTATCTTCGAGAATAGTAATTAAAATTGTCTTAATTATTAAGTACTGTAAATAGTTGTGAAAGTGTTATGTGGCGCATTATTTTTTTTGTTCATATTTTGTTTTATGTTATGTATTTATGTAATGAGCGTACGTTTTACATAGATTTCACTTGACTCCTTCTCACTTTTGAACTCCTCTTGTACAAAAAAAAGAAATTTAAACCCATATTATATGTTTTTAGCTAAAGCATATTTAATATTTATAATTATAGCAACTTAGTCAATTAATTAGAAATTACATATTGTGAAACTACAGTCCAGAATTACAAAACTATAAATTTCTCTTTTATTAGGATTCATCATATTGTGAAATTATATATTTTTTCAAATTTTCAACGTCGCAATTTAATTTAAGTCAAGTGAAATCGAATGTACGATCAACGTGACTGTGTCGTGTTAAATTAAGAAATAGATGGGTTATTATATATGAAGCCCGCATTCAATATTGTAATATTAATTTCAAAAATTGAACAGAATAAAAAGTTAATACAACAATGGTTATTTCAATTTCTTATGTTTACCTACCTATCATCGATTGTTTTTAATGAAATATGCTATAATACTACTTATATCTATTTGTAATTGTAGCTATACATACTTCTTTTAAACAAAAATTTCCCTTAAATACTTATTTCGAAAACGTATAAAAATTTTAACGTAGCGGGACTCGAACCCGCGTTAAGCCATTACGCCATACGTTCTCATCAATGCTACTCAATTTTTTATACGTTTTCTAAATAAGTATTTTTCTTTCCTAAGTGTGGAATAATATTAAAAATAAAATTTCCCTTTTCATATATTCATATACATACTTTATAAAAATATTTTCTAAATTAATAATAATCAATATCTACATCTCCTAATCGATATACATCTCCTAATAGGTCATACTTACTTACCTATATTATACATTAAAAAAACTGCATACGAGACACTACCTAATATTATTTTGAAAAAACCGTTTCTTTTAACCCCGATGAGAACATAGTTCATTGATAATGAATTTTATTTTCATAGCAATATTCCCTTTTCTCGTATGCAGTTTTTTTTAATGTATAATATAGATAAATTTATTATTTATTAGTGCAAACAAATTTAGTTTTTACTTCGCATGTAAGTACGTACCGTACCGGACTACCTACGGACATTTAAATAATTTCTTAAATAAATTACTGTAAATACACACATACAACAAAATAATAGTTATAACCAATAATTACACCATCGTGACCCAGCAACCCAACGTCTCAATGGGACGGAAAGTAAGGAACGGAGCGTCTCAATACTAGATCTCAATACTAGATTATGCTTAGAAAATACAACATGAATTAAAAAAAACCGGACAAGCGCGAGTCAGGTTCGTCCACCGAGAATTCCGTACTTAAATTGGAGGTCTCGGGCTTTTCTGAAATTCAGGCTTATCTTAGCCAGAGCCCTTCCATTTGATACCTCACTTAAACTAGCGGCTTTAATACCAAAATTTGCCCCTTTTTATGGCTTTATTTTTTTAAGATTTAACCACAAATGTATAGTTTTCAGATTTTTTCCTGAACTAGTACTACTTGTAGACGCTAAATGCCAAATTTTATAATTCTAGGTCAACTAGAAGTACCCTAATAATTTTTATTCTCTTTATAGTGTCGAAATACGCGTTTTTTGTTTATATAAAGTTTATATAAAACTATATTTTGCTAAGTAAATATAGAAATATTACTTATTTATTGGGAAATCATAGAGCCGTAGATCTGAGTATATAGTTTGAATTTCATCTCGATATATCAAAGTGTTCTTGAAATAAAGGGACTTGACAGACAGACAGACGGACAAAAGAGTGATCTTATCAGGGTTCCTTATTTCCTTAAAAAGTACGGAACCCTAAAAAGTAGGCAAGACTCATCTTAAGTAGCTAAGTAGTATGTACTTCTCTGTTAAAAAATATTTAACTAAGCTTCACCGTAGATTTCCTTTATCATGTTTATTTACATTAATATAAATGAAATATCAATGATTGAGACCGTTGTGGCGCAGGGGTACAAGGTTGTGGGTTTAATATCCACTAGAGGGAATGAATTATTATTTATTAATATTTTCATTATTTCACTCCGGCAAAAGCTCGGCGTTGGATTCCGCCACTCAACTCATATGCCTCGAAAAGTTCGACGGAGAGCCCACTCTCCGTCGAACTTTTCGAACAGAGTGTCTTAACAATAGTTTCCCTCTGCGTACTCTGCTGTGCGCGGGATACAGCATAAAGCTGATTTATATATACGATAAAAATGCTTAAGTGCTCTATTATAATTCAAATTGCCGATTATGAGCTACGAAATATAAACAACAAAATGAGATTTATTACACATACAGTGTCTACTATCTACCACATGAAAATTGATCTATGAACCTAAAATCAATATTTTTTTATACAATTTTTTATATTAACTTTACCTGAGAGAACTAACTACTTTGAAAAAACACTATAACAGATTCAAAATTTTAAATAAAAAAAATTAAACTTCTTCGCCCTTGTGTCAAACATATTTAAAACAATATTAATTCCCACCGTAACTAACGTCTGCACTGTCGGCAACTTATTCTTATAACAATTTCTGTCACATAATTCACTATAAAAAACAAAATGCCAATCGCCTAATAGTTTAATGCCCCTAAAATACCAATAAAGTTTGTCGGATCCCCGCCAAAAATGTAATGTATTCTGCTATTCCGCCATTTTTCCATTCTCCACAGACACTGGAGCTGTCAAATAAATTTCAAACCTACAATATTCACAATAGGTGGGATCGCTCCCCGTTGAAATCAAAACTGCTTGGCCATCCATTTTATTTTGCTGTGTAAAAGCTAAGCCAAATATTCGGGTATTGCAAGCCATTTTCGCCCCAAATGCGTAAATCATTTTTTTATAATGACCTTTCGTTTTAAATTTGGGAGTCTAAGTTTTTTGTTGATACGTTACTCGAGTATCCCTATCTACTGATATTACCTTTATGGCGCCCGATACCTCAAGATGTAGTTTTGGCCTTTCCAAAGTGTGACTTAAGCTCTTAGAGTGCTTTATAAGGCAATAAAGACGATTATTTTCTAATTTTGTTGATATTTTAAAGCGAAACTGCTTCTTTATTGGAAACATATTATAATATATCTTAACGTAATAGTTAAAATGCCCTATTATAATTAGGTTTTATATATAATTTGAATTATTTATTTCTTTATTTTTATTTACTTAAATTTATATTTTCATTTCTTCGCTCTGGGCGTTGAGATCTGTCACTAAACACGCAATGCCTCCACAATTCGGCAGAAAGTAGGGAACGGAGTGTTTTAACACTAGGTTGCCTCTGCCTACCGTGGTGTGTGCGGGATACACCGTGAAGTTGATTTATTTATTTATTTAGTTGATTTATTTATATTTTATAAAGTTATTAAGCTAAAAGTGAAGTAAATATTTGTAACAATGAATTACATTGAATATTTTTTATTATATAATTAAGTATATATATGTATAAAATTTAGATATAAGTTAATATTACGTATAAAACTGTATTAACTGCCGTCTGTGGCAACGGCAGTAAGAATGCATAAGTTTTGTGTTACTGTATACAGTTTTGTGTTCCATCATGTGATGGATTCAAATTATACACCATGAGTTCATAGAATAATTGACATAACATCTAGAAAGTATTATTTTTCTTCTCATATAACGATTAACTAGAGATTTTATTATGGTTTTCTTAATATATTAACTTTTTTGAGAAAAAACAAGATCGTTAACTAAANTATATATATATATATGCCAAAAGGTTTTTAAAGGACTTATAGCGTTTTTGTGAAATTGGTATAAAATTACAACAGGCGAATTGGATTATATTAAGCATTTAAACGTTATACAGAAATAATAACATAAATTACATTTTTACATATATTTTTAAGCAAATAATCCAATTTCATTTATATATAATTGATGTAGAGCCGCCATTTTAAACAGGTCCTGGTTTTCTAAAGACAATTTAAATTTATTAACATTCTACTTTAAACTGTGTCGTTTATGAATATGTAATAGTATTTTCTCTCCACTCACAACTAAGTTGCCGTGACCATTAATATTAATAAAAATCTTAAAATAATTAAATAATCGATTAGAAACGTCCAATTTCGTAATAAAAATAACATATGCATTTAAAAACTGTTAAATTCGTTAATTTATGAACAAATGATGGCTTTAATCCTATTTGCGCTCACGATTAAGCTGCAGTGAGTCGAAATGGCATAGACTGGGCCAATTTCATGCTCTAATGCTCCCTCTCTGCACCAGAATATATACAAATACGTATTGAAGTAAAACACAGTGCTATTACTTTTAGGTACGTACGTACATTATGATTTTTGTTCGTCGTTTTTTTTTTGTTCCTGCGATCCTCTGAATCGGTAAAAATGTTTATTTTTACTTTTATGCTAGGTAGCTATTGGTATGTAGGTACTCGACTGTCCAATTTAAAAACTGGGTAAGTGATATTTTGTATGGGAAATATATTAAATGTTTTTAAAAATTATTATGAATATTTTTTAAATATTGTGACACATTAGTGTCTACGCTAATTTACACTCCTATAAAAATATCATTAAAAAATAAGATATACTATATAAATAATATACTATCATATATCCCTGTACTTTCGTAAATAATAGCAATGTTTGGAGTAACTTTAAATAAAAAGACAATCGTACTTAATTATAATTTTTATATGGATAATATTCAACTTCACGCTGTATCCCACACACAGCAGGGTACGCAGAGGGAACCTAGTGTTAAGATACCGCGTTCCCCACTTTCTGCCAAATTCTGGAGACATTGCGTGTTAGTGGCAGAACTCAACGCCGCGCTTGTCCTCGACACCAGAGCAAAGAAATGAGAATATAAATTTAAGTGAATATTTCATCTCCTCGAGTGGGGATCGAACCCACAACGAGTCCGTTTTACAGTCACACTTTGTGCCCCTGCGCCACGACTGGCCTCAATTGATAATACCTAATATATTATTAGATATTTTTGTAATTTAAATGCATTATCCATAGTTTTATAAAGTCATTCCTTATAAAATATAGGTAACTCTAGAATAACAAACTGAATTTCTAAAGGAAGCACAAGCAGGTATGTAGGTATCTATATACGTAATAGAAACTAAGCAGGATTGAACACGGCGACTGCGATCCGCTAGCAAACTATACCGGATACGATAGAAAACTCAATTCCTTTATTTTATTTCGGTTTTGTTTCTATTCAATCGGGGAAATTGTTTCGTTTCAACATTGAAACTTTTGATAGGGTGAGCAAAAAACATATGGCTATCACTCTATCTGAAATGCTTGAGATTTAAATGGATAAATAAATGAGCAAAAAGTAAAAAAAACGAATTATATGTAAAATAATATAAATATTTGTACATCTATAATAATATTTATAAATAACTGTAACTGTAATATTAATGACCTATTGTTAAAATAAATAAATAATTTAGCTCCACGCTGTATTCCGCACTCAGCAAGGTAGGCAGAGGGAACCTAATGTAAGACACTCCGCTCCCCACTTTCTGCCGAATTCTGGAGGCATTGTGTGTTAAGTGGCAGAACTCAACGCCGCGCTTTGCCTCGACACCAGAGCGTAAATTTTAGTAATTATTTCATCCCCTCGAGTGGGGATCGAACCCACAACCAGTCGGTTTTACAACCACATTTTGTGACGCTGCGCCACTACTGGTATTTGAATTTAAAACTACAAAAGGAGTTAATAAGCTATTGTTATTAACTCCTTTTGTAGTTTTAAATATAGGTAGTTACCCTGGCGTGTAATATTTAATGCGTTCACTTATTTAATTAATACTCCACATATGCATGGTTCTAATAAATATAATGTCGTGGATGACGATGACGAATGTCGATTCCTTCGAGCATATAATTAAATTAAATATTTTCTATTTTTGTAATAACCAACTGAATTTGACTATATTGATAAATCGTAAAAGTTTAACAATATTGCCGTCGAGATTAGGTGATATAGTAATCATAACATCTATAAAATAATTTTGTTAAAAAAGGAATGGAATTCATTATTTTCATTTCTCTGCACTGGGAGATAACGTTTCGTCGCCCAGAGCCACTTTGGTTAAATTCCGACATTCCACGTGCACTGTCTCGATAATTGGGCGAAAAGTGGGAAATGGCGACTTGGCACTAGGTTCCTTCTGCCTACTGTAGGTATGTACCAAAAACATGAAACAGAAACAAAGTTATCTTACAACCAATTATAATAAAATCAAATATGATTAATTTAAATAATAAATGTATGATTAATTTAATTACAAAAAAGCGTTCAATGATCATATTAATCATATTCCTCAGAATGGATATTTGCTCCACTTTCACGCAAAAAATGCTGAAGATTTAGATTAAACTTTACAGCAATATAGCTTATACATCAGAATATAACCTATATTCTTAATAATCAGTTTAAGCGGACGAAGCCGCGCTTGGATCGCTAGTGACTTTATAAGTCTAAGTACTAAGTGCTTATAACTTACTAAGCTCCTTAGATAGTACTTCGAATATATCAAAATAGTTTTGCGAAGTAGTAGTTTTAAGATCTTTCGTGTTTGTGAACAATTCGCTTTCTACATATTATCTACGTTTTACGGTATAATATATAAAATCATCGGGTTCATAACAAGGGATCGATGCATTGTATAGTTTAATGAACAACCTCATTTTGTATGTTTCATATAAGTAATATTAACATTTTTTTTACTACTTACCGCCGAAATTTCGAGGTATTGCGTGGTAAGTGGTAGAACTCAACGTGGAAAAATAAATGATTTAATAAAAATATTAAATAATTCTTATTTAGAAAACGTACAAAAATTTGAACGTAGCGGGACTCGAACCTGAACCTCCTGGAAACCAACCAAAGGTGTTCGAGTCCCGCTGCATTCAAATTTTTATACGTTTTCTAAATAAGTATTTTTTTCCCTAAGTGTGGAACACTTTAAAAAAATTTAAAAATTTAAATATTTCATTACTCCGAACGGGAATTTAACCCACAACCGTCGGGACTACAGTTAAACGCTTGCACCACTGCGCCACGACGGCCTCAAACCTTATATCGGTTATATAACAGAAAAAAAAATAATTAAATGTGTACATTTATTTCATTAGAAAACAGCAAAATCCAGGTTTATTACATTAGACCAGCGAATATTCTCTTTACTTTATGTTACTTCGTGCCTGAGATGACATTTGAAGCTTGAGGCCGTGTCAACCGGTATTAAGTTGATTAATAATATTTATAACACTGTATTGTACTGTACTATACACAAGACGTATATTACATGTTATTCTATTTTATTTATATAGAATTTCTACGGTGAAAGCTTCAAGATTTACATTATACTCATGTCATCATTTATAGTTAAAGGAATTAGAAGAGTATAAATAAAAATTAGCACATAGCAGGGTAGGTCGAGGGAACTTTGTGTTAAGACACTGTTCCCCACTTTCTACCGAATACTGGAGGACTTGCATGTTGAGTGGCAGAACTCAACGCCGCGCTTTGCTTCGACACTAGAGCGAAGAAATGGAAATATAAATTTAAGTAAATATTTCATTAGAAGAATAAAAAATATATAAATCTCAAGTAATCTTTATATTTTTTTACTCTGTATAAGTACTTAGTAAACAGAAAAGTCTTAGACCTTATTCTTTATGTTACTCACAAATCTATAATTGAAAAAAATATACGTTCGTGACCTAATTAACCGCTTTGTGTTACGTGTAATTAAAAACATCGTTAACAAAACATGTTATTCATTTATTTTAGAAAAATTAAAGAATTATCTTTCATAGACTTGACTTGTTATATTTAACATGAGCTTATGCTCAAAGTTTCAAAAGTAGATAAAACATAATTTACAATTACATATATTCTTTTACAAAAACAAAGAAAATGAAAAAAAATCAGTCACAGCACAAGATGTTATATAATAACACATATTTTGTCTAATATTTTCAACTTTACTGTACAAAATAGATAAAATTATACTACATTGTAAGTAAGTACCATCAAAAACTATTCACTATATAATAACAAATCATTTCACATTTCAAAAGTAATAGGATTGCAGGTAACCTGAGTACAACCAGCCTACTCTGCATAGTTGCCAGTTAACTTAATTTGCAGCTTTTATGCTCCATAACTTCAAGTTCAAAGAAAGCCACTAACTCATGACTCACTATACTTAGCTTATATATATATATGTTGTAAAATTTTACTATAACAACCTATTTTAAACCTCCACGTGAATAGTTTAATGTTATAATAACTATGCATCATAATAATTTTATTATAGTAACATTTGTTTATACTGTTGAGAAACTCGTGGCCATCGTGGCGCAGGTGAACAGCTGTAAATCCGTCATTTGTGGCTTCAAAAAATCAGCTTCACGCTGTATCTCGCACACAGCAGGGNTTTCTCAGACCGATAACACAAGACACAGCGTTGAGTACCACCTCTCAATGTCTTCAATTCGAGCGTGAAGTGGAGAGTAAAGTGTCCTCGGACTGGATACTCTCTGCCTAGAGTAAGCAATTAAACATAGAGGTGTGAAAATTAAACATTAATAATGGGTTACTTTATATTTAATCACATCCATTTGAATATTAAACAAAGAAAACTAAGGAACTCAGTGGAACTTAATAACAAATTCATTTAATCTTTTAAAGTGAATTTTCAATTAAGTATACAATATATATGCAAAACCAGAGATTAAAACACAGCCACTGTAGGTGTGTCTGTATATACGTAATAATAGAGATGCTGGAACTGCAGTATCGATTCGAGGTACAGTGCGAGTATATGCGGTAGAGCAACTTCAAGGTTGCAAAAGTGAACGGTAAAGTTTTGTAATTTTGATCCCTAAAAGGTATGGAAATATTTTTGATTTAGCTCCTATAATGTTTTGAAATTCTTTATTAATTATTATTTTCTCGCTCATAATGTATGTACCTATAAAAATATTTAATATTATCGTTTACACAAGGACATTTTGTATGTATTATTGTATAAAATAAAATCTCCGTCTTCTATTTATCATTTAAATACCATAACTTCTGAACATATATAATACATAAATGTTATAGCTCAAAATAATATTAATTAAGACGGCATAAAAGAATTATGATTTATTATTTATTGGCATATAAGAATATTTTTATGTAATTGAGTTGGTTGTGGGTTCGATCCCCACTCGAGGAGATGAAATATTTACTTAAATTTATATTTCCATTTCTTCGCTCTGGTGTCGAGGTTAAGCGCGGCGTTGAGTTCTGCCACTCAACACGCAATGCCTCCAGAATTCGGCAGAAAGTGGGGAACGGAGTGTCTTAACACTAGGTTTCCTCTGCCTACCCTGCTGTGTGCGGGATACAGCGTGAAGCTGATTTATTTATGTAAATTATGAATCATGAATTTATATAGGAAAAAACGTAGAGAACAATATTTCTCTTAAACGTAGTCTATCACTGTTTTGCGACTGCGCGAAAACTTGCTAATCGACACATTGATTTTGCAGATAGAACCCAGCTCGGTGAGCAAACCTACCTGGTACTAATAATAAAATAAAAGTCTACTCCAACAAAATCTATATAATACATTGACTTGCGACTACAGTCTCTATAAATGAGCTGCACTTGAAATCCGCAGTGAACAACGAACGCAAAGTATTTCGCTATATTATTAGTTTTATAGTAAAAGTTAGATCGTGGGTACGGTAATGGTATTAATATTATTACCTAAGCTGCCTCCAAGGGAAGCTGCTTTTGACATTTATTAAAGGTAAGAATTGTGTGAGAATATAGTTGAAAGTTGTTTCATTTAGATACTATGTTAAAAATTTCAAAATAATTTAATATGTACAATTTATAAAATAAATATACATAATTTTAAAAAGATGGTCTTTTTTTAGTTTTTGCGCGTCTCTGGCTTGAATCAGGAAGAAATAAACGCAAACGCACCCAATGTTTACACATATAAATAAATAATCCATAGCTGCAGATTAAAAAACATTATACATCATAAATAGCAAAAGCAAATGAAACCGTTAATACTTTTCAGTAAACGTGGGGAACGGAGTGTCTTAACACTAGGTTCCCTCTGCCTACCCTGCCGTGTACTGGATACAGCGTGAAGCTGTATAGAAAACGTATAAAAATTTAAAACTATTGTTTTGCATAATTAAATAAATAAACGAGCAGCAATAATTTTGTTATTTAATCTATTTTTATTAGGCAACACATCGTAACGGGAGGTGCAATAGGTACCATTCTGTTATTTGTAATACTGTTAACTATCCGGCAGAGGTTAGGGCCTTTTCACTGTTTTACCCAGTGATTTATTTAATTTATAGCTAGTCAGAAGAAAGTAAAAAATATATGTATAGAATTTAAATCTTATATTAAATACAAGATTGGTACGTAGTCATTTTAAGTAAACACGTTGTTTTTTACTTTAATTTTTCTGGTTTCTATAAATTTTCCATGATTTGCGTGAATTTAAAAATTTGCTTCATTTTCGACTTTCCAAAGTAACATTTCCAGTGAATATTTACGTTGGAACAAAATAGGACATGTAATTTATAAGTACAGTTTAGTTTAAAAGATATGTAATTTATTATGTAGGTTATTCTTACATTACACGAAATTTTTCGCGATTCAATTTCCAATGATTTTGTATATTTGCATAAAAGTACGTAGGTTAATGAATCAATTAAAAGTAACATTTTTCTCTTATTGTCAGTCAAGTCATGAGAGAATCACAAAAGCAGAGCAGGAAATCTTCACCTGTAACTTCAGCCCAGTTTCTCTTGAACTCCGAAACCTAGTGTTAACTGCTTTTATTTGTTAGTATATAATACATTGAAGGGAGAATGACAAGTCAAGCTCCACTGGTCCATGTGATTGTACGTGTGGTGAATTCCACGTTACGTATAGTACCTACAGGTGTGGAATAATATGTGCCCTTTGGTGTACCTTAAGTATATACCAGTGAGTATGTATTTAAGCTTAAGTAAATCTTTTTCAAGTAAATCAGCTTCACGCTGCATCCCGCACACTGTGGTAGTAGGCAGAGGGAACCTAGTGTTAAGACACTTCGTTCTCCACTTTCTGGCGAATTCTGGAGGCATTGCGTGTTGAGTGGCATAACTCAACGCTGCGCTCCTTCTTGACACCAGAGCAAAGAAATGGAAATATAAATTTAAATAAATATTTCATCTCCTTGAGTGGGGATCGAACCCACAACCAGTCGGTTTTCCAGTCACTCCTTGTGCCCATGCGCCACGACTGGCCTCCAAGTAAATTGAAGTAGATATTCGTCTTTTTCTTTAAGTGTAAGCTATACTTACTTATGAATTACGTTATAGTTAAGAAATAATGTTATTAATAATTATATTGATATCATGGATACATTTTAATACTGGTAAATCCCACATTATAGTCTTTATTATGTGACTTTGGATCACTTTCTATTATTTTAAAATTTCAATCGTTGAAATTATAAGATAACTTTTCTTTTCTTGCAAGAAGTACCTATCATTAAAAACTTTTGATATCCAAGCTGTTTTACGCTTTTTCCCGCATGGCAACCCAATGTTAAGACACTCCTTTTCCTACTTTTCATCTAAATTTGGAGATATTGAGACATTGAGTTGGGGAACTCAACACCGCTCAATATCTCCCAGTAGGGAAAGAATGTGAGATATATATATATATATATATATATATATATATAGATATTTCACATATTAAAAAACATATATTTTATAATTTTATGTACATACGATCATATACTTATCTAATACATTACAACATACCACATCGATCTCTTAATTATTAAGACGGGTTCGCGTGAAACGATGCTTCGAAAGCTGCATTCCCTATTGAATCGCAATGCTGATACTGTGCTTTAGAAAAGTTTTCTAGTCGATAAATTTATTTTATTCACAGATAGCTTTATCTTCTACTTTTATCTAAGAAATAATCAAAATAAATTTTAATGTTTCAATTTAATATTTCTCAATTGAATTAAGTCTGATATTATTGTTTGTACCGGAACAGTATATTGTTAAGATATTTTTAAATAATATTATTTATGTTTAAATGTTATAGGAAGCGTATTAGGTTTATTATTTATTATAATTTTTTTAAGGCCGGTTGTGGCGCAGCGGCACAGAGTGTGACTGTAAAACCGACTGGTTGTGAGTTCGATCCCCACTCGAGGAGATGAATTACTGGTGTGGAGGCTAAGCGCGGCGTTGAGCTCTGCCACTCAACACGCAATGCCTCCAGAATTCGGCAGAAAGTGTGGAACGGAGTCTTAACACTAGGTTCCCTCTGCCTATCCTGCTGTGTGCGGGATACAGCGTGAAGCTGATAAAAAAACATTTAATATTCTAAATATAACATCTTTATTCAGCTAAGTACAATTTTTCTCATTGAAAATAGGTACCTTTTGTAAACTTTAAAGACTATCCGTGAACAGTATTCCTTGTTAGGAAAGACAAAAATGAATTATAAAATAAGTTATATCATTCTCCCAAGAAGGGATTTAATTAATAGATACTTATAGCGTGTCAACATATTAATATTCAATGATTGTACAAATACGCCACGATGACTTCAAATCTTATATAGAATTTATTATGTTAGCTTCAGCGTGAAGCCTGGTGCGATATCCCCACAAACAGCAGGGTAGACAGAGGGAACCTAGTGATAAGACAATATGTACCCCATTTTTCGCCGAATGCTGGAGGCATTGCGCGTTGATTAGCGAAACTCAACGTCGCGTTTTGCGTCAACACCAGAGCGAAATAATGAAAATGGCGACTGGCTTCTATTTTATATTATACTTTGTAGATAACATTTTTCGTTATATTTAAACACAATTTAAATGGTTCAAATAGAAAATTCGATGTAAAGTATTTATTTAAAATAATACTTTTTGGGGCGATTGTACAAACGAGGGTCCGTTCATCGAACGAGTTTGGGGACTCGCTGATGGAATGTTGGATAGCTTCCACACAGCCAAAGTAAAAGAGGCCTTAATAACAAATACAATACGATTAAAAATTATTTTATTTACTGTAAAAGATGTGTTCTTTTGATTTGGTGTGAACTGAAAACCCAGTACAACAAAACCGGAAGGTAATAAGTCGCTTCGTAAAACGTGCTTATACGACGTTTGAAGGTGGAATAGAAGCGGTCTTATCTTCCCGGTAGCAAGGTGATTTACTATAATTACAAAGATAGCGTTAGATGCTTTTTGTTATAATTTTCCAGGCCCGCTCACGAGCATTTCCCCGCGCAAACTCATGAAAATGCGGCCATTTTGTAATGTGCCTTGTTTTTTGATAAGGGTATTAAAATAATGGTACACTCGGACTCTTCATTTAGCTATATAACGTATTCGCGTCGCCTTATGTACAGGTATCTACGTGAGCTTCCATTCTGTAAACTAATTTGGTGATGTCAATTAAATTTAAAATGTATTTATGAACAAATATAATTTTTTTAAGCAATTTTATTTAAAATAATTATTATGATCT
Organism: Heliconius hermathena; assembly: GCA_013403705.1. NCBI lineage: Eukaryota > Metazoa > Arthropoda > Insecta > Lepidoptera > Nymphalidae > Heliconius > Heliconius hermathena. The sequence goes on from JAAIXJ010001853.1 coordinate 655,776, forward strand.
TTTTAAATATCTCCTATAGGTAAGAGAATATTCATTTAAATTCTGACATTACACGTTTTAATGTGTTAACATAACATTTTATGTTATAAACATGAGAATGTTACAAAATGAGAAGAAAGCAAGTAATTATAATGTACATATTTAAACGTCGAGAAACATGTAGAGACATTATGCATATAATAAATATGGTAGTTTAAATTGTTTTAATAGTCATATACTTTTATTTTTCCCTCTAGAATTCGGCGGAAAATGGGGAACAGAGTGTCTTGACACTAGGTTCCCTCTGCCTACCCTACTGTGTGGGAGATACAGCGTGACGCTGATTTTACTTTTATTTTTATTTATTAACATCTTAATATAATGTTGAACCAGGTAAAGTAAACCAGGGCATAGGCGAGTAATTTCTCTTTGGCTTTTCGAACCAACATTTGCAAGCAACAACAGAGTTTTTGTATAGCCCCGGCATTAATATCGCGATAATGCAAATTCTGTCGGTTTACGGCCCGGGAGGTCGTTTTAAGCGCCATTACCGAAAATTCGGCAAGGTTTCTACTCTCGAGAGCTTTTCATGTATTTTCGCTGCGTTATCAAGTGCCCTTTTAATATTGATAAATGTTGGTAATTTTTTTTATATTTCTAAATGGTATTAGGTTTTAGCTTTTATAATATTTATATTATAAAATTGATTTTAAATCCATTCTGTAAAATATATATAATATATATAATTAACGATATAAAAAAAAATATATATTTTTTTTAAATTAAACCATTTTATGAAGGTAAATCGTTAAATAAAACTTAAAATTTCCTAGATACAATCGTTATTGCGGCAAAAATGAATGGAACTGCCATAATATCCCATTGTGACGTCAACACACCATAACGTATTCTATTCAATTGCTTGGAAAATCAGCGGGATTTCAGGGCCCACCCTGCCCGCGAGCCTGTCCCTCTCCCTCTTAGACCTCTATGATAGGTGAGCGAGAGAGGGAGGTATAAAGTTAATGTAATTGAGGGTAATATCAGAATAGTTTTAGTCTAGACGGGTAAAGTTGTAAGTTGCAAATTACAGGCGTGATACGGAGCTGGTTAAAATATATTGTAATGACACTACAGCTCACGCTTACTTAAATTTATGGGCCTCGGGATAGTATGGAGACATTTTAGCTCAAAATATTCGTGAACTGTGCATATCTCGAAATTTCCTTCACCACTTCAGATTCCACAAGTTGTTAAGAAACTTTAGTTGTTGCTTCAAATGAGATGGTTAATACATGCGAAAATATCTCGATTTAAGATATACAAACGCAACAACTTTTTGTTTTATGGTTTTGTTATATATAATTATTTATCTCATAAAAAATAAACAACATTTAGCATAAGCTGTATTTAATAGAAAAGTGTGCAATTAACGTTAATAATATATGTATTTCTGTTATAGTTTATTGTTATTTTTTATGTGAAAAATTGTAAAAATCTTGTAATTTATAATACTCAATTTTATCGTGAATGTCAAACTGGTCATAAAATTAATTAGTGGTTTTAGTTTAGCATTAGGTAACTCCTACAGGTTCTGTACGATAAGGTATGTACACAGCTATAAGAAAAAGAAAGCTATTTAAAAATAGTACATTAAAATAAAGACCTTATAGGAATTACCGTTACGAATCGCGAGATCAAACCGACCTCTGCTCTTCTATAGAACCATCAAAAATCAATAATATTAAAACAATAAAAAAAAGCATACAGTTGGTCAACTTAAAACAAACACGTCCTTCATTCACCTGCCACTTTATGACACTATAAAAAGTTACAAGTGGCCATAAAAGCATTATTGCCTATTAATTTCACACCACATTAGCGAAACACACAATAAAACTAGCGTTCGGTAGTGATTCTAGGTTCGTTCTAAGCGCCATCTATGAGAGATGATCGGAGGTTTCGGTAGAAAAAGATTATGGGCTATAGCGGGTTTTACGACGTCGTAAAAGTATGCCGTAAAGCCGAAGGGCACGCACGCCCTCTGTTAATCGTTCAGAAACCGATATTGCGAGGCCTCGAGATAGATTGCTTTAGGTTAGGAATAACTTCTCGACGTTTGTCTGTTTATATAGGTATGTGGTTAATATAACCTTTTAGTGGATGCTATGTATTGAGGTATTTCAGTTACCGCAATCCTCTGTTATGTTATTTTGTGTTAGAAGACCACATTTGGCTTTAGGATATTGTGACCTCGTACAAGATAATGGTACCCGCTCATGTGATGCGTCGTTTTGATTTTTAATAAAAGTCTCGTTATTTTTTTCAGTATAATAAAAAATTAAGCGGTATATGCTTAGTCATAATAAAAATCGATTTTATTTTAATTATTAGATTATATAAAAAATATTTCTATAATCGTTTCTTGTATTACAATAACAATTTTACTCAAACGCCTATCAATGATACCTCCATCTCATCACCCAAACGATTCCTTCCTAACCGGAACAAACAACAGTATACCGTAAAACATGTAACAATTTAATTCGAGCACCCTCAAAATCGTTAAATTTTTATTGACTCCGAACAGCGTGACTTTAAAAATACACAAATTTATGGTCACTCAGTGAAAAAGATTATTCAGCACGTCGTAACTATTTTATTAGTCCAATATAAACAACGGGACGAGGCGTCTATTAGGTTCTTATTATCAGTGATGACTCTTCTGATAATAGGATGTATCTAGTATCTGTTTAATTGCTAGTAAAATTTTGATATGAATGTGTTATGAATTATTTCTTTTAAGTAATATATTATTAACTTACATTTTATTGATTTGTAAGTAATAAATAGATTTTAAAATTGTATGTTTAAAGTTTAGTGTAACTATGGCATGTGATTATCAATGTTGAGGGTTATACCCAATTCAACTGTGCAATTCTGAAATGTTTTTCACTAATATTCTGTTTGCTTAGGAGCTTATTGTTTTAGAAAAAAAACAGCCAAGTGCGAGTCGATCTGGTCTACTAAGGGGTCCGTGCCAATTTTATAATTGAAGGACAACAAGTACCTATGCAACATTTATATCTAAGTTGACAAACTTAAGTTTGAGGGCATATAACTTACTTATATTGTATAAAAAAATTAACTACATTTGTAGATTTCGGTACTGATTACGCGAAAAAAATCATTAAAATCGCAGCGAAAACTATGCATAAACGTTTTTATCTTTTCATTGAATTGACTTAGTGCCTGTGCTCCAAAGGAACGTAGATCTTGAGATATTAATTTCATCTTGGTACCTCTACGCAATCTCGAGATAAATGGTGTTAACAGACGGCGAGATACACAAACAACAAAGTAATCCTATAAGGATTCCGTTTTTATCTTTTGAGGTACGGAACCCTAAAAACTATTGGCCAAGGTGACTTCTATACTTTGCGTCGACACCAGAGCGAAGAAATGAAAATATAAATGTAAATAAAAATTTTCCTCGAGTGGGAATCGAATCCACAACCAGTCTGGCCTCTCTCTAATTCTAAGTTTTGAGCTTAAATCTATAATCTGGAACTACAGTTCAAGAATATTTTGTCAATATTAGATGATCACTGAAGGTTTCATATACCGATAAATTATAAAGTGCATACCTATATGTAAACGAAAAGCGAGTAAATATCACACAGATATTCTTTTACTCTTAATGTGATAAAACAGTAATAGAAATAATATTTACGAGTTATGAAGATTTTAACTTTAAGTTACTTCGTAGTAAGTATATTGAATATCATATTTCATGTTTCACAATTCATTGACAGAGTAGGAAAGCGAAAATGTATAGTTTTGAAGTAGGTACTTCACAGAAAAAAATTGTTACAAATGTTAAATTATCGAGTTTTATATAAGCTATAGGTAGTAATTGTCGTTGATCATGAAATCGGTACGGAATCCACGATGGACGCGTCTCTCGCACTTGACCAGTTTACTTTTCTGGCATCACCTCTTCGAAGCCATGCTTAAGAGTTTAGTGAAGCCACACGTGGGCTTTTTGTTTAATATTCGGCCAGGAAGTTAAGTTTGCTTAGGAACGCAGTTTGTCGGATTCGATGGTCTAGCTTTGATCTGAGTAGGTACTATGCTATAAGTACCTATAGCATAGTACTAAGCGGAATAAAATAAATTTCTTTTACTGTACACGTGTTGGTCGTAAATTCTATTCCCACTCAGTGAAATTTTAATATTTTAAAAATATTTTCTGTCTAATCCAATTCTAGCATTGCGTTAGTTTATGCCACCATCCCCACATAATGTAAAATGGGCAGGTAGTAGTTGTGTTTTTAGTGTTGCTTCAGCATTTTTTTCAGCCAATTTTTAAAAGTAATTAAAAAATATTAAGTATAAAATAGAAATTAAAAAAATAACAAAGTCGTAGGACAGCGTCTGACTGTAAACACTACAGTTGTGGGCTCGATTCCCACTTGAGGAAATAAATTATATTAATTTCCTCACTCTATTAACAAGACAAAGCCACTGATTTCCACAACTCAACGCACAATATCTCGAAAACTGGATGGAAAATAAGGAACGAAAAGTTGCAATACTAGGTTCTCTCTATTTACAAATAAACGAGAAGCAGATTTTTTTAGCTTCACGCTGTATCCCGCATGTAGCAGGGTAGGCAGAGGGAGCCTAGTGTTGAGACACTCCACTGTCCACTTTCTCACAGAGCGAAGAAATTAAAATTTTAAGTATTCCATTTCATCGAGTAGGAAGCTGGTTTTATGAACTAAATATTTAAAAAAATATTAAAAATATTCCTCCTTGACTTAATTGTTTTTATACTTAAGATTACTTCTTGAATCAATTTTTTTTTAAATAAAATGTAAATTTAATAATTTCATAAAATTATTTATTTCAATTAATTATACAGTGTTTATTATCCTACATTATAATATTCAATTTTTAAGCATACCTTATTTTACTAAACTAATATTTTATATTATAGCAGCATCTAGCGTGTGAGCCTTAAATCAGAGCGACTGTCGTTCCGAGTAGTGCAGTGCGACAGTCCGCTTAGTATAATTTCGCGCGCATGCCCATAGATGGCAGGATTAACATTGTACAATATAGTGGTTAATATGATAAATTATAATACTTCGTATAGGTGGCGCTTTTTATTAAATTTGAAATATTTTATTGTTTTATTAAAAAAATAATTGTCACGTTTAAAATGTGTGGCTGGAGCAAGCTAAAAATCCATATAAATTCGTCGTCGTCATTATACGACAGAAAGTTAAAAAACTATAAAATATTTATATCAAGTTCAGAACATAATATTTGTAAATGGACAAAAGTGATGACAGTAAAGTGATAAAAATACGAGGAATATAAATAAAAATAAAAAAATACTAATAGTGGCACAGGGGCAACTACTTTGTTACTCTAGTTCGATCGAGGCTTCTTATTTCTAAGTCTTCCCAAATTTAAAATGGCTCTTATATTATTTAGGTTTCCAGGTTCCCTCAGCCTACCCTGTTATGTGCGTGTAGTTTTAAACTTGTAATTTCCATTTTTATAGAAACGAAACATACAGAAAACTTGATATCGACATATAAATTGTAGAACTCTCCTTAAATAAATACATATTTAATACTTAATTCGATACATTTACACAGAAAAAAGGAACTCCATTGAGTACACCTATATGGTTGGACACTACTTTTTGTTCTACAATTACTATGGAAATGATCATATTTGAAATAATTTCATTTCTACGCCTTAATATCTTTGACAAAAGGCGATAATAGATAACAGGTAGAGGAGTATCTTAATTCTATGTTCTCTTTGCTTGTCCCGTTATATGTATGTAAGTATTAAGCATAATCAATTTCCTTTAAAATTAAAATTTAGACTAAGACAGATCAACGTTTTAGACTTACTTTTTTGATATATGTATAAAATCCTTCATATTTTAAAGTACTTTTTCCAAATTTTATGAAAATATCACAAAACCCACATCGTTTTCAAAATTACACTAGAAAGCTTCACTAACTAACACAATAAATAAATATTCGCAATTTTAAGTTCTCACTAACCGTACTATATGTTATCTTCTCAAAAAATAAGTTAAAACTGTTTAAAAATTGTAAAATTAGAAAGCTACGTTTGTACAACCATTGAAGGGTTTATTTTATAACGCAATTTATTTTTATTGGAACCTTTTAAGTAACCGCCTCGGTACTTAGTTGATTACTGTACAATAAAACTCTTAGTGTACTTATACTTATCCTTTTTTTAAATTATTTTCAGGTACACTTCGGAAAGCACTATTTAATAGAAACGTTATGATTTGGTAAGTTTATATGAAGTTACTTTACCACTCTTTATAGCAGTTTTCTGATTCCAATTATAAGTTAATTACTTCAGCTTCACGCTCTATCCCTCACACAGCAGGGTAGACAGAGGGAACCTAGTGTTAAGACACTCCGTTCCACACTTTCCGCCGAGTTCTGGAGGCGTTGCGTATTGAGTGGCGGAACTCAACGCCGCGCTTTGCCTCAACAACAGAGCGGAGAAATGAAAATATAAATGTAAATAAATATTTCATTTCCTGAAATGGGGATCGAACCCACAACCAGTCGATTTTACAGTCATACTTTGTGCCCCTGCGCCACGACTGGCCTTAAGTTAATTAACTTTAAAATATATAGGTTTGTAGGTATATGTTAATACAATAGGTACGTATAAAGGTATAGAAGGAGAAGGTTAGGCAGCTATTAGAAAAACAGTTTTTACTAAGTTACAAAGACAATTTGATAGGGATTTTATTTTATTTAAAAAAGTTTTAAATCTAAAAATTAAAACGACCTATTTATTTTAAATGAAAAACATGTTATTTCATACGTAATATCTTTTCTGTATTTTTTTAAATTATACTCAACAAAGAAATACTAATTCTAAAAAATTATGTAACTTTTTAATTTCTAATTAATTTGGTCCAGGTTTATTCATGTTATAAAATATAAAAAAGGAAATATAACAAAAACTAAATAATCAGAAAACAACTTTACATTTAACATAACAAAAAACTTAATAAAAACAACAAAAGCAACAACGTTAATCACCACAGTAGTGTCTTATGAACAGGTTGACCGATAGTAAAAATGGCGGATATAATTTGATCGATGACAAAACTCCACATTTTAATTCAAAATGTATACGTATACGTACTATATTAAATAATAATTTATTATAGTAGTTTATTTTTATAGTATTGTAATATTATAAAAATAAGCTAAGACAAAACATGCGTATCAAATTTGAGAACAAGTTGGCTTTTGGATATTTTTACATGTCAAGTATTTAAATATAGTTATTAAAATTTAAGAAAATAATTTATAGTACCTACATAAGATATCAATAAGTGGGGTGAACAGAAACATTAATTAGATTTGAAATTTGATTTTTACAGCCTTCCTGGCTTTAAATATGAAAACAAATTTTACTTTTGTTTATTATACCGTCTCTTATCACTACAAATTTTATAAAATTGAATGTGAAAAGAAAAGTATGCAATTTGAAAATTCATGAAATTTGAAAATATTATTATTAAAATCATTTCATTATCGATGAAACCGATAAAGACAATTTGATATGATCATTAACGATTGTAATTTAAATCTCTGTAGATACCTATCATTCAAGAATGATTTATTTACATCCATAATTCCATAGACATGTTTTTCTTAATATATTATATTAAACTCCATCAATCATAAACTATAAAATAAGCTTTTTTTGATTTGTTTATCTTTTATCTCATGCCTTCGTGTATAGGGTATAGGTACCTACTTATCTATAACTTTAGTAGTTTCGAAAAAAATCTGTTATTTGATATTAATTGCTCTTACCGACAGTGCTTGACGTGGTTTAATCTAAACGTGGTCAAAGTTATTTAGTTTGAAACATAAAATATACAAAACAATACATTGATATCATATTAGTAGAGTTTAATCTTTCTCTAGTTTATATGAATGAAATTAAGAACCGCTTCCTATTAAACATACGTTAAATATTTCACTTATCTTTCTATAATATTAAATACTATAGTTATTTACATACTTAATGTGAGTAATAAATGTACATAACGATAATAAGTTAATCTATAGTTATCTAAAGCAGTGTAGGTAGAGGGAACCAAGTGTTAAGACACTTCGTTCCCCACTTTCCCCCTAATTCTGGAGGCATTGCTTTTTGAGAGGCAGAACTCAAAGCCTCGCTTTGCATTAACTACTCGAGCGAAGAAATGGAAATATCTATAAATTTAAATAATATTTCATTTGCTCGAGTGGGGATTGAACCCACAACCAGTCGCGTTTGCAGTCACACTTTGTGCGCCATGACTGGCCTCTAATACAAATGTTGTGCAAGAAATAAGAGTGTTGTGTTATTACACAACACTCTTATTTCTTGCAGGTTTATCTAAGAAAACTTGTTGAGCAACATTTAATTATATCAATTAATTCATAGATAGCATATATTCGTACATACGTTATTCATTTAGCCAGAGTGGTCGTCCTTTAATCATTAGTAAGAACTAAATCAATTTCATAATGTTTAGTAATTATAGTGGAATTATTTATGTCAGAAAATGTAATAGATATGTATGTATGTAGGTAAATTTTTTATTCTTTTGTAATGTCATAGAACGTTTGACAATTTCACTATTCTTTTTCTTTTTTTTTTGTATTAAGGCACTTTCCCATTTTTTTTCTAAATACATTAAAATCAGTTACTATATATGTGTGTAACTTATAAGGGGACTTATTCAAAGTTCTAGTAGATAGATACAGGTATAAATAAATTAAATTCAACAATTCAGTTTTCGTTAAGAAAAATTTAATGAATATATTTTATTATATTTACCAACATACATCCTCCTTATCTATTGTGGGCTATGGGCAACTCTTTTATTATAAACTTTATTTGGTTATTTATACGCTACAAAACAATAGTGGAAAATAATTAAACAACTGTATTTGTAGCGATTTACAAATGTTGTTTATGAACAATATTAACGAATGTGCAGTACCCCTACACTATCATAGGTACCCTAGTACATAGGTAGGTAAAATACATGAATGAAATTAGCTTTTAACAAATCATAAAAATAATACTCTATTAAAAACAAAACCTCTTACTAACATGTTATTTCTAACTTAGTATCGTCACATCTATAAATTGTGTGTGCCTTTTCCTTATAAAATCAACATAAAATTCACATAAATTTAAATATATACAATAAACTGGTACGTTTGACAACTTGACAAGTTCCACTCTCAGCTTAGTCATTCTAAGGTTTTCTAATAAAGTGATTCTATAAGACTCAATAGCTGTTGTAATAAAATGTCTCAATATTAGGTACACTCACTTCCTAGCACCTACTGAGTTCACAGAGATATCCAATACAGGTCAAACAGAATGTAGTACTTGGCTTTCTCTAACAATAAATGTCTTCGAGGTTTACGTTTATCTTTTGGTGCATAATTTTGAACTTTGAAATAAAACTGGTACTTGTATTTTCTTCATCTCCTTTAAATTAATTCTATTAACAATTATTTTTAGTAACAGTTGGAATTATTACAATAAGAACTGACAGCATAAATCACTTAAATGTTGGTCTTGTTAGAATAAAAATCTGTTAAAAATTAAAATATTTTTTTTACATCTTTCCTAATAATCGTTTGCAAATCTTCTTCTTTACTTATTTCTTCTTTACTTTTGAAAAAAACCTTTACAGTCTACAACGGTAATTGTTTTGTGAATATAACTGTATTATAAGAATGTAATACTTATCAATAAATACATCGTCGTACATGAATACGAAACACATTAGCTGCTAGCTTATACTTTTGATGTTTATCGTAATATATGCTTATATATCTACATATTCATGTTAAAAAACAAAATAAATATATAAAAAAAAACAAACATAGGTACCTACCTACATTTCTAGTTTCTATAACTTATCGAAAAGCATATAATATTTTTTTAGCTTCACACTATTCCTGATGTATAGCCAGAGAGAACGAGATGTCAAACATTAGGGTTTCAGTATATTTCTTTAGCCTCGTCTACTGGCATCAACCTCTTCATACATGCTCTACGGGAAGTCTTCATGCTTACACGCCCTTCCTCCAGTTTCGGTGATAATCTATTCTCTAATGTCAACGGATTTCTCCCCCTGTATCTCTTACCACTGACTCTTGCTTCACTTTTTTATAAAGTAAACTAAATAAAGCTAGCATCAAAAAGTACCTAATATCTCACCTTTTGTATAGCAATACAACGCGTATTTACAACTTATTTAATGGCGCTTATCAGGTCCCGCCATCAGAGGGCGCTCGACAATTTTTATCAACTGATTAAATCTACAGCTACCTCTTTATGGCTGTAGCGTGAAGATTTCCCTTTACTTTGTTTTTGGATTAACTGCTAGATAAACTTGATATTTATTGAACGTTATTGTTCTAAAATGTTTTGTATACAAAATGTCATTTTTATCATATGAGGCTTTTCTTGAAAACAAAATGTTTGCTAAAATTTGCTATTAAAATTCAAATAAAATCAAATAAATTAAATCAGCTTCACGCTGTATCCCGTATACAGCAGGGTAGGCAGAAGGAACCTAGTGTTAAGACACACCGTTCCCCACTTTCCGCCGAGTTCTGGAGGCATTGCGTGTTGAGTGGCGGAACTCAACGCCACGCTTTGCCTCTACACCAGAGAAATGAAAATATAAATGTAAGTAACTATTTCATTACCTAGTGGGAATCAAACCCACAACCAGTCGATTTTACAGTCACACTTTATGCTCCTGCGCCACGGCTGGCCTCATTAAATTTAATAATTACTCGATTTAAATATACCTACGTTGTTAACATTTGTATACTCAATCTAAATCATACATAGTTAATATAGAAATTAATTAATATATAGAAAAACGTAAGAACTTCTAAAATGGTAGTTTAACAAGCATATTATAATAATTAATAAAATAAAAATGTAAACTCGAAAACTTATAATGACTCGAAGGCCCTTTAAAAAAATTAAAGCAAAATTATTCACTAACCACGAGAAAAACTAATCAAGTGATAAAATAAAAATTTACTGCCCCATAATTCTTGTATTCGCTTGCTATTTTACAATATAATTTATCTTAAAACCGCTTAGTCTTCCATTAAAAATTCAAAACAGATACAGCCATCGTGTTTAAGATTTATCTCAATGTAGTTAGGTACATACCTACATGGAAAAATCTTAATTCCACGCGAAGATTTGTGTTCTACGTATAAGATACCATTAAGAGGCGTCTTGGGATTTACGATCAATTAAAATCTATATCTCGGCCCCAATTAAACTCTCTGTTGGTTTATTAGTATTGGATGTTGAGTTTATCGCCTTTAGGCTGAGGACAGGTTGTGGCTAGTTTTCAAGGAAACTGGCCGCTTCGATACGACACCTTATGTACGTTTTAATTAATTAGAATTATATATGTAATTTAAATTATATACATGATTATGATAAATTAATAGTTATTTATTTTTTTTATTTATATAAATGTAACATATTATAAGATTTTTTAAAATTAAGTCCACGCTGTATTAAAAAAGTTTTATTCTCCATATGTTCCCTTTTTAGTACGACGGTAAGTAGGTATATTAATGTATATTTTTAACTATTAATAAGTTATATATTAAAATATTGTAGTTTTAATAGCAATCTTTTCAAAATATGAGATATACCTATCGGCTATCATTTTTTTTCAGAAAAAGTTAGCTAATTATTAAATAAGTTTATATTCGTAAATATTAAAAATGAAAACGTTAGATAACGCTTTGTTGGAGAACATTATAATATGAAGTTATGTATGTAAGTTGATACTTATTATTATAGAAAAATCCTGACTGGCGAGGTATTGAATTAGATATTATTTTAATATTTTAAAATAAGAATAGATAACATATATGTATATATTCTTATAAAACATTATACACCTAGGCAATTGCGTATAACTTGTATAAAGTAAGTAATTACGGATTTTCGTCAACACTTCTTATAAAAAGCATTAAAGTAAGTCTAATACTTAAATTATTTTTTAATAATATAACTTGCAAACGAACAATACACAAAATAGAGAATGGAGTGTCTTAACAGGTTCCCTCTGCCCTGAGAGAACAGCTGAAGCTGATTTATTTTATTTAAAAAAAAAACCTTAACTCCAGAACTATTTAAAAAAGAAGATATTATTTTTACATACTCTGTATTTTCTAGAATTACTTAGGCATACCAAACAAAATGCTTTAACGATATAAAAAAAATATTCACGTTTTTTTTATTTTAACAATAAATAAAAAATTAAAATATTAAAATAAATATTTTCATAATCAACTTTACAACAATCTTATCAGTCAGTCACAACCTTTACGAAATAAACATAAATAAATCTTAATTTCTTATAAGATTCCAATTACCACAGAATTCGATCAACACGTAAAAAAACACATCCATTCTTTACATACTCTTACTAGGTAGCAAACAGATGGTACAAAATACAATTTTTTTACACATGCAAAACTACCGTCATAATAATATAAAATTCGTACATTAAAACGTCCAATTAAAATTGGAAACCCATTCGTAGATAATCAAATTAATACGTAGGCAGTGGAGAGTGGAGAGGGTCAATACAACAAATTTTCAATTACCCATACTGGTCGCAAATTCAGCGGGAATGTAAATTATTTGAACGTGTGCATTATAAATATAATTGTAGGTGGTTGTGGGCGGGGTGATGGTGGCCAATGGGAAGGCTTCGTTGGTGGTGGGCGTGGCTTGTGAGGAGACTAATGTTATTCCTGCGAAGCCTTCGTCGCGAGCAGTGCTACGGCGCTACAGCGTGCTCGTATTTGATACTGCGGACTCTACTTGTTACGTCTTTTTCTCGTTTATATTCTGTAAAAAATATTATAGATATATATTATATTAATAATGGAATCGATATATAAAAGATAAATATATTGACTTATGTTCTATGAAATAAAATAGATAGTAAGCAATCAATCGTATTATTTTTTACAAACTTATACCTACATATGATAAATACCGTACTGTTTTTACAATTACGTATTATGTTTTATAATATTTTCACTATAATCTTTTAACAATTTTGTTACACAAAGCAACTTTATGCAATAAAAATTACATCAAAATAATAGCCTTAAGATATTCTATAAAATTACATGGCTTAAATTTATATTACTACAAATCACTCTTCAGTATCTCTTAAACTTGCTATTTACATGGCCTTAGCTTAATTTTAATAAATAAATACAATTTTGTTTACTATAAACAACTAAAGTTATACCTATTACAATATATTTTATTTTGAAATGCCTTATACTTGTAAATTAACATTCATTTTTTATAGATAATTCTAAAGAAAATGCTGTAAAGTTTCATTACATATATTTTTTATTATATAATATTATTATTTTTTTTTATTGGGAAACAAACAGCGCTTACAATGCTTAAGCTAGTACATATCTACATTACATTAGCCAATAAAGTTTTTAAATTAAAATTTTACGTGAAAATTGTTTAATATTAAAAAAAATCAGCTTAACGCTGTATCCTGCACATAGCAGGGTAGGCAAAGGGAACCTAGTGTTAAGACACTCCTTTTTTTGTGTTTAATATTACTGAGAAATATATCTATATTGTTGTATGCTCTACAAGACCTTAGTACAAAACAAAAATTGGCATAATAAGTTTTTCGAGCTGAAATGTAGAAGGTGTCTCTACATCGAGCACTAAACGTTTGACATCTTATGTGAATATAACTTAGCAAATAATTGAAATCAATAAGGTTGTGTAAAAGTGTGTACAAAAAAAATTGATCTCTATAATCTAATATATAATCTTCGTTTTTTTAATGATGATATATTTAGGTTCTGAGCGTCGTCTAATTTAAATTTGTAAATTAATCGCCGTATTAATTTATTTTGTCCACTTTAAATTGCAAATACATATGTATCATACAGTGTATTCCAGACAGGCGAGGCTTTTACATTGAATCATTCAATAATACATAGGTATACAGCGTTTACAAGTTATATTTTCTGTTCTATTCTTTGCTTACGGCGGTCTGAACGTGCCAGATGAGTACTAATCACTTTGTCCATGTCATATTGTACGAAAAATACACGAAGGAGGTTATGTGACACTTATATCTAATGAAAATTAATGTCAAAATTACGATAGTAAAAACTTAAAAGAAATTTATAATACATTCAATATTCACATGATCCACATCAAAACATTGATAAAATGACAAAAAATACAACACTAACGGCAAACATGAAAAAAAATGAAACCAAAATAATTTCTTTTAACCTAATTTAAACCCAGTACCATTAAATGAATCATAAAATTGCCTAAATACACCACAACAGTCGAATTTATCGTTCAAAACGTCACTCAGATCGTAAAAGCATCGTGTATCGCTGTTACCCTCTCGCAAAACTCTCCCATGTCAATCACTAACGTCAAACAAGATATAAAAATCAATTTACAGCCACATTTGTACCATTATGTGGTAGGGAAAGAGCTTCATTACCACTCACGATATCTATAAAAGCACTCGCGATACAATATAAGTGATTTAATATACGAATATATCTTAATATGTGATAATACTTTGTTCATTGTTAATTCGTACACAGCGAGCCTCGCTACAATAAATTTGGGATTAGGTACAAAGTAAAGTGTCTAGGATGATTTGTTGGTGAAGGGGAAGCCATTTTGGATCGCTCTCTTATTATTTACCTGAGTGTTGCATCACAATAGCTTTGCAGTTATTTAAAATCGACCACAATGTGGATGCAAAAAAAAATATTTTTTTGTGATTGTAAAAAGCACTTTTGCACGCTCATTATTAGTGTTATTCCTTTGCATTTGCCGACGACTAAAATAATTACAAAGTAAAATGTGAATTTTGTTCTTATAAATTCTTAAAGTTAAGGTGCTGATAGGAAAAATGATATTTTATATCTTCTATCGTGTAGATTTATCTTAGATACCTAATAAAATATTAGATAGAACCTGTTGTAAAGTAAATATTCTTTATTATTACTGGGTAGGTTTTATTTTACTTACCTGTACTTATACTTACATTTTTATGTAGTAATATTATAAATGTAAGATTTTTCCATTTTCAGGCAAAAATACTGAACGAATTCAGATGAAACTTCAGAGTTACAAAACTTAGACGTCAGAATAACACAAAGGCTACATTTTATGTAAAGATTTTTTATAATTTGGCTGTAAAATAACAATAAGTTTAAGCTGGCGAATCTGCGTTTGTGTCGCCAGTAGGTAATAGGTAAAGATTTTTTAAGTGTTTAGTCCTCAACTAGTACCTACATTCAGAACATAACCAAACAACAGCACAGAAAATTCTTATAATTAACAGCTTTATGGATAATAGCAACTAAAAAAACTAAATTTTATATATATTTCTTATGAGTATTAATATCATAGTTTTAACACACATTCTTAAGGAAAATATGGAACGTGATATCGATAGTTAAATCGACATTTTTTTTTATTTAAACTGTAGTTTATTTTTTTTAACAATTGTACATTTAATTGAAACTTTTAAGCATTTTTAAATAACTATAATTAAATTATTAACAACTCACACGAAACCAAAACTAACAAAATGTGAAAACTATTTTGACAAACAAAAAATGCCATCGCTTATAAGCTGTTCTTTATTTTTTTTTACTTAAGTAAAATTATATAATATAATAGAAGTATTGTAAATGTATTAATTTTTGAAATAATGTTATATAGAGTAGCTAAGGTATTATTAAGTAACAATCTAAAAATATATACTAAAGCACAAATTTTAATGTTAGTTAATTAATAGCTAATTCTAGTTAAATAACGCACATTATACTTCTATTTTAAATATTTTTTTAACGATAAGGTATTCACATGCACGCTTCAACTAAACTAACATATCGGCACTTAAGCAAAACAAAACGTTTCCACATATCCTTTTTTATAAACGACCATGGGATACGGTCGTACCTACTCGAGTACCAGCGTATTATTTAAGTCACTATTAATATTTTTTTCAAATTTTATTTATCGTCGCGAAGGAACGGACCCAGGCAGGTGGTCCCTACTTAATCAAGACGTTACCAAAAAAAGAAAAAACCTGTAGTTATATATTCCTTGCCTGAGTTATAGTTTTGTTTGTCATGACTAATGTGCCTTGCGAGGGAACGTATTGTTTAGTTATTTATATGAAGTTTACAATGCAACGAGAAAGCCGTGTACCTAATGAATATATCAGCAATAAAGCACCGATAATGTTGGAAACCAGTTGTATGCGATAAAATAGCGCCCGTAACTTATTAATATAGCGGGTAAGTGGTTTATGCTATGGAGAAATGTTAAAATCATTTTGTTGAAGTTGTACGTGTAAAGATAATAATGTTGATATATACTAATAATTTGAAATTTGTTTATATTAATTTTAATCTATTATAAAAATAAAATCTTAATTTTTCACAGATAAGTAACTGTTTCAGATAACGCTGAATAAGTACAGTAGTCAATCTTGTATGGTTGTACCTACTATTACTCGTTAGGCAAAATAACATTATACCAATAAAATATTGGTTGTGGATTCGATTCCCACGCGGAGAAATGGCCTTTTTCTTACATTTCTCGCTTTGGAAATAATACTATCGTATTTTGGGCTAAAAGTTATAAACGGAGTGTTTTAACACTGGTTTCCTTTTCATTCATAGTATGCGAAGCTATAAAAGAACACTAAATTGATATATAATAATTTTTAAACAAACTAAATACAAACTTGGATATAACCGGCATGTCTTAACTTGGTAAAGTAAGACAGTGATAATAAATCCACTAGATTGCATTGCTGATAATGATTTGATTCACACAACTGACCTTTCAAATTTGTGAGCTCTGTAGAGACATTTATGACAGCCTCTTTTAATTAAGTTGCCATGTCTAGAATATCTGAAGATAATTTTGCACATTTAGCTCGTTCGTTCTTGTCTTCTTTCTATATATTATTTCAAGATAAACATAGAGTTCGTATATGGTAAAGGTATTTATATGTTTTTAATTAATACTTAGCAAATATATCATTGAGATAAAGTTATCGACAGCTGCTTTTCTTATTAACTTATATATGTTGTTGAAGTATTTTTTGTCCAATTACATTTATGGGTAAATAGACATATCTTTTAGATATCATACTGTAAAGGCAGAGGCTATTTTAAGTATAAGCAATACTTTTTTAACGTAATAATTAAGATTACAACTAACAGTCCTAATTAAATTATATGAGAAAATAAATAAAATCTTATATCTATTTAAATTCAGATTTTATTAATACTAGAGATTTTTATTTTCAATAGAATATAATCTAGTTTGCAATATAATCCACTAAAAAGGGCTTGATCTTTTATCCAACACAAGGCAAAGGGGCAAGGGCCAACAAAAGATAAAAGAGATATATAAGTGGCCCTTGGCAGTGCCATCAAGTCGTTACAAGAGCAGTAAAATATTTCAAATCGTGCCCAATGCCGCGGAAAACGGAAGTTACACATTTCGCTCTCCGCCTGGGGATCGGCCTTTACAAAAATAATTATAATTTGAGAGTGCCTTTTAGCGTTGATATTGTAATTTTTTCGTAATTCTTTCGCTCATTATATAATGATGTTATGGAAGATATTTTTTATACCTAGGTACGAGTATATATGAATAAATAAAAATAAATCAGCTTCACGCTGTATCCCGCACACAGCAGGGCAGGCAGAGGGAGCCTAGTTTTAAGACACTCCATTCCCCACTTTCTGCCGAATTCTGGAGGCATTGCGTGTTGAGTGGCAGAACTCAACGCCACGCTTAACCTCGACACCAGAGCGAAGAAATGGAAATATAAACGTAAGTAAATATTTCATCTCCTCGAGTGGGGATCGAACCCACAACCAGTCAGTTTTACAGTCACACCTCGTGCCGCTGCCCCACGACTGGCGAGTATATATGAAATTTTTTATATTTCTGTTTCAAGCAATAGAATTTAGGTTTATTATCTCTACTGCTATAAACACTTTAGTTTAATGACCATCTATATTATACGCGTAGACCTTGAGGCAAGGGCCCAGTGTCTGTAAAGGCGACAGGTTGTGAGTACGATTCTAACTAGAGGGATTGAACTATTTAATAAAAAAACTTATTATGAAATATTTTAATAATATTTTTTTATATTTTTTTGCTTCTATCGAAAAAAGCGCGGCAACGAGTTCCGCCACTCAACACGCTGTGCCACCAATTTGGCGGAAAATGGCGACTGGAGTGTCGTAACACTAGGTACCCTCTGCCTACCCTGTATGCGGGATACAGCGTGAAACTGATTTAATCACATACACAATAATCAATACAATAACATACACTATCATAAAGTACACAAGCTATAAGTAGATACGTGTGCATTCACATAATAGCCATAATGAAATTTATCGCTGCCCCGCGGCCATTCCCATGAAACAACAATGGATTACAATTAGATGCAAATATCATTCGAAGGGATGTTAACGCGTCAGAAGGGTTAGCCTCCGAGCAAATATGGACCGAAGTTGTTAAATTTCCCCAGTGACCACCCTCGTATGAAGCTGTAACGGTCATTTTAAATTTCTATCGATAGGTACATGGCTACTGTAGATGTGAAGGGTCAAGTTTATATAAATATGTATTTTTTTTCTATTTGAAATATAGTGAATAATATTATGAAAAACATGTAATATGTGCGTATTTTAATCGTGTAGGTAATATTTCAATTTAATATTTCTTATAAGAAATTTTCTATGATATAGAATGTTAGTTGCTATATCGCATTTAGAGATGTGTATATATTATAATTGATATGTACTTAATTTGATGGGAAAAGAAGACTAGACTTGCAAATATTACACTTTAAATTTACACTTGCAATTATTACAATATTACTACATACGTTGATATAATATTTAATATTTTTTTAAAGTCATGATGTGTCCTGCATACAGCAGATTAGGCATCAGAAACCTAGTGTTAGAACACTCTGTTTTTCGTTGAATTCTGGAGGCATTCTATGTTGAGTAGCGGAGCTCAACGCCGCGCTTTGCCTCGACATCAGAGCGAAGAAATTAAAATATTAAATATTTCATTCTGCAAATCAAAACCTGTCGTGTTTACCGTCACACCTTGTACTCTTGCTCTACGACTGACCTCTAACATATTTTTAAAAGAAAGTGCAATTATGTTTAAGAATAAAGCTCTCTCCTCTGCATGCTGTATATTTGTTTTTATAAACTTCGGCATTTTGTTATATTGATCTTGTGTGCAATAAAGATATTTTATATTATATTATCTACGTCATTGTTGCACCAAATGAGTGATGTATTATAATAGATACGAAAGAATGATATAAATTTTGTTGTTAACTATGTAAGAAGAACATATAATTTTCTTTAATTTTATTATTAGAAAATTTATGAATACATTTTTTGATTCCATACTAATTATATTTATTACTGAAAATAAACCTATCGATTACAAATTAAAATTCAAACATAAAATTATAATACCAACATTAAAATAAAATATTTCGCAACAATAAGCACTATACCAATAATAAACACTATATATTTATAAATACAAATACAATACGAGTGCGATAGTGTATCAAACAGGGATATGTTTCTGTTTAACGGACCGGGCGGTCGTTTCACGCTTGGTCGCCATACACGATACTGCAATGGATACCAATAAACCGAATTTATTTTGCATTTTGTCTTTATGTTTTTATTTTACCCCAAAAACATTGAAAAAGTGAAAAAAAAGAATACTATATAGCTTACAATTGACGGAACATAGATGGCGCTGTAAGTAACAATATGCTGTATATTAGATTCCATTTTTTTTTCTTATTTTTAAGATTTTTTGTTTTATAGAAAAACGAATGTTCGATTATAAATATGTTTAATTCAGATTAAGTAAAGAAATCGTGGCACGTCGTAGCGCAGTCAGACAGCGCCCGTCTGTAAGCACGATTGTTGTGGGTTCGATTTCAATTCTGACATTTTAATTTTTGTTTTTTCACCCTAGTAAGAGGAGAAAGCACGGTGTCGACTCGTTACCAAATACACAATGTCTCAAAGATTTTGCGGAAGGTGGGAAACGAAGTGTCTTAACACTAGAGTTCTCTCCGCTTACCCTGTAGGTACCTATGTGTCAAATACAGTGTGAAAGCGAAAAAAAGATAATAAAATGAATAAAAACGATTGTGTAAACATAAAAATAAGTATCGCTTTCGATTTTCGCAAGTTTCCCATATGAACTTGTTACCATAAATTCCATATTCTTCCTAACATTATGCATGAAAATGTACTTTGGATGTTGAAGCGAAAATTATTCTATGTAGGCGTTCCCTTTGACGTTTATACGGCTCTTGAATAATGTTTTATATCTATAGCTTTTTCCAACAACGCCTATGTACTGCTATCATCTACGACTAGATAAGATAAAGCAAATATTGAGATTTCATCGATTTCGTAATTTACATAGTGTATCCGTATATGAATATTATATATAAAATGCCAATGAAATATCTAATAGATATCAATCAAGTAATAACAGTGGATATGGGTTCGATTCCCACTCGGAGGTAATGAATTACTATTTACTAATATTTTCATTTCTTTGCTCTGGTAACAAGGCAAAGAGCGGAGCGGAAAGAGTTCTGCCATTCAACACACAATACTTCGAAAATTCGACGGAAAGTGGGGAACGGTGTTTCTTAATACTATGTTCCCTCAGCGATATGCCATTATTATCTACTAATTTTAAAAGACATTCAACTTTGAAAATAATGGACAGTAAAAAGAATATAATCTATATTTTTATATACAATATTCTTGTACCACAAACAACCCACGATCAAATTATATAAAACATATCAAAACTAACAAGGAATGGCGTCGAACGTTACAGTGAAACAATTTACGCCTACAAATACCTAAGTTACATAACGATACGAACCAAATACGCTTTCGGCAATAACCGGGCAACATTCTAACAATTTAATGTGGCATAAACAATACAAATACTGGCGCTGGCTGGTTGTACGCGCCTCCGGCATATGTAGCCGCGTACGGGCCATATTTATAGTCGATGGTATTGTGGTGCGATCGTTACCGTACATCTGAGTGGGGGCGTACAGGGGTGCCCTATCATGAATCCTGATACGCACCGACCATTCCAACGGGATCCGCAGAAAGTTGGTAATGTTACCACAATAGCACAACTTTGATGGATCGCCGGGGTCACCTGAGCTGGTGGTAGTAAAAGGGTTGTTGATTGGACAGGGACTCTCCAGGGTTAGGCCGACCGTGTCTGTTAATGGTTTTAATCGCCCTTAGTGTGCTTTTGAATTTATGTTTCATTTTCGATCTCGTTACGCGCGTCGGCTTATGCGAGCTCTGATCCTCGAATCGGAACACGTAATGTCCAGGCAGATATGTAAATTTACAACGGCGTGCCACTTCGATAATTAAGCCTATGTAAATTATTGCTAGGTCCGTGTGTGCTTAGTGTGTCTATTGTCGAATATAAGCTCTAATTTATGGTGATTTAATCGACGATAACATTGAAGAGTATGTTTAATTAGATAAGTATCAATTTCTGTTTTTTTTTATCTTTACGGATCTTCTTCGTTTTGAAAGCCACTAGACAAGTCTCATCGTTTCTAAGCCGTAAATTAAAAAACGGAAATAAGGAAAGGATTGTCTCGACACTAGGTTTCCTCTGCCTATCCTGCTGTTTGCGGGATCCAGCGTGAAGTTAGAAAAAATTAAAAGACTGACTGTCGGCAGCTTAGGCTCTACGTTTTGGGTTTAATCAGCCAGAAACATATCTATATTATATATTCTATATAAAATTTCAACGAAAAGACTTCAAGAAGTCCTTTTAAAAATTCCTACAATATAATATAAATCAAATACACACCTATATATTGTATTAATACAGGTACCTACTATTATCAGAATTTAAAACAGGATTACCACGGTATCACCAGGCCGGGGTTATCGCGACGCGCCGGGGCTGGTCGGATTTCAGCGGATCCAGCCGGATTTGACTGGATTTGGTAGGATTAAATGGGACGTTGCGATACTGGCTGCTTTGCGATATCGAAAGTTTATTTCACGATTTGAACTGATCTTTTATTACTGTATGTAATTTCATATTTTAATTAATTATTATAATTATGTCCTATTTTTTTTTAATTCGTATAATGTTTTAGTTTTTATGCTTATGATTTTGTTTCGTTTTCATATATTACAATTATATTTCTTTAAATGACTATACTTAAATTATTAATCTGGATATTTGTTTTTTTTTTAACTTGGCAAGGCGAAATGATAACACAAAATGCTTTTCCTTTATTATTTCTTTATTTTCAATAAAAAAAAAACTATATTTAAAAGTAGTAAAATGAACTTATCTAGAATATTTATGTAATACAAATAAAAGTAAGTATATTCAAACAAAACTTCGTCACACAATCTCTCGAATCCCCGCAGCGGCGTAGACCCGCTACGGCGTAGCACTAACATATAATCCTTTTCGCTACAATGGCAATTTCAAACTTCCTTAGGGGCTTCGGATAATCTTTCTTTATATCGAAGTACAAGCGACTGCGAATTTTCTTTCCTTTTCCCACTTTTATAGTAAGCAGAGTGTAAGAAGAGGACAAAATACACGATCTAAGAAACTTTAGCTTCACTTCTCAATAAAGAGGGGAGCTGTAATGTGTATTTAAATTCTGAGTTCAAGTGTTATAATTCTATTTTTTAATTTAATTTTTACTGCTACCGTAAGACTTTAGGGGTAGAGACGTATAATCATTGAGCTTATTTATTTAGTTCTTTAATATAAATACAAGATTTAAAAAAATATAATAGGTATATTAAGTAATTATAAATATACTATTTTAACAATAAAGTACTTAAGTTGAACATAAAATTTTATTGTTATGGCTTAGAACACGTTATTTAAATGCTTACATATTTTATTAGCTTATTATATATTATTATATAAGCTTACACAATAATAATCACATATAATTTAAATCGGTATTTATTAACAAAAATAGATATTTATTAACATTTTAAATTAAGATATCTTCACAAAAAATCTGAACAATTTTAAATATTCCTCTCATACATATACAATTAAAGACACTAAAATATAAGTAAAATGTACAAAAGCAACAGTATAAAATAATCTATATCAATTCTTATTAATTTCAGGAGTGGAAAAGTATTACTTTCATAGCTATTTTAATGGGTAATTTTCATAAACAAAGTCGGGATACCACGGGGTGGTTGGTAGGAGGGGGAGCAGCGCGGGTTCCTTTCCAAGATAGAAAACAGCTCCGGAGCTCGTATAATGGGTTTTTGGAATGGCGTCGTCCGTCTTACCTCCCCAACTCCACCCCTTGCCACCCTCGGGACGAGAAAGGATGAATTCTTATTTCCTCATCTAGAGGCGTCCGGTGCAACCCTCCATGTAGATTGCCTTTTTCTCGTGGAACCTTCGTATAACATAACAATGGCTTGTTTTCAATTTTGTTTCGCCTTTCTTTCTTCGTTTGATAATATAATATGTATATTTGGAATGCCTTTGTCGGTTACTATTATTGTTTGACGTTTTGTTTGACGCTCATTTGTTAATCTGAAATAAAATAATTATAAAAAATTAGTTTTTAGTAATATAATTTTATGTTCAACTTAAGTATCAAGAATTATAAGAAGAATTATATATATATAGGTACACGCATAACACTCAATTTTTAGTAAAACACTAAAGATGTCTTTATATATGAAACTAATGCATAAGCATATAATATTATTTTAAATCATAGGGAGGTATAATAAGTAAAAATGTTATCCTTTTTTCTACTATAATTTTTTAAATTTTTAAAATAAAAATAAATCAACTTCACGCTGTATCCCGCACATAGCAGGGTAGGCAGGGAGAATCTGGTGTCAAGACACTCGTTCCCCACTTTCTGCCGAATTCTGGAGGCATTGCGTGATGAGTGGTGGAACTCAACGCCGCGCTTAACCTCGACACCAAAGCGAAGAAATGGAAATATAAATTTTAGTAAATATTTCATCTCCTCGAGTGGGGATCGAACCCACAACCAGTCGGTTTTACAGTCACACTTAGTGCCGCTGCGCCACGACTGGTTTCAAATTTTTAATTAATAAAATATTAAATTTTTTTTTCGTGGCCAGTCGTGGCGCTGGGGCACAAGCGCGTTACTGTAAACGCGACTAGTTGTGGATTCAATTCCAACTCGAGTTATTTAATATTTTCATTTTCTAACTCTAGCAACGATGCAAAGTGCGGCGTTAAGTGCCGTCAATCAACACTCATTGGGGAAAGGAGGTGTCTTAACGTTATGTTTCTAGATTTCCTCGGCTATATACGGAAAAGATATGCTTTAATATAAATATGGTACTATGTCTTTGCATGAAATCTTAATATGTAAACAATACAAAATTGTTTATTAAACAATCAGTACAATATTTAGATTAGATTTAAGATGAAAGTCCCAGTTAATACGTTATGTGCTACAGGTTGACCCACATACATAAACAACAGCTAATATTATTAAATCTAATAATTTACAGTTCATTTACTAATAATTCCGTTCATAAAATAATAAACATCTTACTATAATTAAATAGTTCAATATATACACAGATCGTTATCGTAATATATTTAAAATGGCAAAAGCAACTGCATCCATGAAGTGAAATGTGAGCCAAAAATACTTTGAAACCGTGCCAAAACACGCAGAGCGATCATAAAGCATCCAATGTTATAACATACT
This sequence comes from Heliconius hermathena, assembly GCA_013403705.1. Taxonomy (NCBI): domain Eukaryota; kingdom Metazoa; phylum Arthropoda; class Insecta; order Lepidoptera; family Nymphalidae; genus Heliconius; species Heliconius hermathena. Next base: position 680,800 of record JAAIXJ010001853.1, read on the forward strand.
TTAATTTACTTTGCCTTAAAATGTCCCGGAAGCTTTTAAAATTTTATCCTTTTATATGAAATTCATTTGGTAAAAATGTTTCCCGGATTACAAAAAAATCTACCTATTAAATATAGGTATATATTTTTATATTAATGCATTTAAATAAAATTGGCTTTACTTATGATTGTATTTTTTTCAACTTCGCGTGAAGATATATCAAGGTAGGTAGGGAAAATCTAAGTGTCAAGACACTCTTTTCTCCGTTCCCATAATATTATTCTTTTATAATATTTTAAATTGGAAGTAGTTATGTAGTATTCATTTTAACAGATCTTCAAATCAAATTCCATTCAAATTACTCAACAAACACACGTTTTACTATCATAATAGCAATATAACAAAACTTATTAAACCAAGTATTAAGAAGCGTTACGGAATATAAAACATTCGTTGGTACACAGTAAACGCTAAATATCAACCGTTCTACGGTGAACTTTATTTTCATATACTTTTCAACGAGAACAGAGATCCATCATAATTGGTAAGGGAGTCAGGTTGAACATCTCAGGCTATTACGCAGCAATCATGGCAGTTGTCTGAAATGAGGACTTACCCCAAGTATAAACAAGTAACGTGTGCACGAAATTACAGAATTCATATTTCGTTTCTGTGTTTCTCTTTGAATCTTGTAATGTAAGAAAGTAAAGAGGAAATTATATTCTGTTTTAACATTTTAATTTATTTTTTAAGTTTAGATACTTGTTTGATTATAATCAGTTTATATCGTTTAAAGTTTTATAAAATATATTTTTTTATAAGTTTAAAGCTATATAATATATGTAGAGCTATTGACTTTTCATAAAAGCCAGGAAAAAATGTGGTATTCGAAAAAAGTTCAAAGGTTCCAACTCTTGCACATATTTACTTAGGTACGAGTTTAGTTATTACTTGTATAGTATTGTAGAAGTATGTGCTATATCGTTGATTTTACGTTTCGATTTATTTGTCTAATAAAATGTTGTTACTAGATTTAAGTAACTTTAAACTTTATATAATGTAACATTGAACAGTAAAATTGTAGTAATCTCCTCGCAAAAAGAAATTAAATATCTCATAGTATCAATAAATTAATCAGTATTGAAACGCATGCCTGCATTATAAAATATATTAAGATTTTACTACGAAATTGACAATATTTTTTAAAATAGATTCTCAAATGATGCAGTTACCGACGGAAAAAACATACAGTTTACGAATATAGAACCTCCACCTTTTTGAATAAAGAAATCGGTTAAAAAGAAAGTAATTCTTAAACAAAAAAACATTTTTATCTTATTACAACATATCCCACAAAATATAAAACATAAACTAAAACTAAAATCTTAAAGTATACTTACAGAGTACACTTACAATTTGGTTCCAAATAAATTTAACCGTATAACAATAAAGTGGGATGTAGTCCCTGTTCACTAGATTTATGCTTATCTCATAACTATAAAGTCGTATTAATGGATATAAACATATCAAGAGGCGGAGGACAAAAGAGGTTATACATAATTTTAGAATTATTCCAGACACTGGTAAGAACGGTGTTAAGGCAGATAGATGTATTGAGTTAAAACGGAATATACCTATGTTTATTACGGCCATTGAAAATAGTTAAATAAGTTGTTATTTAAATCGTAATGTTGTCATACATTTTAAGATCTAATGAATTAAATTGTGGCGGTCAATTCGAAGTTTTGTGAAACCAAAAAAAACCTATCACTATTATTGTTTTCTATTAGATACTATTTCAAGCTTCTCTCTCGCATGTGAAAGGGTAAATGGAGAAAGTACTTAAGGTTAACCCTTTACTCTACTTTCTGTCCAATCCTAATGTAATTTTAAATAATATTATCGTGTTTCACATAAATGAACAACAGATATAATAAAAAAAATAAGTATTAAGAATGTTTTTTTTTGTGCATCCGCTTTATTTCTTGACCTAAAGACTTAAAAGATTTTTTTTTAAATATCTATAACAGATAAATAATAACAATTTGCAAATCTAAGTAAAGTCACCCTTCCATCGTTGCTCGACGGCAAAGTTCCCGGCATCCATTTCCTGTGTTTGCCGTCTCACTCCGCACCCGGGACCCGTTCTAACACAAATACATTCTCCCCATGAGCCTTGAATAAATCTGAGCACTCTAAAATGTATGTACGTAAATTTTTGTTATGGTTTTTATGATATGAACATATGTATGTATGTACTCCCCAGGCACTTTGTTACGATATATGATAGGAACTTCATTGTAACTCTATAATAATATTTACTATTATTAGTTAATTTAATACTATTAATACAAAATTAATTAAAGAACAGCTTCATATTATTACCCACATAATAAGGTAAGCAGACAGAGAGATTCTAGTCTTAAAACGAAGTGTCTGATTCCCTCGTACCATCCAATTTTCCAGATATTTCGTATTGGATAGGTATTAATTAAGACAAATAAATAAATATGTATACACTGAAATTGATATAAATGGGAAAGTCTAGTCTTTTCATTTTGTAATTTGGAACTCATACTTTTTACCTTATTTTTTCATGCTTATTATTAACTGATATTATAGAATAATATATCTATATATTTTTTAAGTAACATATAACATGTTTCGTATAACATGTAATTTATTTGAACATCGAAATAAAGTACAAAGATCGTTTCTTTACTTTTAAAGCAAATAAAATCAAATCAGCGTCACGCTGTATCCCGCACACAGCAGGGTAGGCAGAGGGAACCTAGTGTTAAGACACTCTGTTCCCCTCTTTCCACCGAGTTCCGGAGGCATTGCGTGTTAAGAGGCAGGACTCAACACCGCGCTTTTGCCTCGACACCAGAGAGCAGAACTAAGAATATAAATGTAAGTAAATAATTTATCTCCTCGAGTGGGGATCGAACCCACAACCAGTCGATTTTACAGTCACACTCTGTGCCCCTGCGCCACGACTGGCCTCTGCCACGAAAGCAGTCATGAAATTATATGTACCTAGGACTAATATGAAAGAAAACATTCGATATATAAAAAATAAAACATATTATGGCTCCCGACATTAAAAATCGAGTCATTTATTTTTAAAGAATCGATAATTATCTTTTTATACTTAAAATATAACTAAAAATAAAAGTGTCTGTTAAGAAGCTAATTTTAAATGTCGATTCAAACGCATTTAAAAACTTCAATCCCTTAATAAAAATATAGATAATTTTATCTCTTTTATTCACATATATGTTAGTCACAATCAAAGGATGCGGTCGCTCATAAAAATTAATGGTAACAAACACTCCATTCCAAAGAGTATAAGTTGGAAACAAATCTTCTTGGTCTGGCCATTGAAATAAATATTCTAGAAAAGAGTTTTAAACAAAGAAATAAATTAAAGCAGAGTATATTTTTTGTTTTGTTGAAATATTCGAAAACTAGCTAGTGCTTTTTTTATTTATTCTATTTAGTATTATATATTTATTTATATTATTTCTCATTACACCATATTAGAAGAATTTATGTCTAAGAACTGTTATTTAATTTAAAAATAGGCCAGTCGTGGCGCAGGGGCAAAGTGTAAACGCGACTGGTTGTGGGTTCGATCGCCACTCGCGGAAATAAAATATTTATTTACATTTATGTTTCCATTTCTTCGCTCTGGTATCGTGGTAAAGCGCGGCGTTGAGTTCCGCCAGTCAACACGCAATGCCTCCAGAAATTAGCGGAAAGTTTTAATTTAAAAATATCTATACAAATATTTTTTCTTCCATAATCGATGCATGTCTCTTCTATAATTTTTTACAATAAACTCAAGCTCTACGTCGCAGTCAACAAAAGCGCTCGATAGTGGTACAATAACCCGCCTTAAATGGCCCGGAACTTTTTCTAATGGTTTATTTAAAAATTACAATTTTCTTTCAAAGTTTCTTTTTATCACATAAATCACTTTTATGTATGTAGAAGTTTGATCTGAATTGCTTTTATACGATGTTTGCGTTGTTCCTGTGTATAAATGTGATTTAGTATTATGTTTTGCACACACAGCTATTATATATTTGTACCTTGGATATTCTAAGTATTTGAGATGAATAGAAATAAGAAATTCCATTTAAATGTTTAGTGTGGTTTACACTTATTGAAATATATGTTATTATTGTATCTTATTATTTAAGCATGGAACACTGAAATATAGTTGCGAAAATAAAAATACTTCTTACTTTACTTCTTTCTTATATATTTTATTATAAAATCGTAGTAAAAAAGCATAATTTTTAATTTTCTTAATACCGACGCGAAATGCATTTCGATATTTAGTGATGTTTGTTTATTCTCTAACAAAAAAAGGAAATAAAAACAATTTAAGTTAATTATACTTAATTCTGTTGGAGTAAAACAGTAGAACTGAAAGATTTTATATAAATTTATTCAAAATATATCAAAAAATGTACCTACATCAACACCAACAGTATTATTACGACAAAAACAGCATATTCCACAAAATTATTATTCATAAACATTCCTTCGAGAGCGTCTCGAGTGTTTATAGTGTCATAAGCGGTTTGTTAGAAGCCGGCCCTCCCGAGCCAGTATCGGAGTCCTCAACAATCGCATTTACGACATATAAAACTTAGTCTTTATAGTCACGATGTACATAAACGCTGGTTTTACGTCGTTTTAATTAATTGTATTGTCGTTAAAAGCCATATCAGTTTTGTGACGACGACGCCTAGTGATTCAATAAAATGGGATTTGATGGGCTGACACTTCATAAAAAACTCATAAATGTCTTACAAAATGATCTTGGTGGTAGTAAATCTTTTTCGTTTTTATTTGATCACTAGATATATTTAACTTAATATATTTATTCTGTGAAATATAATTTGTTATTAATATATCAAAATATAAAACGAAAACATCTTGGTCATTGCTAATTTTGTAAATGGCGTCGTGTAAACTATTCAAATAAAAGCATTTAACCAGTCGCTCCACGAACGATACTAAATATGTATTTATTAGATAATAAATTTAATTTAAAACCAAGTTGTAAGACTGAGCGCAGCGTGTTAGTCACAGCGTGCGACCGCATTGTTGCTTACAAATAACTTTATCTAGAAGTATCTTATAGTAACAGCTGAGGCCGTCATGGCGCAGTGGCAGAGTGTGACTGTAAACGCTACGGTTCTGGGTTCGATTCGCACTCGGGTTCAATATTTATTTTTTTAGATTTTTTCACTCTGGTGATGAGGCGAAAACGCGGCCTTTATTTCCACCACTCAATATGCATTGCCTCCAGAGTTTGAGGGAGGGAGGGCAACGAAAGTGTCTAATTGAGAACAAAACGAGAGCGTCTCAACACTAGGTTCCCAGATATCCTCTATCTAATCTATTATGTGCAGGATACAGAGTGAAGGCAAAAAAAACCATTTTATATACTTTAGTAATTATTTAATGCTCTTTTTTTATAGTATAGTAGTTCATATAATTAATTGAACATAACAATAAAATTAAGTAATAAAAGAATTTAAAAAACGCTCAACATCTTAAAACCTCAACCCTCCAATATACTCTTAACGATATTTACGACCAGTATCAATTAATTTTTCCCTCTTTTTACTTCGTCAACAGTAAAGAGTATAAAGTGGCCATAGGCACAAATACAAGTGGCTATAAAATGAATGTAGCTGAGTCAGTACGATCTGGGAGTCTGTATTGCGCATGTGCGGTACATTCCGGCACTTTTATTGATTTCAGTAGCACTAACGGTCCATAAAACCGACGTGCCGGACTGGAGCCTCCTCTCTGTGCCCCTTATTAGGTACTCGCGATATCCACTGAATTCTACTTGTTAACTTTTTTAAAGAAAGCAGTTTCTTCATTGCAATGAAACTGCTTTCTTTTCTTGTTAAATATTATTATTATATTTCAAATTTAGAATTTATTTGTATAATAATATATGTATATTTATCATTTATATAACACACACATTATAAAAATAATATTACGAGATATAAGATTTCTTTATAGAAACGTCATTTACAGCCATTAATCACAAAAGCACGTATTTTCGGATTAACTACATATAAAGACGACAGTCTTAATTGAGGGCGATGTTAGGGAGTCGCTTGGTCACAACGACCGGTGGACCTGCACTATATTATTTCGTTACTACGACTCATTTAGGAGGGTTGGCTAAATGTTACGAAACATGCGGTTGTAATTAACAGTTGAGATGTATATACAATTTATTTGGTTATTTTTCTTATTCGAATATGATTTATAAAGCTGTAAGCTATTTTCTTTAGCGTAGCACAAAGAAAAAAATGAACGGCACACGTACTGAGACCGAGATTGTAGACCAAAAGTATATAATATTTTTCAAATGTAATACGAAAAGAGAACATTAGTGGGTGTTCGTCGTGTAATATCGACGGAGCGACGGCTGCGGAGGTTCTATTGCGGCCTTTATTAAAAGTAAATTTCTCGCCGCAGAATGTCCTCAAAGTCTGTTACAATTTTAACCAACGTAATGGGACCACAGAAGGTTTTAATTCCAGAAATAATTGTATTATTAACGATTTTTTGTATTCTTTATTAATAATAATAATACAAAATTATTAATTTAGTGTTGCTATTTTTATTTGTAATTGATTGGCAACAAAAACTAAATAATATTTTGCAATATCCGATACATTTACTAAAAGAAAACAATACGAAGAACAACTTAATCAACTTACAAACTGATCTAGTTCTAAATTGAATCAAACATCATACCTACATTAGGTACAATATGTTCAATAGAGAAAGTAGCGCGGCAGTGAAGCGATGATTTCGCTACATTTCCCGCGACCGTAACGACGCTTGGAATCGCCTTGATGGACGCCATGAATGAGCTCTCACAACATAAAGAAATCCCCTTAAAAAGGGTAGCGAGGGAGGAATACCGAAAATCAGCAGCGCTCAAACCTTTTAAGCAATGTAATATACCTACTTTAAAAATATATAATATATTTTTAGTATACATATATGCAAAAAAGGTAAATAGCGGCTGATTAAAGAAATCAACCCTATGGATTCCTATAAAATAATAATTTATAGAATATATTTTTTTCAATATTTTGAAAATTATAAAATAAGACAGCTTCCCCATAACGATTTCTAAAGACAAAACAATCTATAGATCGTGGAAATGAGTTCCGCATTTCACCAGTCCACATCTCAATGGAAGGAAGGGTTATAATTAAATAATATACCGCCGTGAAGAGACAGATATTTCAAAAAAAAAATAAATGGTAAAAAAGTAAAATTTGAGGAACACTGTAGAGCAAAGTTTGCGACGTAGATGGGACTAAGCTTAGGGTGCTCTCTCATTACGAGCTAGATTCTGGATTTTGCGCTGTTTGTATGAGCTGGTTTAAAATAAGATCTAATTACCCACTGGTTTATTCTGAATTAAGTATTTAATACTTAAAACATATATGATGCTGAGATCTTGGTATACATTACATAAAATGTCTTATAATTATAAAAACAAGTAGGTTTTTCCTTTATTTTTGTTAAATGTAAATATGTCTTATTCGTTATATAATTCGAATTAAAATTAATAAATCATTGAAATTTCTCTATTTTAATAAGGCTAAACCCAAACACAAGTTCTTACATAAGCTTATTATGAAGCTGTGTATAAAACTGTAAAAATTTTAAACTACTAAATTGTACATTTGAATAATTATATTTTCTTTTTCTTTTTTATTAAGATTACAAGAGATATATTCCACTCCAAGAAATTAAAAGAAAAATTTAATATGGATTATGGAAATTGTTTATTATCAAAGTTAACAATATTAAAAACCTTTAAAATCTAATTTCATAACAGTCTAAAGTTGGATTTTGTCTCAAATACGAAGAAATATTACAATTTCCACAAGTATGTTCTTCTTACTTTATTCAGATAACATCACAAGTTATACCCGTGTTTGCGTTATATTGGCTTTTCCTTATAACCACATAGTAACTGTTATTTACACGGTACATTTATTAAATACTTATTTAGGTATGTTTCTTGCATATTATACTAATAAAAATATATAATATTAACCATATATTTTATTTTTATTTTTTGTTTTCTGTTTCACGCTGTATCCCGCATGCAGGAAGGTAGCTTAGTGTTAATACATCCCGCTCCACACTTTCCGCTGAATTCTGGAGGCATTGTGTTGAGTGATGGAACTCAACGCCGCGCTTTGCCTCGACACCAGAGCGAGGAAACGAGAACATAAAATATTTCATTTCTGCGACTAGGAATCAAACTAACAGCCTGTCGCGTTTACATTCGAACGCTGGTGCCCCTGCGCCACGACTGGCCTATCATTACTAATTATAAAAGTTGTTGTACAATCTCTTATAAACATATACACGGATTTTTTCTTCTTTCGTGTAAAATTTAATCTAAATCCGTTCAGTATTTTTTGCGTGAAAGTTGAACAAACATCCATTTACACAAACATTCACATTTATAATATTAACAGGATTCCTAATTTAATTTCAAAATGAATGCCGCAATTAAAACGTCATTTATCTATTAGTAACCAATAATATTTATAAAAGATATTTAAAACTATCACCTCTTTCCCATCAAAACTTAAATGACAGTTTACTTATACTCGTATCATCTATATATAGGCATTACATATAAACCTTTTACTTTTCCAACAAACACAATACTGGCAACATTACAAAATAAACTACCCTCAGCCACTAACCAAGGGAGGAAGCAAACATTACGCACAATATAACTCTTTAGATTTACTGTAACAAAACAAGCAAAAATATCATCCTCTGTTGCAGTAAATCGCAAACTTGCTACCGAAGGGTATGACCTCCCCCTCAGGGGAAGTAAACAAAACAACTTTTTCCTCGGATGAATAAATAAGACGAGGGTCTTAGGATGCTATCCCCACTTTTAAATTGTGTGTTTAATTTGAATGTTTTAATCCTTATACGGTCTCAGCTGCCACTCTGTTGAAATTGCGATTGCTTCGATCGTTATTTTAATTGAAGCTACAAAATGTGTTTAATAGCTTAAAGTAGCTTGATAAGATTAGATGCGAATGAGTAATTACACTCATATATAAGTTGGTAATGATTTTTTTAATGAAATATCCATGAATTTACATTTATTCGATTTTTTCCTTTATTTCCACACTTTGTGCCAAATTCTATTCTAGGTCCACTGAGAGTACAATATAGGTTTTTATTACACGAATTTTAAGAAAAATCAACAAAAATTTTGCATGAATGCTCGTATCTCTTGATTCATAATAATTTCAGGTAAAAATCCACACGATCTTGAAATAAATAGCTTTGGCAGACAGCAGGGTGATCTTAAGCAGTCAATTAAGCGGTCAATTTTTTCTTTTGAGCGGTCAATTTTTTCTTTTGAGATACGGAACCCTGAAAACAACTGAAATAATTTTCTTACACAATAATTTACTAAATATGCTTCATATTTAACTAATATTTTTGTTCTACTCCTAGTTTTCATGATAATATTGAAGTAGCACTGTACCAACTTCGTATAATAATATCAATATTAAGATAAAATAGCGACCTACCTATCCACTAAGCCTTCTAAAGCCCCGCGTCGAGGGGTCTCCTTGGTGACCCCGGGCGATGAAACTAACGACCCGGGGTATCAACAAAAGAGCAATAAGATATGCTGGGAAAAACTAGCATGTTAGTCCCTAGAGAGAGATCCGCCTGCGTCGGTATCGCCTTACGGGAATCAAGGAAATGTGTTTTTCACGATTTCTTCGTATAAATAATGTAAAATATATTCAGTTACTATAAATAATAGAAAACTGTTTTATTCGTTTAAAATTACTAAATATTATTTGAAGTATGTAATATTATTTGTATTATAGAGAAACATGGCTTATTTCGAGAATAATTAAAGAGGAAATGGAAGTAGTTGAAGATTAACCATTTGTATTAAGTTTGCCTTGATGAGAAATAAAAAATAATAAAATAATTATCAAAGCACAGCGTTGAATTCCGTCAATCGACACGCAAGAAGTGGCAAGAAGGCGGAAAGTGGGGTAGCGGAAGTATACTAATGGGAACGAAGTGTCTTAAAACTAGGTTAATAGATTCCCATTACCTACCATGTACCTAATGGGAATCTAGGAACCTAGCCTACCAATTGTGCAGAATACAGAGTAAAGCTTTAATAATAAAATTAAAAAAAAAAAACATAATTAACCATATTCACAAGAAAAACTAATTTTCACTTTTTCTAACTTCAAATACCTACCCTTATAATAGCTTTTTTATCAATACATAAAAAATTTACAATTCTTCTTATAATATTTATCTGCGAAACTCTAAACGAATGTTATAGTTTTCGTTATATACATTTATTTATACGTATAATTGCCCAGTCCCGGGGACCGAGCCACACGTCACCGGGATAGCCGCGTATATCCTCGTAATTGGAGCGCAACCCAACATTCCACTTTCTTTATTGCAAATAAACTAACCCCGCACTGTAGCTGGCCCCTGTGCAATTTAAAAGCGATTACTGGATTAACTCTAACATAACCTGTTATTTAAATAATGTAGATACCTATATAAAGTGAATATATCTATATATGTTTATGTTTAGTTTATATTTTTTTATAACGTTTTTATAAATAAATTTGTATGCAATTTAAACCCAAATTCTGTGGGTGGGTATATATTCAATTTGATAAACGTTGATATTTAAAACCGCTTTCTTGAACTAATTTAATAAAATAGTTAAGATTCAAAACCTAATACACTATTTCTTATAAAGGCTGCAAAAAACAGGGTAGAATTATTGGAACTTCATTTATACCAAAAAATAAAATAAAAACCTTTTATGTGTAAGTTATTACAAAATGAAGGACAAGGAAACATAAACGGCCATTTTAAATTTTTAACGTAAAATATGATAAACAAAAATATAATATTTTTCATCATCTATGAAAACTCCGAATGTTACTTAACAATTATAATTAACAGTAACAATAAACACTAGTTATATGCTATACAAATATGCTATACAATCTAGCGTAGCTCGTATATCTCGCTACTATTCAAATATTTTTTGCGTGCGTGAGCTTAGTGCTCAAAAATCTTTAAGAAATTATTTAATATTAAACAAATTGAATTGTTTTATTTAAATTTATAGTTTAAAAACTTTTTTTTAATGAGCACAAACTCGATATGCCTACTAGTAGGCAGTCCAAGGTTCTATCAGCCATTTTCCAATTCCATCATCAGATCAGCTCAATGCTACCATCATGTGTAATGTCTAAATGATATTATAATATGATGGTACCATCGATAAACATATAATTTATAAGTTTCATGATGTTACAACAATTAGAAGTGCGTGTAATTCAGATTCTTAGATTTTATTACATAGTTACAGCTCGACTTAACAAAAGCGGGTAAAAATAAAATGTGTCTGTTAATATGGCTTTTATGAAATTGTAATTTCTCTGTTTAATATATAGCTATCTATATTACAAATAACTATATTTAAATATAATATAATTACAACTTTAATATAATAAAAAATTATATAACCAGCTTCACGCTATATCCCGCATTTTGTACAGTAGGCAGAGGGAACCTAGTGTTAAGACACTCCGTTTCCCACTTTCCAATGAATTTTGGAGGCATTGTAAGTTGAGTGGCGAAACTCAACGCCGCGCTTTTTACCTTGGTACCAGAGCTATGAAATGAAAATGTTAATAAATAATTATTCATTCTCCTGAGTTTGATTCGAACCCACAACAGTCACGTTACAGTCACATTTTTGTATAATATGTCGACGGCAGGCGTAAATAATAAACGAGTAGAACCTCGGCCATGTCCTGCCCTTTGGTTCTAATCATATGTGAACACATGACACATGTACAAACACTCAGAAGCTCGGAGCAGTGCCTGGGACTTGCGACCACAGGTGTAGGCTTCAGGGTACCCTTTACTGTAACAAACACTCGCCTTCACTGCTCCAGCCCAATGCAATTACAAATAGGTGTTAACCACATTCATAATTACGATAATAATCGATTAACTAAATAATCAATTATCCGAATAGTCGAGGTTAGTCAGTGGCAGAGCACGAGTAGTGCTCCGAGCCACACCAGAGCCAAGACTGCCCGTACAATGTCCGTGCGGTCTTTTATACGATCGCTAACAAATAAGTTGTAGGGTAGAATGAATAAGAATCGTGTTGCCAACAAATATTATAAAACTGATATAAAAAAAACTATCTAAAATCGAAAACATCTATTTTTGTTAAAAGAAAAACGTATCCAGCCCCGTCGGTACCCACTAGACTGAATAATTGCTAGCTTCGTCCCTTTTTATTTACTTTTAGATTTATTTTGTACTCGGATGTGCGTTATTGCTTTTTCTTTGTTTCGAAAAAAAAACTATGGACATTTTTGAGTTTGTCAACCTTTTTAAGAATATTAATGACAATCGGTTTGTGGGAAGGAAAGTTATTTAAAATATAGGTAAGTACCGAATACATATATATTAATTAACTTGTACTCCTATAAATATTATAGTGAAAAATATGTGAAAGGTTGTGAGAAAGGATGCATGCAAAAATTTCTGAACTGATTAAGATTGAACTTTACAGTAGATAATATAGCTTATATGGTATACTTATCATTAGAATAACATATAGGTTACAATTTTTCTAAAGTTTTAATAATAATATGTCATAATAGTATAATATGTTTTAATAATAATATGTCATTAGTAGGTATTATATGTATATTTTATCGGCAATCTGTATAATTACATATTTTATACATTACTTCGGCAATGTCGATAATATTTAAAATTGCATTTTTTAGTGGCAGAGTTCAACGCTGAACTTTGTCTTAATTATATTTTTTTTTCATATTCGGATATTTAATATCTGTTTTCTTTTTATATCTTTGTATAGAGATTATTTATTAGCTGTTCAATCATAACAAATCTGTCATATGCAAAATCAGTAGCACTAACAACAATAATACAAAAATATCAAGTTTTAATAAAATTATCTTATTGAGGCCAGTCGTGGCGCAGCGGCACGAGGTGTGACTGTAAAACCGACTGGTTGTGGGTTCGATCCCACTCGAGGAGATGAAATATTTATTTAAATTTATATTTCCATTTCTTCGCTCTGGTGTCGACATTAAGCGCGGCGTTGAGTTCTGCCACTCAACATGCAATGCCTCCAGAATTCGGCAGAAAGTGGGGAACGCAGTGTCTTAACACTAGGTTCCCTTTGCCTATCCTGCTGTGTGCGGGATACAGCGTGAAGCTGATTTTTATCTTATTGAATAATATAATCCCTGAACATCATTTTAAAAATATATTTAAAAAAAAACACTAACTGCTAGGTATATATAGAAATTGATAACAAGTTACAGTGCTTCTGTAAGCAGACTCAATGGACGGCAATGAATACCAATTTATATGCACTAAATGTGCCAAGTAATTATACTGCATTTGCAGTACGCTGCTCCAGGCTACCGACATGTTTATAGGTATGTGATATTTATAAATTATATCGATATACATTTACATTATATTTAGTTAAATATATATTTGTTTGTTCTTTACTAAAAAATCAAATCAGTTTCACGCTGTATCCCGCACATAGCAGAGTAGGCAGAGGGAGCCCAGTGTTAAGACATTCCGTTCTGGTTTCTGTAATTTTTATTTACACTTGCATTTTTCTTTCATTATCCTCAAGAAAAAATATTATAGTTATAATTTAATTAGGATGTTATAGGCTTATATACTAAATTAAAAGTAAAGCATTATAACATGCTATCTATGTTAGAATTAATATCAATGCCTCGTACAAAATTAGTTTTTTACGTTAAAATATAAAAAAATGTAATATATTTCTACCAAAAAAAATCAAAAAGAAAAGAATCAGCTGCCATGGTTTGTACAAGGTTTAGGCCGCGGCATTCTCATATAGAGTTGTCAAGGGCGGGGTTTCGTGATGAATTGGAAACATGGAGCCATCGTAGCGCGAGGGGACGAGGGGGGCTTTTTTAAGGGAGTCACGGGGGAGCGGGTGCCAGGGGGATGATTAATGGCCTCGCTAGAGGGAGCCATGTTCATTATACCGACGGAACGACGTGTTACTCGCCTACTAATATATTTTGCTTTCGGTGGCTCCGGACCGAACGTCGACTATTATTAGTTCATTATTTTAGGCATTTTTATATCTTCTGGAGATGAAAAATGACATCACTGATTACGAAACGAAAATAGGTTATGTTCGTAGTTTTTTTTTTTAAGATAATAATTCTGAGCGGCACCGTATGATATTTGAAATAGGACGTTAATTGACTTTATGGCTCTATTTAAACATGTTATAGGGTCGGTGAAGCTTTTTTTTTACAATAAACTAAACATTTTGTGCTTGTTCTAATTATGAGATAAATGCTACGTTATAAACTCATAAGTTATATAGACGCAGATAATTAATCTATATTAAAAATTTGTTCCAAAATCCGTTTAAAATTGACTCAGTTTTTAATATTATAGTACCTACCCACATTTTATAAGATTTTTCTGAGAAGATCAACTACTATACCATGAAATATTTAAAGGGTTTTCCCCGCTTACGAAGATAGGAATCCGACTAGTACATTTTTAACGATAAAGGAGTGTTTTAAGCTCAGGCTCTAAATATCTAAGGTTGTAATAAGAGAGCTGACTGAATTTTTGAACCACAGTATGGTAATGATAATGTAATCAACAAAAAACATGTGATTCTTCAAACGTATTCACCTTTTATTATATTATAAAATATGTATTTTAAAAATGTGAGATATTTTTTGAAGAGACAAATTTTTTTGATGAAATTGTTTTATTTATATACTTGTTCTAAATGGCAAGGGAAAATATGCTTTATGAAAATATTGAGTAATTTGATATTAGTCTCTATAAAAATTTATAGTTATTAAAGAATTGCTTTGTAAGGAACAAAAAAGTTATTTTTTTTTAAATTACAGAATAGTGATACAGTAAAGAACACAAAGTATATTAATAATTTAAAATCCTTTTTATGACTCTCTATACTGAGAAACTTATAAAATAATCTATCTTTTTCTATCCTGTTTTCTAAACTTTTGATCTATATGTAAGAGTGTTATCTTATATATTTAACTTCTGCAGGCACTAAAGAAGGGATTCAAATATTATTTAGCGAAAATGTCCCACATACTGCCACGAAGTTTTTCTTTCATACAATATTAATATAAATCCAGCCAGCGTTAAGTCAACAATATCACGTCATTATCATCCGTACGCACGCCCGCTAAGCACATAACATTAAGCAAACAAAACGAGTCGACTTGTATATTCTATTCGCGCGCCACGCTTAAAATAGAAACAATGGCCCCATTAAAAATCCCGCTCTCGGATATTTTCCCGTCGTATCCCGTAGCTCGCATAAATCGGTAGCTTTCCGCCGAAGCTATTTCCAAAGGAACGTTTTCTATTCTACGCCGTGCACCCGTTTTTCTTAGACTCCCATTATAAGACGTGGGGGCCGGGGGTTACCCGACGAGGGGGCGACCCCCACCCAAAAGTAGAGGTTAAGTCGACGTATAGGCCGTTTTGAAAGTTTATAAGTAAAATGGATGATAATTATACAAGAAGGTAGGTATAAGACATGTTTTTAAAAGATATCAGTTGAGTTTCAAGCGCACACACCGCATAGAAAATGGATCTTTGGACTAATCTCAGCGTCGTAGGAGAAATGACGTGATCAGAATAATTTCACAATGCGTTACAATATTGCGCTCGGTTGTTCTTGTATTGTTATTGACTATTTATATTCTCACCATGTAATATTCATTTTATCAGCTTATTAACTTATAAAAATCAATAATAATAATGAATTTAAAGAAATGCTTAAGTTAAAGATCAATTATAATTTGTTAAAAATTGAATTTTAAATGGACACAGCGAAAATAAAAAAAAGATTACAGTATCGAACATGAACATATATATAACACCTAACACTACATGGTCTGAAAAGGCCATATCTACGGTCTGCTGAACCGCAAACTTTGCAACACGGCAACTCTATTTACATGTAAATACTTTGAAAAAGTAATTTGAGCGTAGCGTCTCTCGCGCCGCCCTCGAGATTGCGAAAACGGGCATTAAGCGTCTTCCAGGTGATGCATGATAACTGTTATAGCCGAATATAATTTTCTCGGGCCCGCAGCGCCCCCCTTCCCCCCCATAATCCTCGCAAAAAGCCTTCGAAATTATTCCCAAAGATATTTACGGTTTCGTGAATAAATAAAATTATGAGATCTTGTGTACGGGGATCTAACTAAGTCGAGCCGGGCTTGTTTATTATTATGCCTATATTAAGTTGTTTATCTTTTTAATGGTCGGCCAGAGTTATACGGGTCGAGGCGATTTATGCCGTGCAGGATAAGGCTTGGAGTATAAAAAGGAGGAATGTCGGGATCCGTCTGATGCCACGCTGAGATTGGTTTTTTAAATGTAGATGTGATATTGTTCTTTCACATGTTTTTTTTTTGGGGCTCGACAAAATATGTGTATGTTTTTCATTAAAATATATTGTAGAAGTAGAAATACGCGCTATAACGCCTTACATTTATAATTTTGTATTAGTATTTTGTATTGTAAATGTAGGCGTATAATATATATTGGCTGTATAATTACTATCTACTATTCTAAGCGTACATGATAATTATTTAAAAATACGTATTTCAGGTAACTTTTATCCTTTAAGGCACGTGACGTTTACTCATTGTCAGATTACTGCAATAGTTTAACGTTTACAGAAGGTACACCCAACTTATTTATTGACCGTAACTTTTGCCGTTAGGTAAAATAAAGAAACGACGGCCAGCCAATAACAATGATAAACAAAAGAAACGCTGTTTCCGTTTAAATTTTTAACAATATTGCACAAAAAGCAATTTTGTGCAATCCTTTATCCCATAGAACAATAAATAAAGAAAGGGTGACAATGGCCAGAGCTCTTAAGTCTCTTTATTCTTCGTCCAAGAAAAACAACCCTTTCATACAAAGGCCTTTGTGTCACAAGATTCCGTTACTTTGACGCAATGCTTTTATACATTTCTAGGAAATGAGCAAAAACGTTTAAACAATAAGGGAATGGTGCGCCATTATTTTTTATTTATTTTTTCTAGTACCTATAACTTAACAACTTATTTATAATATTAAGAAAGATTTAACGTACAATTTGAGCGGCGTTGAGTTCCGCCAGGCAACTCGCAATGCCTCCAGAATTAGGCGTAAAAAGGAGAGCAGAGACCAGAGTGTCTTAATACTAGACTTCCTCTGCCTAAATATTTATGATTACAAATTAATATTTATGATTAAAAATATAAACATCAAACCAATGTAAGCCTCGAGAAGACGATCACGTGACTATAGTAGACTCACATAGATCATTTCATATAATACTTCGTTTTTTATATAGGTTCAAAGATAAAAACGAAGTTTTACGTCAATCACTCGTCACAACTCGAAGTCAGAAGTCGTAAAGAGGAGTGCAACGACCTCATTGCAGACCCTACCCAAGGTCGAGCTAGTAAAATGTTTATGGTCTATAAAAGCTCGTCTGCACTGTGTTTGTGTGTCAAGGACTCTAAACAAAATTCTATTGACTGCTCTTGACTATGATATTTACTGTTTTACGACATGTTACCCTTTTTTTAAGGAAACAGATGTTACTTTACGTTCTTTAACACTATAAGGTTAGTTCCAGGACGCGCTGCAGTAAAATATTATTTTTACTGTTAACCTAACTTAACTTTTTTGAACATTTTTAAAGTGTTACTATACTTAGGAAAGAAAAATACTTATTTTAGAAAACGTATAAAACCTGGTCGTTTCCAGGAGGCGCGGGTTCGAGTCCCGCTGCGTTCAAATTTTTATACGTTTTCTAAAATAAGTATTTAACTTTTTTGTATTATTTTAAGTACTTGGTACATGTATTTTCATTTTTGCTTTCAAATATTTAAAAAACGTAAATAAAAATTAGATCCCCTCCGGAAGGGTCCAATTGTTCAATAAAATGGCAACAGTACTCAAAGAAAAGCAATATCGGATACGCGAGTGCCTAATGACAGTTTGATGCCGACGCGCGACGGAGTGGTGCGCTCGTAAAAAATCACTAGAAATGATCCAATTTTGATTAAAAAATCACGTTAACTCACCCTAAACGAGAGCCAAAAGGAAAGTTACGAATGATTTAAAAGTTTTAATAACAAAATTCAAGTAAAATGACATTATACTTTCAAATTGTGAGTAAAAATTTAATTTAAAAGTGAGACAACTCGACGCTCGAGGGGCGAATGAGATCCTCCGTCGTAAAAATGTACAAGCTCTTCTTTCACTGAGTTTCTTTTCAGTCTGCAAAATTTATGCCAGTTAAATCTCTCCAAGGAAAATTAGAGGGGGCCCGTATTTATTACGAGAGATGGCTCGCACTCGTTAGAGGAATTTTAATCGGCAAAGTTTTCCCTATGAATACAGCATCCAGCCTCACTCCCGAGTTATCTTTTATTACATTTTAGGGCTTTTAATTAGTATCGTTGAATGTGCGAGAATGAAATCTTAAGCGCGCTTTCTTAGTGTCGTTTTTGTCCCAAAACGTTTTCATAGATAATTTGCGGAGAGAACATCTGCTCATGTACTGACGACAACCATTTAACTTTATTACGAACAACTGTATAGGCATTGAGTACGCGATTCTTCCTATATGAGTGTCTATATGTAGAAGAACTTAATTTTTATCAATAGTGTATCTTTTTATTAATCTATAAGGATTTTAATGTAGAGGCCAGGCGTCGTACAGGGGCACAAACGTTTGAGTGTAAACGAGACAGGTTGTGGGTTCAGTTTCCACTGGAGGAAATGAAATATTTAATATTTTCAATTCTTCGCTCTAGTGTCTCAAAACGGCGTTGAGTTCCGCCACTCAACAGGCAATGTCTCCAAAATTGGGCGGAAATAATGGCGTGTCTTAAAAGTAAACTCATTCTGCCTACCCTGGTATATGCAGAATACAGCGTGTATTTTAATGTTAAAAATATTACAATGAATTATTTAAATAAAAAACATATATAAAATAAAATTAATAGACAAAATAATTAAATTAATAGATAGACACATTTACATGTAAATAAAAACCCAAAAAAAAAAAGAAAACAAAAAGGAAATACAATTTAAAATAGCTAATTTAAAATGTGAAACGTTTCTGAAACAAACTAGGGCATATGAAATAGCATTATGTTTTGGGGTAACGCGCTCGTACGCCGCACTCAGAACATTTCCGTGTAGTGTATCGCTAATTAAAATACGGTGTCATATAACGAGACGAGGTCGCCTCAGTGCCTTATTTCCACTTTATGCAAAATTTAATTTGGTGTTTCACCACAAACAAAAAATAAATGAAAAAAATATATATAACATGTTTATAATAATAACGTTTCCTTTTCGACTTTACGCTGTCCCGTATATAACTATATTTATATATGGTATATGTTAAGTT
The DNA here is from genome assembly GCA_013403705.1 of Heliconius hermathena. Classification (NCBI taxonomy): domain Eukaryota; kingdom Metazoa; phylum Arthropoda; class Insecta; order Lepidoptera; family Nymphalidae; genus Heliconius; species Heliconius hermathena. Next base: position 700,436 of record JAAIXJ010001853.1, read on the forward strand.
GAGATTTTTTAGTGTTAAGACACTCCGTTCCCCATCAATAGATGGATAATAACCTTTTTTTTATCAGTGAAACATACATAATAAAGAAATCTGAATGAACAAATGTAATCCACCAGAATATACGAGCATAATTCGTATATCTACATATTCTGTAAATATTAACTTTGATTAGTGAAACTTAAGTCAGTACTAAAATAGCCACCGCGCTATGTTTTTAAATTTACGAACTGTTTGGTGGCAGTTTAAAAGCTTTTTAGCTTGGCCATTGACGCTTTATAACCCATTTGCCAACCGTTTGCCCATAAAATTGACACAAGACGAGCCGTAAAGATTAGTAGAAGTGTAACTGGCGTTCACGGGACCCGAGACTTGCTAAATTCTTTCTTTAAATGTATTCATATATGACTTAATTTTAGTTTTGTATTTTATTACTCATTTAACAATGTACTTACAATTAATTATTATTTATTTATAATAAAAATAATGTTTTTCTATTTAATAGAATCACTGGTACCTAACAATATAAAGTAAAGAAAAAGCGAAAGCTCTTAATAAAAAAACTTCAAAAATTTCTTAAATTCTTTGTTTAGACTTAAAAATGTTTATTTAGGTAACCTACTTGATTAGTAAAGACTAAAATGTTCATTCTAAAAACTATTGATTGAACTACGAAATATTCATCGTCCGTCGGACATTTAACCCGTATTCGTAGCGCCTGCCTGTACATTTGTTCCTTATCCGTATTACCTTATATTTTCGAAACAAATATTTCGATATTATCTAATTTTTTTATACCATATAATACATGAGGCCAGTCGTGGCGCAGGAGCACAAAGTGTGACTGTAAAGTCCACTTGAGGAAATGAAATATTTATTTAAATTTATATTTCCATTTCTTCGCTCTGGTGTCGAGGCAAAGCACGGCGTTTCGCCATTTAACACAGAATGCCTCCAGAATTCGGCGGCAAGTGGGGAACTTAACACTGGGTTCCCTCTGCCTACTCTGCAACGTGCGGGATACAGCGTGAAGCTAATTTAGATTTTTTAAGACAATAATGCAAGACACAAAAGAAGGAACTACTGTGCCGATGCCGGACTCAAGACGTTACAGGTTTAAATAAACATTGATGCTCACCTGCACTTTCTGAGTTATATTCTGCATTGACATATAAATATAATATTTCTTATCACACAAAATAGCCATTATTATTCTATTCGAGTTCATTCATTTAACATGTATTTTTCCTTTTTAAATAGATATTCACTAACAAAGAAACTTTATTTTATTTTTATTTGCACTGGACTTTTGCCAAGAGCGATTTTTTTGCTTGAATTTAGTAAATAAAAATCACCATAAAGTATTCAAAATGTTATAAAGATTAAATATTATACCTATAGGTACAGAAATACTTTGAACTTAGCTCACAAATCATAGTGAAAGTCATATAAAAGATGACTAAAGCTCATATTAATATGTTATTTAAAGAACGTCATTACACGAACGGCTTCACATTAAATTAAGTATCAGAAAGTCGATTTAAAATAACAAATCAAACATTAATATTGTTTATTGGCAATAAAAATAAGTTATTGAGGCATTCTGAGTTATTATTATATTTGTGAGATATTCATATAAGATGTCATCGTGGTCACTTATTTATGACACTCATTTTTTCTTGTCATATAATTTCTTCGATAAGCAATTTTGCATATGTATTTATTTTTTTATATTTAAACAAAAAATAAGGTATTTTCGCTAAATTTCTACTGAATTAATGGGTAAGGTATATACTATAATTTTTACTTTTACTTTTCATATTTCTTCTTCTTTTTTCAGCTTAACAATGTATCCTGCATGTACTAGGGTAGGCAAAATGAGACTAGTGTTATGACTCTCCGCTCCCCACTTTCCGCCAAAGTCTGGAGGCACGTCCCACGCTTACAGTCAACGCATCTGCCTCTGCGCTACAACTGACCATATTTTCTAATTTTTAGTTTATTTCACTCAACGATATATCTAATATAATGTTAAAAAATAATAATAAGCTTCAAAATAGTCAAATAAAGTGCGGCTTAAGCAATAGGTGAACCCCATAACGAGAGGGAACGACCGATTAGGGTACCTTTAAACGTACTAAATCCATCTTATCGTCGGACCTGTCGGCGGCTTGACCCCAGCCTTATCACACACCACTCAGGGATATGTACTGCCCATTTCGGGCTCATTCGTATTATATGGTAAGTTTTGTATATACATTTATAAGCTTAGAGAATTTATATAGGTAAGATTGTTTCAGTAGTAGAAATTTCATTATGAAATAGGGGTTTTTAAAATATTTAATCTGTACTAGTAATATGAAGCTGAACTTGTTTCATTGAATTCGCAAATATCAGGAACGTCCCGTTAATCTTTTTGTCGTTGAATATTTAGAATATGTTTTGTGTCTTACTCACAACTTTTAGTTATTTTTATCTGGCCAAGCGGTACCTAAAAGCTAGTAAATATAATATAAAAAATATTTTTTTTATATTGCAATAAAAAAACTAAAGTTTAAAATTAAATTTTGCGCCAGTCGTGGCGCAGTGGCACAAAGTGTGACTGTAAAACCGACTGGTTGTGGGTTCGATCCCCACTCGAGGAGATGAAATATTTACTTAAATTTATATTTCCATTTCTTCGCTCTGGTGTCGAGGTAAAGCGCGGCGTTGAGTCCTGCCACTCAACACGCAATGCCTCCAAAATTCGGCAGAAAGTGGGAAACGGAGTGTCTTAACACTAGGTTCCCTCTGCCTACCCTGCCGTGTGCGGGATACAGAGCGAAGCTAAAGTTTAAATTATTTCTTTTTATTTTATAGAAATATAAAATAAAATATAGGTATATCACTTAAACAGACAGTGAGTGATTAGTAACCATTTTAAAGTTATTCGAAAGGTTATGTTATATATGAAAAATGTTTTGTTATAGGTATGTACACAATATAGATATATTAAATATAGTTAATTATATTAGTTCTTAAATATAATATAATAATAGATTATATAATAATACAGATAATAGATTATACAATAATAATAGATTGTATATTATACACATTTTAATCACAAAAAAGGTAACGAAACCTGCGCCACAATGCTTTGTGGTTCGTGTAGCAAACAGTTTGATAGCGTCGAAGCCTTCGCTACAACGTAGTTCTGGGAAATACCGCCAGATGGAAGCTCCGGTATCTAGATTTTCCTTTTGTTTTATTTTCTTAATGTTCTATTAGAAATAGGAAGCCTAATGTGACTTGAAAATGAAAAGTTATATAGGCGCGCTTTTAAATGCATCTTAGAAGCCACGAAATGAATTTTTGCTTGAAAAATTAAATTAAACTACTTTTAATTCTTTAAATGATTTAAAAATAGTAAGAAGTATGTAAGTACGGTAAAAAAACCAATGATAATATAAGTTTATTTATTTTATAATATTTTTTTTTTGTCGTGCTGTATCCTGCACACAACAAAGTAAAGTAAGTAACCTAGTGTTAAACACTCCTTTCCCCATTTTTTACCAAATTTGGGATGTAATGCGTGTTGAGAAATAAAATTAATTTTGATTAAACTTAACCTCTTCTCTACACTCTTAAACTAACATGATTTTAAAAATAAAAAATGTGCCGAACATAAACAATGTAAAGCCCATTTCTTCCACTTAAGAGCGACAGTACGCCCCTATACAGTCGCCATTTCACATCATTGCTAAATTGGTAGCACATAAATCCTACGGTTTAATTTAATCAACGCCCGCGTAATACGTCTGTGTGTCTGTACGTTACCAATAAATAAGGAACCGTGATTTCAATTTTTTTTGCCTTAATTCCATTACATTATTAAAGGAATCCTCCCTTTCCAAAGATCAAATAATACTGGTTGAAAAAATCTTAATTATTAAATTACGTGCGTACTTAGCTCGATAAAGTTCACACTTATGCTTAATAACTGTCGTACAAAATATAATTAAAAGCTTTTAATGGAAGTGCGGCGTGTTTTTGTTAAATATGAATAAAAACAAAGAATTATGTTCTTTTTTTCAAGTGGTTGACCATCTTTATTTTCTGTTTAGACCACTTCTGGATATTATATATATGTATATATACTTAATCAAATCAAATTAAATCAGCTTCACACTGTATCCCGCACATAGCAGAGTAGGCAGAGGGAACCTAGTATAAAGACACTACGTTCCCCACTTTCCGCCGGATACTGGAGACATTGCGTGTTGAGTGGCGGAACTCAACGCCGCGCTTTGTCTCCACGCCAGAAAACATAATATTAAGCGGAGCCTCGAGCGGATCGTTCGAACCCACAATCTGTCGCGATTACAGTTAGTAGATTAGTAGCTATTATATATATACTAGTCTATATTATTATATAATAACATTGATATTAATAAAAATATATTCGCAAGGCTTTATCTATAGGTAAATTTATTACTTCATAGATACACCATAGCGACTCCATAATATATTCACAATTTCTCTATTTTCAGAATAAAAAAACGATTACTATTTCAAAACAAAATAAAACATTAGAAATGAAAAATGGCGTCGCACCAGTAGGGTGTCTCCCTCTTTGAGTCCACGCGTCGGAAGTGCTTGATTATTTATTGCTATTTATATTTTATTGTATATCCTTTCCTCATCATAGTACATGATGATAATGTTGGAAATATATTATAAAACACATTATTTCACTTTTACTGTGGGATAATATTAATTTATATCCAAACAACTTAGAGAGGCCAGTCGTGGCGCAGACGCACACATAAAGTGTGACTGTAAAACCGACTGGTTGTGGGTTCGATCCCCACTCGAGAAGATGAAATATTTACTTAAATTTATATTTCCATTTCTTCGCTCTGGTGTCTAGGCAAAGCGCGGCGTTGAGTTCTGTCACTCAACACGCAATGCCTCCAGAATTCGGCAGAAAGTGGGGAATGGAGTGTCTTAAAACTAGGTTCCCTCTGCCTACCCGGCTGTGATACAGCGTGAAGCTGCTTTATAACTTAGAGAGTAACGTTCAACATTCGAAATTAGTCATTTTATCATCAATAAACAAAAAACAGTCAAGACAACAATATCTTTTATTTTTTTATTCTTACACTTGCACTTTTAATCAGTTCAGTCATTTATAGAATTTGCATATGAGTAATACATACCTACTATTTAGCATATGATAAATATAAATACATATTTTGAACCAAAAATAGCTTTATAACTGCAACTACAGATTTAGACAAGCTCTTACCAAATTTGAACTTACAAATTTTATAAAATGTAGAAGGAATATATATATAATAATTTTTGAAAATATCCACTTCCTACAATTTAGTAAGAAAGTACATTGTTTCCAAGAGATCGCTTTCCTCCTAATACGCTTCTATCTTTCGTACACAATTGAAAGAGTAAATAAAGCCACTAAGGCAACAAAGGGACGTTTCGAATGTTAGATAATGAGCGTGGCTAGCGAGGAGGAACGAAACAGGGAGCCAGATACTTCCAAGCCATTTCACACATTGTTGCCACCCTGAGCCGCACGCGAGGCGGTGGTACTCAACTACCATATACCTACTGTAAAAATATTTGTTTTATTATTTAATACATAATTGTTCGTATTATGATAAATAATTAAGGTATATAAAAATTATTTGTCTAAAATCTGGGATGATATCCGTAGCGGATTTAAGGAAACACTTCAAAAAGGACGCTTTCGTTTCTTTTTGAGTCCGTTTTGTGTATTGAATATTTTTTTGCAAATTGAATCCTTGTATATTAATATTTAATTTATGTAACTGAAAAAAAAACAAATTTAAAATAAAACTATTTTGGCAAAAATAGTTCTAAATATTTTTACCTACACTAATAATAATTTTATAACTTTATTGAGACACTATTATTATAAATATATTCTCTACTATAATTTATCTTCTGTTTCGTATTACCATATCGTTACACCTACAGCTCAGTTATTCATAACAATTTGTTTTGTACATTTACAAAATAACAAGTTAACAATTAGTAAGTAAAATATCTCAAATTTATTTTTTCTCAAACAAACTCAGATTCAAGAAGAGATATAAGCTCGAGATTTATTTTGAATCATAATTTCCGAGCATTCGCAGCGGGGGGCGGAGTGTGCACTAATGATAAACAGCCAATTAACCCTGTATATATATATACATATATGTATGTTTGTATGTACTTTGTTGTCCATATAACAAATGTTTCCTTTTTTTATTATATTAATATTACCAACCACAACCTGCAACCCGTTGCGCTTACAGTCACAAGCCACTGCGCCATTGCGTCCTCCAAGATAAGATAGAATATTATACTTCATAATAAAAGTTCTTCATAAATTAATTTCTTTAATTTAAAAATAACTGGTTAGGCACTCTAAAATAATAGAAATAGCTGCTATTTCTTAAAAAAAAAGCAATACTTGCACATCCATTCTCTAAAGAAAAGAATAAAATATATATACGTATTTCATTCTCCAGGGTTTCAAGCCACATCTAAACCGTAGATAGGGCTTTGTTCATCTAACAAAAGCGCTTACCGGAGCGAAGGCAGCTTATTTATCGCGGCGATATCTAGCCAATAAAAATGTCAACGATCGGGCTCGCTTCCTATCGCCTATCGGACCTGCCGGCGTTCAGCGTGGCCAAGAGAATTCTGAAAATTAAAACTTTCAATAAATTTTACGTTTGCATTATCTCTTTCTGGCTTATCATCTATGCACTTCTACCTTCAGGTCGTACTACCTCCGCGGTAGGTGGCTGTGATAATAAAATAAATCAGCTTCACGCTGATACAGCGTGACACACTGCAGGGTAGGCAGAGGGAACCTAGTGTTGAGACACTCCGTTCCCCACTTTCTGGCGAAGTCTGGAGGCATTGCGTGTTGAGTGGCAGAACTCAACGCCACGCATTGCCTCGACACCAGAGCGCAGAAATGGAAATATAAATTTAAGTAAATATTTTTGCTCCTCGAGTGGAGATCGAACCCACAACCAGTGGATTTATAGTCACACTTTGTGCCCCTGCGCCTCGACTGGCCTCAAATAAATAGTAAGTTACTTTATAACACTTTTCATATTAGCAATTGATTATTTATTTCTGAATCATAAATTATAATTGTGAAGGCACAAATAATAAATGGTTTTTAATTTTTGAGTGTGAGTAGTATAAATTTTATGTTAACAAAGAGAATTGACCTATTAGTAATATTTCAGAGTTGTTTGTTACATCTGCCAATTTATAAATGCAATACGTACATGCAATGGAAACAGTAAAAAGCGGCAAAGTAACTACCATATTACAAGAGCGCAAGCCGCAAATTCAACTTAAATTAAAAAAATAAAATATTTTGAAACATTCAATATTTTTTTATGATTTTATTTTGAATTATTACCTACTACTCCTATATCTACAAAAACCGATTAAGAACTCCCCTACCAAAACTTCCGTATCAATTTCAATATTGTAGATCACCGGAAAGTTTTACTTAAAAAAAGTTGACAAACTTAATTTTGCGGGCACATTCACTTATTTTGTATGAAATGAACTACAAATACAAGTTTGTAATGATTTTTTAATGAATTGTCTATAAATTTTCACTTTTCAGATTTTTACCTTTAATTTGTATTAATAAGTTCTCACTTTGTATCAAATTTTATACTTGTACGTTCACGGGAATACCCTGAAGTTGTTATATTTGGTTGCGCAGCGAATTTCATAGAAAATACATGGAAATGATGCATAAGTTAAGTTAATTACGTTGACTTAGAAACATTTTCATTTCAGCTCGAAATGTTTGCGTAATCTCGAGATAAATGGTCTTTAGAGACGGACAATAAAATTATCCTATAAGGGTTCCGTTTCCACCTTTTGAGGTAGGGAACCCCAAAAAAAAAATAGTCAAAAATCTACGCTTCAATCTTTTCCACTACCTGACACCTTAAACAAGTTACCTCCAAGACCGCATTCAAATTAAAATTCACCAACTAATTACTTTAGGGCGTACAGGAAATGAAATAAAATAATTACAAGCGCGCGCTCGCCGACCAATTACACTCCTTGATTTATCAGTACTGTGTGATCAAATAATTAAAAATATGCCGACCGGTAGATGCAGTTTGCGGCTGTAAATCGTGAATGACCGCGTATTCAATTTGCGAAATGAAACCCAAACCAGTCAGGTCGAGTCGTGTAGCGCTATAGCTCGAATTTACTACTAGTTCGTGTTTTTCATAATGGCTTCAGTCAGCTGCTATTTAGAACGCGTATAAATCATAAATTGATAACAAAAGGTTATATCTATTTGGCGTCCAATTACACAATATTGAAATAAAAATATTTAACATTTTTAAAAATCTAATTAAAATGAAATCAGCTTCACGCTGTATCCCGCACACAGCAGGGTAGGCGGAGGGAACCTAAGGTTAAGACACTCCGATCCCCACTTTCTGCCGAATTCTGGAGGCATTGCGTGTTGAGTGGCAGAACTCAACGCCACGCTTTGCCTCGACACCAGAGCGAAGAAATGAAAATATAAATTTAAATAATATTTCGTTTCCTCGAGTGGGGATCGAACCCACAACCAGTCGGTTTTACATCACACTTCGTGCCGCTGCGCCACGACTGGCTTCACATTTTTAACTTAACTTAACTAAGCTTCACGCTTTATCCCTAGCGGGATAGTCAAAGAGAAAAGGAGCGCCAAACTCTACCGTTTCTACACACCTCTACATTATTTATAATATTCATTTAACATATTAAAACAGTAATATATGTATGTTAGCTTCAATCAACTGTTTCATCAACCCTTAATTATTTAGCATCCCCTAAACAATAAACATGACAACATCAAGAAAATAGAGGCCAGTCGTGGCGCAGCGGCACGAAGTGTGACTTTAAAACTGACTGGTTGTGGGTTCGAACCCCACTCGAGGAGATGAAATATATACTTACATTTATATTTCCATTTCTTCGCTCTGGTGTCGAGGCTAAGCGCGGCGTTGGGTTCTGCCACGCAATACGCAATGCCTTCAGAATTCGGCAGAAAGTGAGGAACGGAGTGTCTTAACACTAGGTTCCCTCTGCCTACCCTGCTGTGTCCGAGATATAGCGTGAAGCTAATTTTTTTTTTATTTATCAAGAAAATATACATAACACGACACCATAGTACTCCAACTGAGTGTTATAAACAATATACGGCCGCTATAACTTTTCACCACAACATGTTTACGAGTGCCGTACTAATTGACGTCATAGTGACCGACGACGCGCCCGACGTACACGCCGAACGTATTTACGACGCCTGCATCCTATATTTTTCCTAAAGGCATTAATGCGTGATGCCAATTGATATACGGCGGAGTCGAGATGAGGGATATAGTGGGCGAGCTTCCATTTACATGACAGGTTATCTATTTAGCAAAGGTGTTAACATAAACGAATTTACAATTCATTGTTTTTATGTTTAATTGTATTTTTTTTTGGTGTTTATAACGGAAAAGGAGAATTCTGACACTAGGTTCCCAAGTTTCCTTTGCGTACTATGTTATGTGAGGGATAAAAAAAGTTATTTTTCTGGATCCACTTTTAGTGATCAAGTGCACAAATGCAACGCTTACTGTTATACTGTGACTTTTATGTAATTTCTTAACATAATCTTGTAAATTCAGATATAAATATTTTCTTTTACTTATGAGTTAAATTTCTTATTACTATTACTCTAGATACTAGCTATATCAACAAGATATATATATTGAAAATTGTAAATGAAAGACCCACTGAAGTGCTGAGTAGATTTACCCCTAATCGTTCTGTTCTCGCGATACCTCAAGGCTCTTTCTTTATATATACTACTGTCTTTGGACAATAAAGACCTGTAGTTAGTACAAACATCAAATCCATCTTTATAATGTTTTCCAATCACACATATAATACAATAAAGCTTATTATTCTTCGAAGTAAGCTGCGCAATTAAAATTTCTCTACTACTTTTTCAATCATATATTTATTATAAAAAGTCTAATGGTGTAGAAGTATACAGGCAGGTGTTTGTAAATATTTCTATGAACAATTAGAATTTCCTTTGCCTTAAAAGAATGTATTGCATAACTACCTATAGAAATGTTTTTACACCATTCTTAAACGTATTTTGTTTGTATCAGGGGAACGTGAGGTAATGAGGACAGGCGAGAAAAAGGGTTGGGGCAGTGATATGAAAGAATTATGCACATACAAAAGCTTGCGTCAATCATTGACAAAGTTCGCCAGATTCGTTAGTGCCTCTCCTTTGAATCACAGTTGAGTTTTTAGGTCTTCTCCTATAAAAAAACTGCAAGTTTTTCAGCTTCATCATAAGGAATTTTAATTATTGTTATTATATCATATGAGGCCAGTCGTGGTGCAACGGCACGAAGTGTGACTGTAAAACAGACTGGTTGTGGGTTCGATTCCCACTCGAGGAGATGAAATATTTACTTAAATTTATATTTCCATTTCTTCGCTCTGGTGTTGAGGCTAAGCGCGGCGTTGAGTTCGGCCACTCAACACGCAATGTCTCCAGAATTCGGAAGAAAGTGGGGAACAGAGTGACTTAACACTAAGTTCCCTCTGCCTACCCTGCTGTGTGCGGGATACAGCGTGAAGCTGATTAAATTTTTTAATTTAATCATATTTATGCCTATCGCATTTTTATATTAGTCATATATTAAGTACCATTCTGTATTTGTACTTAAATCCGATTGTAATATTTATGTTAGCTATCACTTTGTACTAATAATAATACTTATTTGCCTAGCACGGAGTAGTTTTAAGAAATTTAAGTATTAAATATATTAATTATAAAGACCCAGTAATTGTTAACGTAATGTGTTTTATTTACATTTTACCTTAGAAGGTCTCAAATACCCGGGTCACCTCTAACAGATAGAGATATCTTTAAGATAGAGAAATAAGCTTTAAGAAGCTTTAAGATTTTTAGAGAAAAATATATTTATTATGCTAATTCCCCATAATTTATCGTAATATTAATCATACTACAAAGGATAAAAAACACATATTGCATATTGGCAATATTTCAAGCCGCTTTTTAAGAATAAATTGGCCTTTAAGGCGTCTATAAATAAGAGAACGCTATCGGGTCTCCGCATAAAATACCGCAAAGTACCAATGTTGATCAAGACGCTACAATGTAATGATTTTTTACACGTATAAGAATAATAACTCGATCCCCTTGACAAATGCCAATTAAATTTTATCATTTCTGAACACGTTATAGCATTCAGGTCTCGGTCGAGGTGCGAAATACCTACTGGTACCTACTACAAAAGCATTCTTACGTTTCTTAAACGTTAAAGGCATTCGAGTATTTAATTCAGCTTATCAATGCCGAGCGTATCTTATAACGTGAATCGATGAAAATTAACAATTACACGGATGTGCTAAAAATATTTTCAAAGTCAGTCATAAAAATACCTGAACCCTCAAGATATGGATCTTAAGCGCTTTTTTTTATTTTTTTCGTACTATTGGATTATGGATGGTATAATTGCAACGTTTTCACGCAATAACATTTCTCCATGGTGTAGTTTTGGTGGTTAAACTGAACAAACGCAATGTAATATTCCTAAATCAAAAACTTTAACGTCGTCTACGAACTTCTAATGTATATTGCGCTAAGTTCGTTATCTAAAATTAATAACTACCTAAGTACCTATACTACCTAAGTAACTACCTATATATTTCTAATAGTTGTAGGCAGAAATGTATTTATTTGAAATGATTATTACTTTTTTAACGTCACGCTGTATCCCGCACACATCAGGCTAGGCACAGGGATCCCTGTAAAACACTCTGTTCCCCATTTTCGGCTGAATTCCGGAGCCATTGTGTGTGAAATGGCAGAACTCAACGCCGCGCTTTGCCTCAACACCAAATCGAAGAAAGAAAAATACTAAATATTTCATATCCTCGAGTGGGTATCGAACTCAGAATCTTTCGCGTTCTCAGACACACACTTGACTACACCAGCCAGTTGTGGGCTCAATAATTAACGCCATAATTTTATACTCGAAAATAATTCAATACTTGGATGTTGGACAGATGGTGTTCAAATCAGCTTCTAGCTGTATCCTGCACACAGCAGGGTAGGCAGATGGAACCTAGTGTTAAGACACTCCGTTCCCCACTTTTTGCCTGATTCTGGAGGCATTGCGTGTTGAGTGGCAGAACTCAACGCCGCGCTTTGCCTCGACACCAGAGCGACGAAATGGAAATATAAATTTAAGTAAATATTTCGTCTCCTCGAGTGGGGATCGAACCCACAACCAATCGGTTTTACAGTCACACTTTGCGCTTTGCCCCACGTCTGGCCTCAAATGGTGTTCAAAATTTTGGAAAACGCTCTCAGTGGCCAGCATAAACAACACGAGCGCTCCAAACTTATTTACATTTACACGGGCCAAGTAATTGCACTGCGCTTCAGGGAAAACTTTAATTAAACTAAGTATCTTAAACATAAGTAGATATAGCGTTAAGAGCTTAATAAGGAAACTTTTAATAATAAATTATTTTATACTGCACCGTAACTACTAATTTCGGTTTAAATATAAAAAGCTTTATTATAGTATATTTTTTTTACATTCACAATTATTTATTTTTTCGTTGAATTACTTTCTTACATTATAATTTTAATCATCAAACATCAATGATTGCCAAAGACCGTGCAAAAGACCGTGCGCTAAAGACCGTGCAAAGTGGAGTAGATTGAGCAGGAAGGCAGACCCTGGCAAATAGCCGGGATAATTGCCAGGAAGAAGAAGAAGAAGATCAATGATTGCCAAAATTGCAGAAAATTGAATAAACTGCCATTTTGTAGTATTATTGTCGCAAGCAATCGTTTATGTTAACTTATTTTTTTTTATTTATAAACCGATTGAAATAAAACAAATTCTAAATGCTAAGAGAAGTTTGCCTAAATACTGTAGTGCAGAGTTCATTCGAAGATTCAAAAGTACTTATATTAGGCACTTTGATTAAAGAATATTTTGAAATTTTGGCTTTGAATTTGAAAACATGTAATTAAATCAGTTAAGACATTTCTGAGATTAGCGTAAACAAGCACACAGACAAACAGACAAACTGACAAACAAACAAAAATGTTAAAAACACCTGTTTTTGATTGCACTACATTGTTTAATGCCATAATAGTTTTACTTATGTACAGACACCGATCAGTTACAATTTTATTACAAGTACTTTCCTATAAATTTATAGTCTACAAACATAAAATTTAAATCTAATTGAATGTATCAATCGGAATTAAATTTAGTACACTATTAGTACCACTTACGATATGAATAGGTATCTATAATATGTTATTTTTATAAATTGAGGTATCGTACTGAAGGGCAAAACGAATTGATCGCCTCTAAATGGAAGCAAGACCCATCGAATATTAAATGTTTATGGTAGAGAATATTGATAGCATTATTTATTGTTTGCTTATAATTTAGCAAGCGTTTAAATGATGGATGTATTTTAAATATATGTACGTTGGTATAATTAAAATATTTTTTTGTAAAATTGGCTTAATTTCTTCTTTCAAATTTCCTTCTTTTCTCGCAAACTCGAGAGAGCAACGTATCGTAAATACATGTAATATAATTAACAAAAAACTATAAAACACGTCTTCCTACACATGTGCTTGAAATGCTGTAGGATATGATCGGAGGTATAAATTATATGACCCTAATCTCGAATAGTTTATTAATAATCTCTGTAGAGTTCCACTATTCAGGGCATGGCTCCATTATCAGAACAACTCAATGCTAATATGTTATTCTCATCTAAGTATCACTATTACAAGTAAAAATATATAAATAAGCTTCACGCTGTATCCCGCAGGGTAGCCAGAGGCAACCTAGTGTTACGACACTCCGTTAATCAGTGGAATTCAACGCCGCGCTTTGTTTCAACACCAAAGCGAAGAAAATGGAAATATTAATGTTTCTTTTCCGACTGACAGTCGAACCCATAACCTATCGCGTTTATAGTCACACTTTTTGCCGCTGCGCTACAACTGGCTTCAATTTAACTTTCTAGCATTAAACTAAGTTAATAAGCAAAAAATAAAAAAGACCTACATAATACAAAAAATAATAAATATAATTTTACTAATTAAAATCTTCCATGAGTAGTGGTAAGCTATGTTAATGTTGGCAGTACCGATGTACCACAGTAAATGTTATATTCCTTTACACTAAGCTTTGGTTATTAGTGTAAATCAGTCATAATATATTGTAGTTTCTAGTAATTTTGTTCCCATTTGATTCGGTTCTGTAACTCTGATGAATGTGGACGTATTTACGAGGGACGCGACGCAAATTGAAAACTATGTGACAAGTGAGAGTGTCGAATACACCATTACGGGGACGTAGATCTGCTGATTTAAAACACAATAGGTCTCGATTAAGAGTACCTATGTATGTATTATATATAAATGTACAATGTAATATTTTTAAAGAATAGGTATGTATTTTAGGCATAGTATTTAAAATTTTAATTTTAATTTATTTTTTTTCAGCTTTATATGTATCTCACATATAGTAGGGTAGGCAGAAACACTCCGTTAAAACACTCGCGTCCAGCGTTGCGTGTTGAGTGGCAGAACTCAACGCCGCGCTTTTTGCCTCGGTACCAGAGCGAAGAAATGAAAATATTCATGAATAATAATTTATTCCCCCGAGTGGGAATCGAATCCACTATCGTCGCGTTACAGTCACATGCTTGTGCACCTGCGTCATGACGACGGCCTTAATGTTTAATTAATTGCAAAATATGATAAAATATATGTATATGCAAAGCATAGAATTAAAATTTAAAGATTAAATACTAGAAAAGACTTTTTAAAAAATTACATTAAACTTATATAACAATGTTAAGAATTTTCTCACGTTTACATCTGCTACTACTTCCAAGGCGAGATGTCTGATAATAAAATCACTTCCATATCACAGAATAGGTATATCTACCTACTTGTCATCAAAAAATATATGAAATATGTTTCATATATTTTTTATTTATAAAATTTTTATTTATAAAAAAAGGATTTAAGCCCATAAGATTTGAATCCCAACTAAGGAATATGAACCCATACTTATAATACTGGTTTAGTTTATTAACTACTTTTCATTACAATGCTACCTACAATGGAACTACTTATACAAGTGAAAAAATATAAAAGATATTTTCTTACATGGATTCACATTGCAGGAGCACAATCTATGGCGTTACAGAGAGAAAAGCTCAGAGCATTGCCTGGGACTAGTGTGGGATTAAGAGGCCCACACTTGGGTCGCAAGTCTCTGTACCTATGGTAAATGATATATATGTAATGTTTATAAATAACTACATATTTATAATGAAAAAAATACAATACACACTAGTAACCTTCTATTTACTTTATACTCTGCGGCCAGTCGTAGTAAAAAAAAATTAGTTTTCGACATAACTTGACCGTTGAGGTCACAGCGACGTAGCTCATGTAGCCCATTTAGTCGGACATCCCATAAACCTTATAATGAGAGAAAATATTGTGTGGGCACACTTAATTTGACACATTCATGCATTCTAATAATATTTACACGTTTTCTCACAGGCTATTACGAAATATGAAAGCAAAAGATTAATAAATGATTTATTTTATCTCCTAATGGCCTTGAGGTCAGTCGTGGCGCAGGGGCACAAAGTGTGACTGTAAAACCGACTGGTTGTGGGTTCGATCCCCACTCGAGGGGATGAAATATTTACTTAAAAATTTATATTTCCATTTCTTCGCTCTGGTATCGAGGACAAGCGCGACGTTAAGTTCTGCCACTCAACTCGCAATGCCTCCAGAATTTGGCAGAAAGTGGGGAACGTAGTGTCTTAACACTAGGTTCCCTCTACCTACCCTGCTGTGAGCGGGATACAGCGTGAAGCTAAAAAAAAATATTTACTAATTGTCTATTTGTTTCAATAGAAACGGCAAAATATTAATTAGTACCTACTGATAATTCTGTTTTTTTTATTTTTATTTCTCCATTTATATCTAAAGGATGTCATTTCTATTTATTAATTTAGCCAATAAAAAAAAATGTTTCGTGTTATTTTGTACTTGCGGTACTTACTTTACATAAATTGTAGCCTAACCAATGTGTTATTCTGATATATATAAGCTATTTTACTGTAAAGTTTAATTTAAATACGTTCAGTCGTTTTCCGTAAAAGTAGAACCAACATTCATGCTTACAAACTTTCACATTTGTAGTGTTATTTAATATTCAATTATTTTTATTTTTTTTTATCAGCTTCACGCTGTATCCCGCACACAGCAGGGTAGGCAGAGGGAGCCTAGTGTTAAGTAAGACACTCCTTTTCCCACTTTCTGCCGAATTCTGGAGGCATTGCGTGTTGAGTGGCAAAACTCAACGCCGCGCTTAGCCTCGACACCAGAGCGAAGAAATGGAAATATAAATTTAAGTAAATATTTCATCTCCTCGAGTGGGGATCGAACCCACAACCAGTCGGTTTTACAGTCACACTTCGTGCCGCTGCGCCACGACTGGCCACTTTAAATTCAATTAAAAAATTAAATTAAATTATTATATTTAGTAGGATAAGCGAGAATCATCTTGGAATTTAATAAATATAAGAATAAAAAAATAATTACAAAATATCCTTCTACAGATATCTATTTATAATAAAGATACTTATTTATTACACTGCACAAGCACTAACACGGATGTAAGCCCAATTCAAGCATCCGAAACGAGGTGATCAAAGCTAAGCAATTTCGCTCGTTTGACACATTTAAACTAATAAAGGTCAAATGAAGTTTTTACGATGTGCGAAAAGTCTTTGTCTTCTGGACTTTATGAGCGTCTTCTTGTCCTTGCAGCAGTAAGTACCTACTATGCATGTGGCATCAGTTTACTTGTCACTTGTGATTGTGAGTCACATTGGGTGATGGAGAATATTGTATAAATGGAATTTAAATCACATTTGTTTACTATGGATGTTTTGTTTTTATGTTGTTTTTGTTAAGCTATGAAATATTTTTTTTGTATAAATAAAATTAGTTTTGTTTATTGTCTATTTCATAATGTTGCAGGATTTTTTTTCTTGTCTAGATAGGTAAGTAAAATCTAACACCACTTCATATTAAAAGATGCAATTTTTTTTAAAATGTTATGCACGATGCGTCAATATAACTACTACGTCACCTTTACCTCGCATTTATATGAGGTACGTAAAGAAAACATAGTGTCAAGACACTTTCATCCGCACATATTCGAGACATTGAGTGAGAAAAAAAATCATACTTTACATGATAAATATTTTAAATTTAAATTAACATCTTCAATCTTCACCGAACTTGTATAAAGACGCGAAAATTAAGTTATTTTATATAACATTTACCTATACATACAATATACATACATATACTACCGTATTCTAAACCTGTCGGTTCGTCTGTCCCTGATAAAATGGTCATAACTGTAACACGCGCTACCGCCCATGACTGCGGTGATGGCAGATAGCAAAATAGTTGCTCCTTTAAAGTCGCCTAAAGGCTCCAATAGCTGTTAAATAATACCGTGATTTTATCAACACCTGCATTTAATATACTTATTAAATTATATTCACATAATATTTAGATTATTATCTTTAATAAGTGTAAGTAATAAATGCATTTTTCATTATTTTTACAAGCAAATATTTATTTTATTTTTACTATCAGAGATTATCTACCGAAGTCATCACCGGAACGAATTCACGAAATTTCACTTTTTTATTTAAATATTTTGTTGCAAAAAGCTTTAAAATGGGTAACTCTTTTACCTATTCAAAAGTAACGTGCCGGGACCGATTGATATAAAATATAAATATTAAAAAAAACTGAAAGAACAACGTTTTAGATATAATAAAATGTTTACAGACACTTTTTTATACAAATTTTACTACATTAATACGACAAATGTTTCATATATTTATGATATATTTATGACAATATACAAAAATTTTAGTTTCGCCATTATGCAATGTATTACATAAGAAAAAGCGTATAAATATAGTTTAGTAAGTATATACGTAGCTTTAACTATACTATTCTAGTCACAAAGATTTTCTATTGCAATACTAGTTACTTCGCACATATTTCTGTTTAATCTCACCTCGGGCCGTGCCCATTGTGAGCTGAACCAATCCTGCGTGGGTTCAAAGTAGTCCTTCATAACTTCCACTAACAAACCCTTTGTGTATGCGAGTTACTAGCTTTAACTCTAGAGCCTGTCCGTGCCCATCATATTTATACCAGAATACAAGTTATAGGCGTAAGTAATGGAAGTTATGTTCCAGCTACATTATTCCATAGTAAATCTCCTGTAGTGTCGCGTTTACTATTTAAATGTATTCATCCATGGCTTATCCCGGCGTCATGTAGGGCCGCTTGCGTGGTGAGCGTATGAATAATATTCGTATGAGCTGGCCGTACCCACCTACCTTGGTTTAGGTGTTGTGCGTTTATACAAATAAAAGTATATAATACTGTTTTTGAGAAAATACATTTTTTTTTACTTTGGGAACCGTGCAAGAGACACGGGTTCAAATCCCACTACATCCAAATTTTTATAATTTCTACAAAAGTATTTTTAAGTGGAAAAATATTGAAAAAGTATATACCTAATAATCAGATTATTCACAAAAAATTTGGTGGGTAAGTGTAAATTTAAATAGTTTTATTATTATATTTATTTAGAAAACGTTTTTAAGTGTGGAATAACACTTTAAATATATTTAAATATTCAATTACAATATAATCTTTTTTCTTTTCAAATTCACGCATCTATCCACCGTACATAGCAAAATAGGCAGAGAAAGGGTGTCAATCATATATCGTGTTACGTAACGGAACTCAACGCCGCGCCAAAAATAAGTATGTGGTTTCAAATTAATACAATATGTATTAATTTGAAACCACGTAATATAACCTAGTATGTAATCCTACAATTTCTAATATTTTTTTAGGTTAATTCCATCTTATAAGATAGGTAAAAATATAACTAAGAAATTTATGTTAAATAGACATCTTTTTGAAACGCAGGTGTGAACGTTACATGACTACCGACTATTAAAAAACAATAAAATTATTTATATACCCATAGTCACTATAAACTAAGTTATAGACGATTAAAATTAACGATCATCTTAAGTTTAAAAATTAATATTTATATTTAAAATAAAAGAAACAAAAAAATATTTTGAAAATATCTTTCATAACCTTATATTACAGACACCTTAACAACATTCAATTACAAACTGCTGTACATAATTGATTTTTAAGAAAACTTTTAGTAATATATAAAAACCGAAATCGATAATATGATTTAATAATAAGCTACCGAACCATTATTATCGTCTATAACTTGGTTCTCAAATAAAGATAGGTACTTACATTAATAAATTTAACCAAAGCTACGTGAAACGCGTTCTTAAGGTATTTCTGATAGTATGTAATGAAAGACCAGGTATCTCACAAACAGGTCAGTTTCTTAACTTCATTTTTATTTGGGTCAATATCGTTTCGAAATAATAAATAGCGCCATGTAAATTACGAAACGAAAGAGAAGATATCCGTTATGTCTGTAAATATTATGCATTTAAAAAAAAATAATATATTAAAGGAATCCCAATTCAACAGCGTTTATGGAATGATTGTGTATCGTAAAACTTTTGGTTTGGACTTACGGTACACGCATTCAATGCATATTGATAATTCTTTAGACTGATATCTGAGAAATAACATGTAGAGTAACTATTATTTTCAAACTAAATGTGTTTTAGGGTTCCTTACCCCAAAAGGTAAAAACGGAACCCTTATATGATCACTTTGTTGTCCGTCTGTCCGTTTGTTAAGAACAATTATCTTGAGAATACGTGGAGGTATCGAACTGAAATTTATATCAAATATACAGGTCTATGATCCCTAGGAACAAAGCAAAAAACTAGTTTCTAAGGCAATGTAATTAAAAGATTCGAGCAATTAAGCATTTTTTTGTTGCATTTCATATGAAATTCGCTGCGTAATAATCAAAATCTATGGGATACTCCTGTGTACCTACAGTTTTGAAATTTGGTTCAGAACTTAAGATAAAAAATTATAGGTATTTCATAGAAAATAAAATATTACATACTTATATTTGTAATTAAGACCGCAAAAGTTTGTCAACTTTTATGAGTTGTACTTCCTGCTGACCCATAATCCTGAAACACGTACGAAAGCGTTGGTGAACTACTCCAACTCGCGCTTTCCGATATTTTTAACTTAATATAAAATATATATATAAGAAAGAATAAATATTAAATAAAGAATAAATAAAGCAGATGATGTAAAAAGCTTCATTGCAAAATACATAGCGCAATAACTCTCACTGGTAAGACAGCATTCTGAAGCGATTACCACGCGGTCAATTTATTACCATTTTTACCACACCTTACGTAAAAACAACGGCATATAATTACCTACTTTATTCAACCAAATATGGTTGATATATATGGCTGTCGGTATTCCATTGATTTATATATAAATTAAACAATGTTGCCATATCATACGAACGCTACCATAATAAGTGGACATCGACCCATTGTAACTAAGTTGAACGATAAATTTCATCAGCTTTTAAAGGCAATACTTTCATTCTTTAAATACTTAATGAAACTAGTTTTTTTTATTGGCCCGGGGATGTTTTAAATTCATTATTTCATCTTCATCTTATGTAAATGTAAAGAAAAACAAAAATTATTGATGATTTCAATATTTAATAAATATAAAGGTAGCTATAGTAATTATTAAAAAATAAAAAAAATAAATCAGCTTCACGCATCTCGCACACAGCAGGTTAGGCAGAAGGAACCTAGTGTTAAGACACTCCGTTCCCCACTTTCTGTCGAATTCTGGAGGCATTGCGTGTTGAGTGGCAGAACTCAACGCCGCGCTTAGCGTCTACACCAGAGCGAAGAAATGGAAATGTAAGTAAATATTTAATGTCCTCGAGTGGGGATCGAACCCACAACCAGTCGGTTTTACAGTAATAATTATTAATTATTTTGCAAAATAAAAAAGAAAATGTTAATAAATCGCATAGATATGTTTTGCTTAGAAAAATGTTTATAAAAAGTTTATAATGGAAAAGATCCAGTTGATCTAGAATGTAGATCTTATGGTCATAGTAGCACATAATATTCATTAGTTAAACACATTTTACTATAAAGGACAACGTACACCTACTAATAGCATTTATACGACTTCGTAAATGGTTTTAATTGCTTCATTTAATTTCTAAACACATTTTCTCATTAATTCAGTTTTTTAATTAAGTATTCACAATATACTTTTCTTAAAGGATTTTTTAAAGGATTCTTTAATATAAACTTATCGTCATCGTCATTTTATCTTTTTTTAGTAAAAATAATAAAAAAATACAGTGACGGTAACTTGACATTTACCAACAGCTTCAAATTATTATAATATAATACTTTATAATTTCTTATAAACAATAAACAGGTGCGCGACAGCAATCTTCAGTAGATACAAGAACATACAGACACGCACTACCAACACATTCACTATAATTGAATTAATTTAATAGTTGCAGCCAAATCGTAAATTAACTTTAATGACAAAACTTTTTAATGAAATATCCTTTAAAATGCAGAAAAATGCATATTTCAGTTTTATAGGCACTGACGGCAGGCCCTAATTTGTTTACGAGTCGCCGGCTAACTTTTTAGCACTATATTACACCGGGCACCTACTTTATAGAACAACACAGTACCAGTCTCTGACAACGCGCCAACTTGGCTTTCAACTTATAAACTTCAAACGATATATATGGTATACGACCATAAATTAAATATTTTCAGCCGATTTTGAAAACTTTTTGTATTTTTTTTTGCCACTATCCATGAAATACGTAGATATATGTATGTTAAATATACATTTCTTTTTCAGCTTAACGCTGTACTCCGCTTATAGCAAGGTAGGTAGAGGGGGATTACTGTAACTAGTGTGACACTGAACAATGTTTCAAAGCATTGCGTGTTGAGTGGCGGAGCTTAACGCTTACCTTTGTCTTATTACCAGAGCGAAGAAGTAAAAATATTAATAATACATTTATTTGAGTGAGAATCGAATCCACAACCGCCATTAACATTAACAGCCACACGTTTCTGCCACCGGACAAAGACGCTCTCTAAATATTAATATAAAAAATAACTTCATAACAGTTACGAAGACGTATTTATTTCTTAAATATTTATATAGCAGTTTATACTTATCGCTTGATGGTGCAATGGACAGAACGGTTAACTAATTTTTATTCGATTTTACGTTCAAAATATAAAATTATAATGAGAAAGACATTATACAAGCTATTCGGGCCACCGTTAGCCACATTTATGTAAAAAAATAGGCAATAAAGATAATATATTCTAATTCATAGTAGGTTATAAATCATAAAATTTTCAAAACCTATTTATTAGACGTTTATTTTTAATTTTTATGCTATGGTAGTTGACACTGACACTTTTATGTGGAGATCATTTTATTTTGTGTTGATTTTTTGACAAATATTTGCAGTCGATCCAATGAGGCCGTCGTGGCATAACAGTATGACTGTAACGCAAAAGGTTGTGGGATCGTTTTCCGTTTGGAGGAATGAATTATTGTTAATTAATATGCTTATTTCTTTGCTGTGGAACTCAACGCCGCGCCGGCGTTGAGTTCCGCCGCTCAACACGCAATGCCTCCAAAAATTCGAAACCTGTTTTAAGCGGGATACGTGCGTGAAGCTAAAAACTAATAAAGCTCATAACAAAAGTAGGTACCCAAAATAAAAGCTATACAAAAAATATAATAAATATACCTGCTTATCACGGCGTTTATAAATTAATGGAAACAAAAACGTCGACGCCCACGACCGTAAAAAAATAACCTTCTGACGAGATGATAAACTGGTTTGCCAACAAGAAACCGAAAAGCGACCATTCGTCATGTTTCCTTTTTCATTTGCACGTGGTAAAATGCGCGCGGGCAAAAAGAACACAATTATATTTTTTTTAATGGATATCGATAACATATGATTTTTTCAAATTAAAAAATCATTACCCAAAAAAAATTGAAAAATTATGTGAAATATATACTTGTTTCATAATAGTAAGTATGATTTTTGAAGCTGTCGTCTCCCGGTAGCACAAGGTTAAATGAAATATTCGGGGCCAGTTTCACCACTGACTGATAAAGTCCCGGACAATCTTATCTGCAAGACAAGTTATAATTTTTGGTTTCACATGTCTCGAATAGCAATATCTAGTAGTTACACATTTGAAACATGCATTTCATTTTCACATACTTATATGTAATTTAAAAATATAACAAATCGTATGAAATGTTACCTACTATTATCGTCTATTAATGAGAAAATTATTTTTGAAAATATAAGAAACAGCTAGCTTTGTATTTTCATCCTCTGTCTGTAATATAGCATTAATTATTAGATTACTATCTGAAACTTTATTCGTAACCGGTGAAATTGGTATTATTTTTATTTTCTCGTCCTAGTAACGGCTTTAGATCGAATTTTGAAGCATTGCGTATTGAGTGGCGAAACTTAACCTCGACACCAGGAATATTTAATATTTTATGAAAATATTTAATATTTTCATTTCTTCGTTTATCGCTGTGATAACATGACGAAACGCGGTGTTGAGTTCTGCAACTTAACTTACAATATCTCTAAAATTGGTTGAAAAATGGGGACAGAGTGTTTAAACAATAGATTCTCTCCGTCTACCCTGCTATAAAAGGGATACGGAGTAAACCAAAAGACAAGTACAGACATTCACAGTTCCAGCACGAGCACCACATAAATCTTCCATCGGAATCCAAGACGCTTTAAATCATTGCCAATACCAGATACAGAGCGCGTTATCAATTAGAACTACTTTACTAATATATATTTGCACCCGATAAAATATTGAAAATTTATTCAGATCTCTATTACAGTGGATTAAGGTTAATAATTGGTTACCGTTTAATATAAGCAGGTGTAAAGTAGTTTGGTTAGCGCATTGCTAGCTCAAGGCACGTAACGCGTAATAAATAAAGGCTAAGAGTTAGTGCTCGAAGAGAGCCTGCCTTATCTATCGCGGGCTAGACGGAGGATCTTATGGCAAATTCGATTTTGAAAATACTTTTAATATACGACAGTATAGATATTATATAAAGCAAGGTAGGCAGAGGGAACCTGGTGTTAACACACTCCGTTTCCCTCAACGCCACGCTTTTACGCTTTGCTTCGATACCAGAGCAAAGAAATGATTTTTTTTATTTAAAATTTTATTTCCCCGAGTGGGAATTCAACCCACAACCTCTCGTGTTTACAGTCCTAGCGCCTACACCACGACTGTCCTCAGACCAGATCTAACTACATTTTATTAATGATATTCAGTTATTAGTATTGTATTGATAATATAATCAATCGAAGACGATAAATAAAACGACGCTTAAATCATCAATTGTGCCAGTTTTGCAATTTCGCTTATTGCAAAGATAGCGTTGCAGTTTCTTAAGAAAACATTTTACAAAAATCTCTTAGAAAACTTATATCTACATTACTTTTAATGGATTCGTGACTATTCTTATTTGAGTTGTCGATGGAAAATAAATGTTGTTGTTCAAGGAATAGAGTTTCAATTTAGTTGGGGGTAAGTTTGGCAAGCAACGGGGTGCCAGGCAGGGGCTGATTTATATTGGAGCAATGCAGTGGAGTAGTGTGCAGTTAGTATTGATTTCCATTCGCCCCACCCCCTGCATCTCACCTCACGCACAATGGCATATGGCCAAGTTGTCATTCTATTCAATATAAATATAACAATATTAATAAATATAATAAACAATCAATTAATATATCAAAATATAATATTATACATTTTTGTATAAAGATATTTAGTAAAAGAAGTGATCGATTAATGTAGTGTTTTTTTGTTGTTTCCTTAATATATTCTCCACATGTCGTCGTGATTCGCTAAGTACTAGTCAAGTATAATGTATAATACAATATAGGCGGAATTACATGAGCTATATAAGTGATAAACGCCCGGCCTCGACCAACCGACACACTCCCGCTTGGTTCATTGACCTCCATTTCGGTTATGAAACCATATGAGCGTACACTGGTAGGCTTAATTTTTTTAATTATTATATTAACTTATAATTTTCAAAAAGAATATACAAGTAAATAATTTCAGCAAACACAGTCTTGTCAATTTTTTTTTGTTTGTTGTTGATTTACCTATACTTTAAAAAAAAATCAGCTTCACGCTGTATCCCGCACACAGCAGGGTAGGCAGAGGGAACCTAGTGTTAAGACACTCCGTTGAGTGGCAGAACTCAACGCCGCGCTTTCCCCCGACACCAGAGCGAAGAAATGAAAATATAAATTTAAGTAAATATTTCATCTCCTCGAGCGGGGATCGAACCCACAACCAGTTGGTTTTACAGTCACACTTTGTGCTCCTCCGACACGACTGGCCTCATTTACCTATACGTCTTATATATAAATTATTATACTATTTAAATATAATGATTTATATAAACAAAACATATATTGTAGATCAATTAGGTATTTTCTGTGAAATCTAGTGAAATCTATAACGTCTCTACCTTCGCGCTATAGAGTTATTGCTATTATAATAGAAGATGAAACCGACACTGTATTCAATCAAAATCATACTCTCAAGAAGATTCTTCTTCAATTAACCTTATAAAGTTTACGCCTTAATTTAAATTTAGAGAACGGAGTGTCTTAACACTAAATTCCCTCTGCGTACCCTGCTGTAACCAGGGTGGTAGACTTATGGAAAATTACTTAGCATTTCTTTATTTATTAGCTACTTCTTATATACGATTAAAATTATTTGTTGTACATATAGGTAATAATTACAACCATATTACAATCAAGAATATTTATAGCTGTAATAATTTACTGCTATGATACAGATATTTACTTAGTGTTGTTTTCGTTATAAACAAACATAATGATTTGTTGCGAAGTTGTTATTATAGTGCACTTTAGAATTTTTCATCTCTTATTCAACTAATCTCATGGATTTTTTTTAAACAATTTATTTTAAATGAAACTAATTAATCAGATTATTCGCGTATGTTTAATATTATACATTGGTGGTTGGTCTACCCGTGACCACGGACTACTGTAAAGTGTTCGAAACGTCGAGTTTCCAAAAATTTATAACACTAAATATACGCGATTAATACGGTTAAATAGTTTAATCGTGAAAATCAAAGAACTTCTTAAAATAATTTCTACTCTTTTGAAATAGGTTAATGAGTAAATAATTATGTTTCTCATATTTAGAAAATCAATAAAACTAGCTATTTAGAAATTTATTAATTATAAACATCACATTTATTTTTAAAAATGTCCACAATTGGACAAAAGTTACCAAGTTAAGCGTATCACACATCCAGTGGCTTGAGCCTAACCAAAAAAAATATAATTTTAATAATATAATATAACAGTATTAGATATGAACATGTAGAGATGATGAGCTTTCTCACCTTCACTTTGTTCTCTATCGTTCTATCTTATACTTCTTATTTATACTGTCACGTCACACAAAAGAATGTACCACTGTACGACTATCTTTATAATAACTAAAATAAATTAAGACATATATTGTTTTGCGCGTTTTATCAAAGCACTCTAACAGATTGTATTTAATAAATATTAAACAAATTACATTAGAAACAATTAATAAAAAAATATTTTAAATAGGTATAAAAACATGAATATTTCTATTTAAGTAATAGTCGTCCGGTCGTGGCCCAAAGGCACAAAGTGTGACTGTAAAACCGACTGGTTGTGGGTTCGATCCCCACTCGAGGAGATTGAAATATTTACTTAAATTTAGCAGAGTTCTGCCACTTAACACGCAATGCCTCCAGAATTCGGCAGAAAGTGGAGAACGGAGTGTCTTTCACTAGGTTCCCTCTGCCTACACTGCTGGATACAGCGTGAAGCTGAAGTAATAGTTACCTAAGCGTAAAATATTTTTTTGTAATTACTAGGAAAAAATCTCATTTAGCAGTGATTCATAATCAAAATCTTGTCACCACTTTACTAATATTTATTATATTATTTTTATCATACCGCAGTATTTATATTATCTGATAAAACTCATTTTCAACTGAAAGTTATTATTATAAATAAACTTGTATCGACAAAAAGATTAATTGACAGTAAAGCTCAACTAGCTGCAATCAATTTTGGGAGAGAAAGCTCGAGGTATCGATATCACTTCGTATATAAACCAGATATATCTTAAGATAACTTTCTCAAGAACGTATTGCTAGGACGCCAAGGTCCCAATTTACACAGTAGAATACCCATATACTTACATAACGTTCTCATATTTTTCGGGTATATATATATTTATTATGTATAAGACATACATATGTGGCATATATATATATAAAAGAGAAATAAATAACCACGTCGCGTGAGGAATCGGATTCTTATCGTGTTTTCGAGAGATTTATTCAGAGGTTTAAGTTGGGATTTATCGAGTTACAAGGAACCCGTTCCGTGTCTACCTACTTAGCTCAGTAAATAATGTCCCAACGAAATTAACGGCATTCCCTCTCTTTAAATAGATGACTAAATACTATGGCTCACGTTATATCAGTTGCCAAGCCTTGTTTATATTGGGTGGCTTTCGTAATCTAAGCTTTTGGCTCCATTGAAATTTGAAAGCCCTTACTTTTGTTACACGTGCATAAAAAAAATTGTATTAAACGAAAAAAAAAATACTAACATTACTTCTTTGTTCTATTTTAGAGCTAACATTAAAAAGAATAAAAATATATAATAATATAAAATAATATTAGAATTCGATTTCTTTCACGCAAATGTTACAATAGTAGGGGCTATCCGATCGTAGCTGCTTTTTTCGTTTTTGTGTTGTGTAAAGCTAATGTCAAAACATTAAACAGAGAGCACTGATTCCAGACAATTAATGGGATTCAAAATTAAACAGCCTTGAGGAGTACTCGGTTTTTTAAATTCTTTCTTTTAATAAATATCGTTATATAGATGCGGAAATAACAACGTCGGTTTGTAGACATTCCATTAGTCTTACTTATAAGTTAGATACATTATTTATTGATTAAGAAGAATAAAATGCTTAGTTTGCAAGAATTTTATTTATGTATTAATAATTGTATTAATAAGACTTTATATATAAATTGCAATAAGTGATGAGTGATGTTAATTAACTTCTTTTTTCAGAAAGGTTCTACATAAGTTAACTATATTTTTGTTCAATTTGAAGTGTTATTTCATCACACTAATAAAAATGGAAATACAGAAATTATACCTAAAAAAATTATATTATACTTCTAGTCTGGCGACTCACAACAGAGATATGTAATGGAGTTTTTTTTCAAATAATTCAGTACCTTCTTTTAAAATTATTGTATTGAAATTATAATATTATAAAACTATTCTGTCTGCACGGTACATTCGCAACTAGGGAACCATTTGTTAATTTTGAATTCAATTGTTTGAATTATTAATAAGTTGAATAAAATATTTTTCTTGTGAAATAAAGGGTAATAAACAAACATATTTTTTTTTACTTTACAGAGTTAGCCTTAGCAAGTAGGTACATCTAAATAAAAAGATTTACCAGTTATAGAAAAAAGAAACCACCGTTTTATAAACTCCATAAACATGCAACCTTATGAATAACATAATGTAAAAATGATGTAATAATATAATTTATTTGGAACCCTTTCCGCATTATTTACAACCTTTTTGAGCCAACAATATTTTGAGCACTGACACCGAAGCGTACTTACGTATATAGCACAGATAATGTTCAATACAAAGATTGGGTACAACACCGAAATCCACTTACCCCTTACCGTGGGGCTTGTACACGTTGGCTGTTTACAAGAAGGGCTCAATTTATTTATTCGTTCATTAAGCGATGCGGGGGATCGCTGCTAAAGCTGAAATTTTAGGATAATAGCAGTATGCCATAGTTATATATAGTTAAATTAACATTTTGGCGTCTGTGGCTTCCATATTTACCCGTGTAAGTATTTATTGATATATATGTAGCTATCTACAGCTATAATATATTTCTTAATGTGTTTTTGAAAGAACTGTCTTCTCTAAAAGCAGGTGGTGCTTTATTGTTATCGTGTCTAATAAAAGAAACATAAAAATCTTAGTGCAATAACGGACCCCGACAATATAATTTCGTATTCACAAAAAAAATATAATCGGTTAAATTTGCAAATTAAGTAAAATATTTAAAAACATAAAAGTAACCGACGCCAAATCAGTTAATCAAGCAAAACGCGCACACCAAAGGTTAACGAGACAAAAAAAACGTGAGAAACGAGACGATTCGACTCGGTGCAACAATCGCCTAGTTAGAAATGAATCGCCTTTCGAAACAAACGTTAATAATCTATAACGCTCACGTCGAGCTTCACACTTCCACAGATTAAAATACTAGTGAATATTTCCAACAGTTTACACTCAGTAGAATCAATTTATATAGCGTTCCTCGCACAGTCTGTGGCGCTCACAAATTGACGTCTATAAAACAGTTTGAAATTTTATTGACCTCTCATACAAAAACATTATATCGAATCCACCGTGTAATCCAATAATGGTGTCCAAGACCGGCGGCACTAACAGTCTAGGTTAAACTATTATATATAATCATACATTCGACACGCGAAAACCGACCTTTCGAGAAATCTTCTAAATAATAGGATGCTAGGAAGTGTTAGAATGCAATTCGCTAGTGTCGGGATGGACTTTCTAATACTAACATTAATTTTATATTGTTTAATGGGTGATTGTTCTCAGCTTTTATTGCGTATAAAAAAGCAATTAAAACCACTTGGCTAGATATTTTTAGTTAATATGTAAAGATTTCGAAAACTTACTTAATATTTAACGTGATCACGTCTTAGGTTATTAAGACTGTGATTTTTAATTTGAAAGCTCTCAGCTTATTAAAGTTTCAAAACGTTGTTCATGAACGTGTAGGGAAGAAGCTGAACGGTTAACGTTATCACTCCGGAACAGCCATCTTGTAATCCTTTTAAAAGTCCTCGTGTTTGCGTCGCGATAGTTAAACTTCCAAAGAATTTGTTAGTAAAGACATCTCCTTTACGGTAATGTTCGATTTTCTATTAAACTCCAAACTGTTCCTCGTCCCACATTCTTATCTCGAATGTTCTACGACATATTTTTCCAAAGTTTCCCGGCGCGAGCTTTCAGGCTGGCGCGTATAAAGGTCTATTCACACATGGCGGGAGATAAGGTAGCTTTCACACCATTAAGCCGCGCGCTGGAGCCCGGGGCTTTTCCAGATTAGATTATACACTCGATTTATGATGTCATTAAAGCTTTGATAATTACTCGGGACAGGCTGCGTAGGCGAGACGCGGGCGCGGGTCTGGGGGGTGCTTGGTGGGGGGGGAGGGAGTGAGGAGAGGAGGAGAGGAAGCGCTTGTACTGTTTGATTGGATTCCTGGTACTGCGAGGGTTAAGGGATTAAAGTTATGGAGATTAGTTCGCCGCCCGAGGCCGCTCACTTCGTTTATGTTAAAAAGCCTATAGAGATGTATGCGGATAAGAGATTGCTTATTGCCAATTGTGATACCGAGGCGGCTTTTAATTGCGTTTCGCGCACCGTATATATGTAAATAAAGGTAAAATTGGTTGTGGGCAACAACAATTGCAAATGTAAGCTTTATATTGTTTTAGTTCCTCAAAACCTTAGTTACTTTAAAAAAAACTTATATATTTTTTTTAATTTTACTTTCGTATAACAGATTTTGCTTTATAAAATTAGATAGTAGATACTTTTAAAATTAAGTTTATTTACATTTATCCTAAATAAAATATTATTTAAAATCATATCAACAGACAACAAATATTTTTATAGTTAAATTAATATAATAGTTCTATAGTCACTAACTCGCTTTGTTTAGCCAAAGCATTGCGTTGGATTCCGTCACGCAACATCTAAGCTTTAAGTCAATATAATACAAAAATTTAATAAATAAAAAAAATAAGACTTAAAGAATTGAACTAGAATTTTAAAAAGCCAATTTAATGCTCCCCTGCATTTTCAAGATATAGGTTAGTTGAACAGTGTAATTTACTATAAAACTTATTAACACCAATTTTGTTAAGTCTATTATAATATTTAAATCGCCGGTACTAAAAACATCATTTAATTTCTTAACGTTTACGCCACAGTGCGCTTGGTGTAGCACTCAAAACAACGGTGTTTAAGCCCGTTTATAAGTTCCCGAGGTCCTATAAATTGATGTAAATTATAATATTAGGGATCAATTTCCCTTCTGCGTGCACTTTAACATACAATAAACGATAATGTTCATAGTAATGTATGCAGTAGAGACAATTTTCCAACACATAGCTTTTATAATATGAAATATTGTGTTTTCTTACCAACAAAAGCTATTATAACGACTTTCTTTGAAACCTTGCCCATAACACCTGCATACGCTAACGCTTAAACGCAAAGTAAGCGTAAAATTGTTTTCTATGTAATATTTTCAATTTTATTTTATTACTTCTATGTTTATATTTTAAGAAGATTTAGACAAGTAAAAATATTTAAACAAAACATATCTATCATATATCTAAATAATATAACGAGGCCAATCGTGGCGCAGGGGCACAAAGTGTGACTGTAAACCGACTGGCTGTGGGTTCGATCCCGACTCGAGGAGATGAAATATTTACTTAAATTTATATTTCCATTTCTTCGCTCTGGTGTCGAGGCACAGCGCGGCGTTGAGTTCTGCCACTCAACAAGCAATGCTTCTAGAATTCGGCAGAAAGTAGAGAACGGAGTGAGAGTTAACACTAGGTTCCCTCTGCCTACCCTGCTGTGTGCGGGATACAGCGTGAAGCTGATTTAAATAATATAACATAGAGAAGTTTAAAATTTAACATAAAAATAATATTTACATTTCCACACGCCTACTTAATAAATATATTCTGACAACTTCTCTACTGTTGAGCAAAGCTATTCCGGTCAAATTGACCATCAGGGCCTAACATCGTCCGCGAATGGCCCTACAATTAAGTGTAATGAGCCGGCCCGTACCTTGTATACGTAACTATATGTTTGTGCTAATATAGCACAAGTGGTTGTGTATACAAACGTATAAGATATAACTATGTGGTGTCTAATAATTATTTAAATAAGTTTTTAGGTAAAATTACATGTAATTTTAGAGGGTGTCGTGGCGCAGTGGCACAAGTGTGTGACTGTAACGCGACGGTTGTGTTTGATCCCCATTCGAAGGACTTAATTAATATTTATTAATATTTTCATTTCTTCGCTCTGGCATCAAGACCAATAATCCGGCGTTGAGTTGCGGAACTCAATACGCAAAAAACGACTCAAAAAAATTTTTCGGATAATGGGGAACAGAGTGTCTTAATACTAGCGTCCCACTGCTAACCACGCTGTATGCGGCGTACATACAGCGTGAACTTTTTATTTGATTTTTATCAAAATAAAATAAATAAATCAGTTTCACGCTGTATCCCGCACACAGCTGGGTATGGGTAGGCAGTGTCAAGACACTCCGTTCCCGACTTTCTGCCGAATTCTGGAGTCATTGCGTGTTGAGTGGCAGAACTCAACGCCGCGTTCTGCCTCGACACCAGAGCGAAGAAATAGAAATATAAATTTAAGTAAATATTTCATCTCCTCGATTAGGAACCCACAACCAGTCGCTTTTACAGTCACACTTTGTGCCCCTGCGCCACGACTGGCCTCGTGAACTTGATAAAAAATATATTATTTTAATTAATGAAGTCAATTTATTCATCCAATAAAATTATTTAAATATTATACAATTGATCGTTATCAAAATTAAGTCACAATAAAAGCTCATAACACTTTTTTTAAATCAATGATTTTTATACATATAAGACGGAGATTTGGACTCCATAAAAAAATATTATATTGATATATTTTCTTAATTTATATAAAATTTATTATAAATAGACATATTTAACGGAAACCATAAATTTACATTATCAACGATCAAAATAATTGAGGCCAGTCGTGGCGCAGCGGCACGAGGTGTGACTGTAAAACCGACTGGTTGTGGGTTCGATCCCCACTCGAGGAGATGAAATATTTACTTAAATTTATATTTCCATTTCTTCGCTCTGGTGTCGAGGTTAAGCGCGGCGTTGAGTTCTGCCACTCAACACGCAATGCCTCCAGAATTCGGCAGAAAGTGGGGAACGGAGTGTCTTAACACTAGGTTCCCTCTGCCTACCCTGCTGTGTGCAGGATACAGCGTGAAGCTGAACGATCAAAATATCTAATAGATGCTCTACATTTACATACACACCCTACATTCAAACAGATTATTCTAACCTCTAATATTTAATAGGGAAGTGCGAGCCTAACGCGTTTTCCAAAGGACCCAAATCATATTTTGCTAGAGATACCCATTAAACTCGATTAGTGGTACCATAAAGGTTCCATTAAAAGTGACGCCTATCATAAGTCCAAGCACATTTGGCAACTGTATTGTTATCCTGATACGTCGAACAAACGCATAATAATGACGGCGGTGTACACTTACTGAAAGGTCGATGTAATTAGAACTATAGTTAAATCGGCGTTTGTACATGGAATATTTATAAGAAAACATTTTATTATTGGGGCCTTTATTAATGTGGTAGAACCCTAAATAATGATTTTCAATTTTTTTGTCTATTTGTCTGTGCGTTTCTTCATGCTAATCTCATAAA
This sequence comes from Heliconius hermathena, assembly GCA_013403705.1. NCBI lineage: Eukaryota > Metazoa > Arthropoda > Insecta > Lepidoptera > Nymphalidae > Heliconius > Heliconius hermathena. Next base: position 734,449 of record JAAIXJ010001853.1, read on the forward strand.
TGATTTAAACGCAGTTATCACTATTCTATTTTCTCATCTCGCATAATATGGCTACAATACAAGTGTTTCATTAATATTTTTCAAACATTTTTAAAGTGTTATTCCACACTTAGGAAAGAAAAATACTTATTTAGAAAACATATAAAAATTTGAACGCAGCGGGACTCGAACCCGCGCCTCCTGGAAACCGACCAGGCGCTCTGACCACTAAGCCATGCGTTCTCGCCAAGCT